>VWZX01006239.1:248536-357323 GCA_013399015.1 Galbula dea | reverse complement strand
TTTTTTTTTTTAAGTACCTACCAGGGAGCACATTTCTGTTAAAGACAACGAAAGCCAAGCACATTAAAGCGAGCAGAACCAAACTACCTCTCTTCTGAACAATCTCACAAGCACGCACCACCTTCCTCCCCGTGTTTTAAAGGCAAAGCAGAGCCGTTAAGAGTTTCCGCAGCAGAGGCTCATTTAACCCACATCCACCAGGAGTTTCAGCAACACTCCTGGCTCCTGACCTTAAAACTCTGCACACCACATCGGGAAAAAACAAAACCAAAACAACCAATAAACCAAAAAACCCTCAAACCAAAATACGTACACTACTCCAGCCACGATAAGCGAAGGCGCTCCAGCCTCCTGGCACGACCCCCCCTCCGAGGTACCGCTTCACAAAGCCATTTAAAAGCCTCCCTCTTTACCCGCCCGCCCCACCCGGCGGCACAGCGGGCAGCGCGCTCCGCCTGCCGCTCTCTTCCCGACTGCCGTGGGGGGGCCGAGATGCCGCGTCGGCCGCCTAAACTTTCCGGCGGGCCGGGCAGCACCGCCGACCCCCTCCCGGCGAGGTCAGGGGGAGCGGGGATGAGCCCCTTCCCCAGTCAAGCAGCGTCTCCCACTAGCCCGGCACGGCGCCTCCCTACCTGCGCCAGAGTCGGGCTCAGCCCCGCCGGCGGCTCGGGGCGGCGAGCCTCGACACCCGCTGGGCTCCCATGGCGGGGCCGCGGGCGGGCGGACGGGGTCGGCCTGGTGGCNNCTTGTTGCCGCCCGCCCGCCGCCGCCTCCGCTGACCTGCAAAGCCCGCAGCGCAGCGCGGGGGCCAGGCGATCCGGCCCCACCGCCCCGGGGGCGGGCTCCAGCGCGGGACCCCTTTCTCTCACATGGCGGCCGTGCCCCTCCGTTCCCTGGAACACCTCTTCTCCGGCTCGGCCGGGCGCAGGACGCGGCGACTCGCCGCCTACCTCGGGGAGCGGCAGCGGCTGCTGCGGCCGCGCAGCTACCCTGCCCGCCCCTCTCCGCCGCCTGGGAGGTGGGTGGTATGCGAGGCGTGTGTTGTGTGCGGGGGGGCAGACCCGCTATTCCCGCAGGGCCCCACGGCGGGCAAGCTGCGGGGCTGGTCGGGGGAGGGGAGATAGCCTCACGCCACTGGGAGGACGCGCATCTATCGGGAGGGAAAGCGGGGGCAACGCAGGCTCCTTTGGGGTCAGCCCAGCGCACCGACGGTGGAAAGTTTTGCCCAGGTAAGGGCGTCAGTTCGGGATCTGAGTTTTGCACTCCGTAGCCCACACCTCGAGGCGGCAACGATAGACGCGTCCGTGTTGTGCAAGGCGCATACCCGCGGTGGGGCGGAGCGCAGTGCCCCGCGGGCGCAGAGGCGAGGCCGCGCTGTAGGCGATTCGGGCCTCGCATGCTGTGCCTGGGCTCAGTCAGCTTTGCAGCGCCAGGTTACTTCTGCTTTACCTCCCTCCAGACAGCTCTTTCTAGAAATGAAGTGGTTGAAATATTTATTTGTGCTTTTGAATGACCGATGGACGCTTGTGTACTTAAATATAATTGAATTTTTTTGTCCTTTATACTTTTTGATACAGAAAAAGGTACAGAATGGTCTATTATAAAGACGATGGCTGAAACACGGGCAGACTGTTGGGATACAGTCTGTTGCGTGCTGAGACACACAAAAGCAAAGCTAGAGGTCCTTTTGTTCTAGAGCTGAGCAAGGGCTTGGAAGCCAAAAGGTTTATTTATTTGTGTATTTATTTTTAAGCTGCATTAGATGACATACCAGTATAATCTTCTTCCATGAGTTTTGCCTTGCAGATGTTCTAGAGCAGTAGCAGCTGCACTAACCTTCCAGCTTGTGGCTGGGGCTGGATTTCCCAAAGGGTTTAGCACTACAGCTGAAATGTTTAAGACTAGGGAAATTTTTCAGTTTGTTTTTGTTGGTGGTGGCTTGATTGTTTTGGTTTTGGTGTGGTTTTTTTTCATTAAAATGATAGCACTGCAGTATCAGTGCTTAGGAGAGCAATGAATATCTGCTGGGTACTAATGTTTCACTGTAAAGCACTTTCATGAACACCTGTTAGCTGTGAAAACCCAGACACTTAAACTCCTCTGCAGGAGGATGCGGGTGCTAAACTCTTTTAGCTGTTTGGTTCTTGATAGAAACATCTGTGAGTCTTGTCTAGTTTACAAAATTATTTCTGTTGACACCATTTCATATCTCTCAGTCAGATATTCACCAGCTCAATGGTTTAATCTACTGAAAGTTTAACATACAAGAGTAAAGTTTTGAAGAGTATGAAGAAATCAAATATTTCTGTAGATTGCACTGGTAAAATGAACATTCCAGATTGCTGTGGAGTTTCTTATATAACATCTTAAAGAGTTAAGTTAGACCTTTCTCAATACCGAGCTAATAATTATTAAGAATTTAATTAAGAATTTAAGAATTATTAAGAATTATTTGCTTTCAAATGATCATCTCACTACTACTGAATAAAGACTTGAATCTTTGCCTTTCCTAAAAAGAGTAATTTTATGCCTTATATGGCTTAAACCCTGCCATGGGATGAGCAACCAATACACCTCACTAATTCTAAAAGAACAACTTGAACAACTGCCCTTACCTTGCGTTCACAAGCATCTCAGCTTTGCTGTCAGGCAGCAGCTAGCAGTGGCTAGAGCAAGTCAGAAGGCAACAGAGGACTGGGAAAGGCAATACCATGTCTGTGGTACAGATAAAAGAGAAGACAATTTATGGTTCTGACATTTTCACACGTTCCCTGGTGAAACTTTGCTACAAAATATGAGATCTTCAGCATCCAGGACTTCCTGCACTGCCTATCCCAGACCCAGTTACATGGCACACAGGTCAGCTGGGAATAAATGTTCAAGATACTGCTGTGTAACGGAAGGCAAAGCCTCTGAGCACTTTCACAGCAACAAACTGCAGCTCATCGTAGCCTTTTTGGCAAAGAGGTAAATACCCTTGCTTCTTTTCCTAAAAGGTTTCTCGTTGGTCTTCAGCCTCTCTTTATTCATATTCCTAAGTAAATTAAGTGCTGGATTGTACCTGACATCAGGACCCTTGCAGAACTGACACCTGGCTGCTTAACTGGTGTCATAGTGTCAAACTGCAATATATTATAGTCTGAATGGTCAAGCAGCAGCTACATAATCAATGTTTGGTGTTTTGTTCAGTGTGAATTTTGAGCTAGAAGAAGAGAGAAACATGAAAATCTCTTCCTTGAAACCTGTTTTTAACAATGTCTTTAATGTGAATTTTGTAATTCTGTTGTAACATGTAAGGCCTTGGAGACTGAAGTCCTTCTCTTTATTCACAGTATTGACACGGCATGAAAACACAGGTCCAAGTTTCCCCACTCTGCTCTCCCTCAGGCAACAGTGGAAAGGACAGCAGTGTCTCTGGATGAAAATCAAATTCTGCATCCTGTTCAAGACACTTTCCTTTCTGCTGGGTCTTGTCCACATGATGACAGCTTTGCATTAGCTAAATCAGAGCTGGCATGTGCACAAAACAGTCTACGCTGGTTTTAAGCTAATTCTTAATAAAATTAAGCTAATTTTACTAGGAAGCAATTGAATGAAAAACAAAAAGGAGCTCAGTAGCTGACATAAAAATGGTGCTGGTGAGGAATGACTTAAGTTAATCTGGTGTGATGACTGTTAGACCAGGTTCAAGACAGTGGGAGTTGATATCCGTGCTGGAGATAGCTGGCTATTAGTCAGGAAAACTTAGTAATGAAATATCTACTCCATGAGATTAGAGGGATTGAAGTTTTGAAAAAGAAATTTTTAAGAGTGGCCTTGGTGTAAATGGCAAGAACCCAAATGTAGCATGTATTTTCCACTAAGTTAAAATTGATTGTCTGCCTGGTTAGTAACAATATAAAACCAAAACCTCACAGCTATGCAGACGTTTAATCTGGACATCTAAAAGCACTGAAGAAACCCAGTTTTAGCCTTATGTATGGATAAAGTGAAGCCTAGGATATGCACATATCGCCCCAGTGTAGGCATGACGCCCTCACACGTGAGGGAATCTCCTAACATATGATCTGTCTCTCAGGGAGATGACAGGGAGAGGAGAAAAAGCTCCAGGAAAGCCTGCAAAGCTTTGGGGCAAGGCAGGGTAGGGGAAGCAGAATAGGAGCCCCCAGAGCAGAGAGGATGTTTGGAAAACCCCAGACAACAGTGAGATTGGCTTCAGTGACAGTGTTTGCTGAGCCCTCAGAGAGGACAGGGTGTACGTTGGAGAGCAGCACAGCAGGAGCTGTGTGCCACATGTGTCCATCGCAGCTCAGCAGCTCTGAAAGTCTGCAGGTTGAGTAGGGAGAGAAAATCCCCAGAGCGTGACTTTTCTGGCAAAATGGATGCTCATGCCTTTTTATTTTGCTTCATTTAATTTTTTCCTCCAGAAAGAAAGAGAGCTGTTATATGAAAGGTATTTTTTATTGTGGTGCTAAAGTGGCAGTTGTTCAGGCAGGTTCACATCACAGCCTTTGAAGGGTAACAATTTTGTGCAACAGTGTTAGTCCAGCTGTAGAAAATTAGGCCTTCAAATAGCAGTCAGTCTGAAGACAGAGTGAGCAAGCAAGCCAAGGTACCTATTACTCTAACAAATCATGTGTATTTGGAAGGCTTCATTATAAATAAGCAGTTTATACAACTCTTTAAAAAAAAGGCAAGCTTCCATAACTATTTTTAAACTAGGTTAGCTTTTATCTTTTCATTTTTATTTCTGTTTACTTTGTGCCACTTATCAAAGGATACTGAACATGTACTCCTCCAGTTCTCTTTTCACTAGTCTGTTGTTTCTTTAGTTGACTTATAAGAAGTTATTGAAGAAGTATTACACAAGCTGTAGTTAAAATTTTATTTCTATTATTTGTTTTTAATTTACTCATTTTTTTTTGCAGATAATGATATGTTACAACATTATATTTTCTACTTTGCATGTATGGAAACAAAACTTAAAAAACCCTCTGTCATTTAGAGTTCAGGACTCTAAAGTACCAGGACTATCTTACATTTCTGTAAATCAAAATTGCATGCTAAAATTTTTTTCACGTTTAGTTTTGCTTATTACTTGTAATACAAATAAAAAAATCTCTGTAGACCAGTAGGAGATTTAAACTTCAGAATCTAGTCATAAGTTTATGAAACATCCTTTAAAGGAGATTTTTGCTGCTACTGTTTCATGTTCTGAAATGTTCCCTTTACCTTACAGTGTCTCTGTTAAACAAAATGTGAATATAAGGGTGTGCTGGTTTTGGCTAGGGTAGACTTAATTTTCTTCATAGTAGCATTATAGTTTGGATTCGTGCTGAGAACAGTGTTGATAACACAGGGATGTTTTAGTTACTGCTGAGCAGTGCTTACACAGAGTCCAGGCTTTTTCTGCTCCTCACACCACTCCACCAGTGAGTAGGCTGGGGATGCACAAGAAGTTGAGAGGGGACACATGAGGGACAGCTGACTCCAACTGACTAGAGATATTCCATACCTTATGACATCATGCTTAGCATGTAAAGCTGAGGGAAGAAGGAAGAGGAGGATGTTTGGAGTGATTGTGTTTGTCTTCGCAAGTAACTGTTACAGTGATGGAACCCTGCATTCCTGGAGATGGCTGAACACCTGGCCGCTAATGGGAAGTGATGAAGGAATTGAATGAAATTCAATAAGGCTGTTGAGTTTTGCACCTGGGAAAGACCAACCCCACGTATCAGAAGAAGGATAGGAAACTGCTTGAAAGAGTCCAGCACAGAGCCACAAAGATGATGAAGGGGCTGGAACATCTTCCTCATGAGGAAAGGCTGAGGGAGCTGGGTCTCTTTAGCTTGGAGAAGAGGAGGCTAAGGGGTGACCTCATCTATGCCTTTAAATATGTGACGGGTGGGTGTCAGGAGGATGGGTTCAGGCTCTTCTCAGTGAAGCCCAGTGACAAGACAAGGGGGAATGGTTGTAAGGTGAAGCATAGGAGGTTCCATGTAAATACATGTAGACATTTTTTCCCAGTTGAGGTGCCAGAGCACTGGCACAGACTGCCCAGAGAGGCTGTGAAGTCTCCTTCTATGGAGGTATTCAAAACCCGTCTGGATGCGCTTCTGTGTGACCTGGTCTAGGGAATCCTGCTGTGGCAGGGGGATTGGACTAGATGATCTTTCAAGGTCCCTTCCAACTCCTAACATTCTGTGATTCTGTGAATTCCTTGTTTTGCTTTGCTTGCATGTGTGGCTCTTGCTTTACCTATTAAACTTTCTTTATTTCAATCCACAAGTTCTGTCACTTTTATCCTTCCCATTCCCTCCCCCATCCCACCAGGGGGGAGTAAGTGAGTGCTGTGTGGGGTTAAATCATGACAAACAAAAATAAAATACTTCATACATTTTATTTTTAACTTAAATATCATAATTAAAAGTATTCATAGCAAGACTTGTTCCAAAATGTGAGAAAGAATACAGGTTTTGTTTAAAACAACACAGGGAAGCTCTTTCTGTGATGAGATAAATTTTTTGTGCCCTGTAAGCTCTGAGGAGACTCTATGCATGTATTCCACATCAGTAGTGGTTCCCTTCTAAGACCCTCTAAGACAGAGGGAAAAACATGTTGTATACAAGATGTCTACAAATTCTACTGCATTAAATCATTTTACTGTTGTTACTTGCCTGTTGTTTCTCTAATGGAGGTTTTGCCAATATAAACTTCAGAAAAGTGTTATTACCATCTTAACTACAATAGTTAAATAATATAAAAATTACCTAGTGAAACCTCTGGAGAGTGAGGAGGATTCAATTCAGGACCTGTGCCTAAGGGCTCATTCTAAGAAAAAAGCAGTTGTCTATTGAAAGTGCAGAGTGTTGTGCTTGTAATTACAGGGCACAGGAATGCTTGTAAATGGATCTTGATGCACTTCTTTTCCCCACAATCTCAGTAGCCTGGGAAAACTGGATGTTAATCATGGCTTGCATTGTTGTTTGATATTAGTGCCTTTTTCACAGAATCATGGAATCACAGAATATTAGGAGTTGGAAGGGACCTTGAAAGATCATCTAGTCCAACCCCTCTGCCACAGCAGGATTCCCTAGACCAGGTCACACAGAAGCACATCCAGACGGGTTTTGAATATCTCTATAGAAGGAGACTCCACAACCTCTCTGGGCAGTCTGTGCCAGTGCTCTGGCACCTCAACTGGGAAAAAATTTCTATGTGTATTCACATGGAACCTCCTATGCTTCAGCTTACAGCCATTGCCTCTTGTCTTGTCACTGGGCTTCACTGAGAAGAGCCTGACCCCATCCTCCTGACACCTACCCTTCACATATTTAAAGGCATAGAGGGGGTCACCCCTTAGCCTCCTCTTCTCCAAGCTAAAGAGACCCAGCTCCCTCAGCCTTTCCTCATAAGGAAGATGTTCCAGCCCCTTCATCATCTTTGTAGATCTGCGCTGGACTCGTTCAAGCAGTTCCCTATCCTTCTTAAACTGAGGAGCCCAGGACTGGACACAATATTGCTCAAAAAGAGGTAAAAAACCTTTTCTGCATGTACATACGCATGGACATGCACAAAATAACACAAAAAGTTTAAATAGACAATCTTCCCTATAAACAAGTGCCATACCTTGTTCTGCCCTTTTACAAAGTGAAAGGGATGCACTACCAACAGTTTTTGGTTTTACATTGTCATTGTGTTGGAAAATTAAAGAAAGTATTTAAGCTTGTATTTAGCTCTCTTCAGATAGAATCTGAAATTCAGTTGAATGTCCAGATCAGTATTACTTTTCCCTTTCTACATTCTTGTTTTATTTATTTACAATATTTACATTTATATTCATATTTCATTTTTCTCTGGTATCTGTTAAGAATTAATAATTTTCTGTTTATTTGGTTTGTGGTTTTGTTTTGTTGGGTTTTTTTATTTTTTTATTAAGTAAGGAGACTAACAACTGATATGAGTTGTAGCCACAACAGTAGATGCCATTACCACTACTCCATCAAACACTGGCTGGAGTCTTTGGAGAGATTCTTACATAGGAGCTTGCAACCACCCTAAGCAGTTACATTTCTCTCTCTAAATTAAATTTCTTTAAAAAGTATCATTATATCCTGAGGCTGAATTTCTGTTTCAGTAAATTCTGATCTACAGAGACATCTACTTCCCATTGAAGTTGATCAGAGCTGCAGGTGACCAGTGCCTCTATAGCTCAGACCCCTAGGCTGCATTTCTCCCAGAGTACGAATATGTTATTAACATGAGCTAGTTATCTTTGGCTAACAGCCTAGTGAAAAACACTTCTGTGCTTTTCACAGAAGTGAGATGGTTGATTATGGCACCAACTCCCAACTCTCTGTCTCAAAGGTCGGGGGTTTTTTTGCCTGGAGTCTCTTTTAAAACATCTTTTTATTTTCCCCCTTAAGTAAGGACTAAACTTTTAAGAACAGACTCTCAGAACTTTTCTACTTTTTCAATTAAATAGAATTGAATGAGATGATAAAGGGGAAAAAAATAACCCTGCTTCATTCTTCTATGCCTCTTTCTCTGTTGGGTTTATTTTTTCTTTAGAAAATAGAAGTTATAACTGCTTTTGGAAAAAAAAGAAAATCTCAGTCACACCTGAGGTTTTAAATAAACAGTTTCTGCTATTAAACAAATCCATGGTGAATTGCAGATGGAAGAAAAATCCCTGAAACAGAGGCAAAAAACCTAGTAGTAGTTCACTGGGTCTGTATCTAGGCTCTTGCTTTGGTACAAATAGGATTTCTGTGATAGGTGGAGTCAGGTTTTTTGATAGAAGCAAGATTTAATGAGAATACGTTTACAGCTTCCTTTGCTGCCTTAGTTTGTATGTTTGATTTCCAGGTTTGGTTTCTTTGCATTGCACAGATCAGAACTGTAATTTACTTTCTGTGCCCTTTTGTGCTGCAGTGCTCAGATTACACAAGAAAAAGCTACTCTGTTTTGATGTCTACCTGACAGAGATTAATTTGCCAGGCTTCAAATTAAAGAATAGTATTTTGCCGTTATTGTTAGCAACTCAAGATTGTCAAACACATCACAGGTGAAAAGAAGCTACATGGATAGATATGGGATTCCTTTTGCTTGCCAGTTGGCAGCTGGACAATCAAGGACTCCTGAATTATTAGAAATGTTTTATTATGTGGTTGCTGAGTTATGGCAAATGGGTTCCACAATTCTTTTTCATCTTAAACAGAGGTTTCAGTAGGTGATTCAGGAAGAAACCTGTTTTAGATGATCCATTAAATTCTTGTCTGGAGGAGAGAAATTTAGTGTTGTGGTGGTGTGAGGAGCCCTCAGTCCCCAGGGTTAATTGGTACAATTGCTGAAAAGGGCTGTCAAAGCCAAACAGTCAATTATATCAAGGCTGTAGGAGCTTGATGGAAAAAGCCTCAGGTCAAGTCTCTTATCTCAGATATGTGCAATATTTTGTCAGATGCATTGATGCTGCAGTGGGGAGAGGAATAAATAGTAATACAGGTAAAGCTGGAGCAATTTGTCCAACTTTCTGGGGCATCACAACTTGGATTTTTCATACTCAGAATAAAACTAGCATAAAGAAATAATTAATTCTTTTAGCTCTAGCCACCTAAGAAGAATTTGGAAAATAGACCTGAAAATGTCGTCCCAGAATTGCACACTTATTAACATTAAAACAAAACAAAACTTCTCAACCCCCCCCAAAACCAAACCAAAATGTCCTCCTCCTTCTTGTGATCCTTTCCCTCCCACATACAATAAAACCTCACTGGAACAAAAAGTAAACAATGTCTTAATGCTGCCTGTAGAATGACTTTGGCAATGCAGCAAGCAGTCTGCCTGGGAGAAAGGCAGGGAAGCAAGAAGACAGAGGACCAGCGGGCAGGTTTCATGGGGAGGACTGTGCTGGAACTTCACCATCACCACACAGTATTTGCAAAAGCCTTTGATTTTTGCCAGGTATGTAAATTCATAGAAATGTATGGTTAGGAAGTTTACTGAACTAGCCCAGTATTCTGTTTCACTGTCTCTATTTGCAGTCTTGTTTGAGATCATCACACCTTGAATGGTAGAACATGAAACGATGTGTTCAGAAAGGAGAATACGTCTGAGGGAGACCTCTGCAGTGTTTCTGGATCATTGACATATAATAAGGAAATTGATTTCCCATTCTTTTAAAGAAGTAGAAAGTTGGACTGTGGTCAAATTAAGTAATTCATGTTAAATTGTATTTAATGGTGAAGGGCTGAATGACATCCCAGAACATCTAATTTTTGTTCTCAAAAGCCACAGTTACCTCAGTACCACTCTCAGTGCTGCATCTTCTTGTTGTCCAGCCCTACATCTATGATTTATAGACCTCAACATCTCTCTCCACATAAAAGGTTATTTATGTAAGTGTAGAGAAAGAAATACATACATCAAAGATCAAGGACTGACCTGCTAGCAAATTGTAAGGGCAATAAAGAAAGATCATCAAGATGCAATTGCCCCAGCCCCCAAGTAACATTTATTCTACTGCCACCCAAATACCTCTTGATGAAAATCCCAGTGGAGCAGCTACACTTCCATGGCAGCATTCAGTCTGGCCCAATCAATCAGGACTGTTTGACAGAAACTCATTAGAAGTTTCCTTCCAGCAGTGCTTTCATTTGTGGTAGAAAAGAATCACTTCTGTTTCTTGCTTTCACTTTTAGCTCAAGATAGACCTGCTAGACCTTTTTGTACTCCACTGTTTTTCTTTGAGTGTCTGGTCTTACTTACAGTATTGGTTTTATTCGGCTGCTTCAACAGATTTACACCTCTGTGCATATAAAGTAAGAACAGAATGAATCTTTCCATCTTCATCATTTTTATGCCATACACTCTTCTCCTCCACAGTATCCAAAATGTAGATACAGCCCAGGAGTCTATATGTATGTTAGTGCATGTATGTTCTGCTACTGACCAGGATGACAGTGTTTTCTATTCCTTGATTCTTCTCACTGGAGAATAAAATATTTTTGTTTTGCAAAGGAAACAGAAATCTAGATGTCTCTTTGAAACAAACTACATCTGGAACTCTTGGGAGAAACAAGGCCATTAACAGAGAAGTTAAATGAATTTTTTGTGTCTATTCACTGTGGGAGAATCTTTCTTTACAGGGTTTTATCAAAGATTGTCTCTCTATCCAAGGTTGTATCTCAAACTGAAGGTTTCAGAGCAAAGTTGATATAAAGTACGGGAACCATTTCTTAGGGTTCAGCCAAGAGTTCTAGCCTGATACTGAACTATAACAGCAAAGTGCAATTTCTCACATCAGCCTTGGTATCAGAATATTGTAATGTGAACTTCTTGAAGGGTATCATGGGGTTCCAGACACAGCACTTGCTAGAAAAACCTGTCAGAATGTGAAAATCTGTGGAAGAAAATCTGACATATACTGTCTAAAACAATCCTGAAGAATGAAAGTAATAGGCATATACTCAAAATATGGGAGAGTCTCTATGGGAGAGTCAAGAAGGATATTTTTGCCTCACAAATCTGTTGTTATTCTTTGAGGAAACCCAGAAGGGTGTAGATGAATGTAATCCTGTTGATAATATTAATCTGGAGGGGAGAAAGCTTTTAAAAGTCTTTCTCAAAGACTTTAACTGATTTGGGTAAAAGAGAAGGCATTCTCATGAACTAATAATGGGCTAAAGCATGGGAGAGAAAGGGGGGAGTAAAGCATTAGTTTTCACAGTGGAAGGATACAGGCATCTCTGCTGGGGCCTATTCAATCTACTGTATTCATGAATGATCTAGAAATGGATTGGATAGGATGAAAGTAGTTTAAAGAGGAAAACCAGAAGCTGACTGACAGCCATTGCAGAGGATGTCTCATCAGGAAAAAAAATCAGCATAAAATGGCAGGTAAAATTCTGCATCAGTAAAGCAAAGTAAAGCATGAGGGGAAAAAAAGTTAAAATCATTCCAGCTAATCTATAGTGAGGAACTGTAAAGTAGCTACTACCACTCAGGAAAGAGATTCTGGAGTTATAATAGATAATTCTAAGAAAATATCAGCTTAATGCTAATCAAAAAGGGACTGGAATTTTAGGCATTATTTTTAGAAGAGTGGAGAACTGCCATACAGGCAGTTTTGATTCCCATCATCTCCTAATGAATACAATTGGCTGTGGAAAGGAACAGAAAAATGTGACAAGCGTGAGCAAAGACTTCAACTAACAAGGAAAGACTGTATATGCCAAAACTCCTCAACCTGTAAAAGAGAGTACTCTATGAAAACATGATAATCAGGAGTGACACTTAGAAGATGAATAGAGAATTATGATTCATTCTTCTTCATAATATCAAAACTGAAAGAAAGCATATGAAGACATATTTTGACCATACTTTCCATATTGAGCTGTACAATTGATTGCCAAAAGATCTTGTGGACAGAAGTCTGTTCAGGAAAGAAACTCACTTAGATGGAGATATACAACTATACAGTGCACAAGGTCTACTCTCCCCTTGGGGATTTGTCTGACATGGAAATTATGTGAGGTCTTAATACTTACATGAATGTATAAACAGATGGCAAATGTGTTACAGTGAGGAGTAAATCATGCCTCAAAAATTCCTTAAGATTTTCAAAAAAAAAAAGTCCAGAGAAATATGGCAAAGAATGATTCAAGTAGTGAAAGGGACTAAATTGCACTGTTCCATAAGACAAAGTCCTTCACCAAAAGGTGCTAAAAAGTTAAACCAGTTTGGTACAGGGGAAAGATTTACTCATGTCCAGAAAGCTAGTTAAAAGGCAGGAAACAAAGTGGACAGACAGTAGTGACAGCTTTCCCTGGGGCCATCTCTCTTTTTTTTACCACAAAAAGAGAGATCTGGAGAAGGGGTGATAAGAGCAGTGGCAAAGTTTCATATAATGTGACAATCAGCATTAAAACAAAGAACAAACAGCTGATGGACTCAGCATCAGGGATATTATCACTTAGGAAAGACTCCTGAGGCACTGTTGGTAGTTACTGGAAATCTACTTTAAAAACCTCACTAACACTCAAAAAGAAAAAAAGGAAATATTAGAAACTATTAGGAAGAAACAGAAAACAAGTAGGAGACTATCATTATGATCCTGTGTAAATTCATATCCCATATGTTCTCTATGGTACCAAAAGTACCTATGAAAAGAAAGAGAAGAGGAAAATTATATTTAAAAATATTAAATGATTTCTATTTCAGAGAAAACAATTACCAAAGACCACAACAATTTAGCAAAGAGATTACTTTTGGGCACAGAGAGCAAGGGGAGAGAGAAATCTGTTGAATAACAATGAGACTATATGAGGAAGCAGTTAAAGGAACAATTTTTCAGCATGTCATGCAATAGGAAGTAGGGGTACCAAATAATAAGTAAAAAAAGTTTAAAGCAAAGTCAAATGACTGATTTTTTTATACAATAGATAGTTAAACAGTGAGATTTGGTTTGCCAGAACATTGTCTTCAAAGAGCAGTTAAAAAATTATGAAAATAGCATCAAAGACCATTTAATAGGATGGTCCAGATGCAACCTCTAGTTCAGGATGTCTCTAACATGCAGAATGCCTAGAGCAAGAGTCAGCACNCCCCCCCCCATTTATTCCATTCCTGTTTTTACATCTTTTCCCTAGCCATCTGCTATGGGCTACTGTAACACACAGTAAAACCAGACTAGAAAAGGACAGCAAGCATTTTTTCTTATATAAACCTGTCTTGTGGGGTTTTTTGGAAATACATGTAGCCTCCCATTTGCTGTACATGATTGTTTTTTATTTGTTAGCATCTTTTCAGCAGTTTTCACAGATTTACTGCAACTTGCTGCCAGTTTATTTTTTTTTAAGAAAGACAACAACCAGCCTCTACTTGATATTATTTCCTTCTCATCACTTTGTACTTTTAAGTTTTACTCAGGTTCTTATTACAGAACAATAGCTTTAGACCATCATACTCTAAAGGACATCAGCAACTTGTATTAAATAGTTTTAATTCTCTCTAACTACTCCCCAATGTCCAACATATTTTCTGAGATCCTAGAAAATACCATTTCTTTCCTTATTGATTTTTTCTCTACTATAAAACAGAGCATTGATTTTTTTCCCCTTCTGTCTTCTGTTTCTAATGGTGCTTAAATTAACATGGTTCATTTGTATGCCACTTTACCAGGACTCATGCATCCTTCTTGTCAGACCAGCATCACCAATAATAGAATGTAGGACCCTCCACTTAATCAGGAACCTGATAAATGGTGCTCTGGTTGACAAGAGCAATGGTTGGATTCAGTCTTCCTTTATGCCCTTGGGCAAGTCTCTTAATCTAGCCTACCCTTTAATTCTACATGCACAGAACAGGAAACTGTTTAGCTATCCCATAGATGTTTGAGGATGAAAAAGATCCATTAGTGAATGTTACATGTGTTCAAATACCTCTTGCAGAGGCATGATACACGATCCCATTATTCTGATTCAGAAGAATTAACGTTTCACGCTTTCACTGGCACAACCTCTCTCATCTCTGCAGTAATCAATACCTTCTTGAAGCTGTAATATTCACCCTCTCTTGCTGAAAAGTCTTCTAATTTACAGGTGATATTCAGCATCACTGAATAAAATTTTTACAGAATAGACAGGATTCTTAAAATCTCTTGAAAATAATTTGCTACCACTTTTTCTGCTTCATCTGAGATTCAGCATTCTTTCTCTGTAATAGCTGCTATCTAGACCAGGATTACCAATATGGCTGTTAGAATTGTTAGATGTACTCATGTTGAGCCTGTTTGCCTAATGTTTCTGTGGCACCTCATTGTGGTTTAAACCCAGCTGGCAACTAAGCCACTCACTCACTCATGCACAGATGAGTTGTGGGAGAGAACTGGAAGAGTAAAAGTGAGAAAATTCTTGGGCTGAGATAAAGACAGTTTAATAGGGAAAGCTAAAGCCACACATGAAAGCAAAGCAAAACAAGGGATCAGGGATCTATCACTGCAATGATTACTTGGGAAGACAAACACTATCACTCCAAACACCATCCCCTTCCATCTTCTTCTTTCAGCCTTATATGCTAAGCATGTTGTCATAAGGTACCCCTTTGGTAGGTTGGAGTCATGTGCCCCCAACATCTTGTCCACCCCAAGCTTACTTGCTAGTGGGATGGTGTGAAGAGCACAGCTCAGCAGTAACTAAAACATCCCTGTGTTGTCAACACTGTTTCCATCACAAATCCAAAAATGTAGTTCCATCCCAGACAAAACCAGCACACTGCCCAATGCAAAGTAATGCTTAACTAAAATTTATTATTTACTCCATTTTCTTTATCTCTTGGAATATTTTGGGATTTTTTCCTAAGTTTTTGTTTGTTTGGGGGAGTGGGGGGTTGTTTGTTTTTGTTTTGTTGTTTGGATTTTTTTAGTTTAATCTCACTTTTGGGTTATATGTTTTTCCTCCTTAACATGAGGTGATGCAGAAGTATCCAGATGCAGAGCAGGCCTGAAGAACACAAATGTGATGAGTTTTGAAACACTTAAAAAGACTACCCGTTGCTCAGGGATTTGGCAGTAGAGTAAGGACCTTTCATATCTCAGGACAGGAGTCCACAAACTAACAACTCAGAAGCATTCCCAATAATCAAAGTGTGTTTCTGTCAATATGAGCCCTGCCAAAAGAAAACATCTGCAGAGCTGGATTAACCTCCAGCCAGTGCTTAGATCCTGAAAGAAGACCTAGTGCTATAGAATTTATTCAGTTGGTACAATTCCAAACCACATGAAGAAATAGAATTCATTGACCATGGCATTAGAGATTGCTCCTTTAAAAAGACTAGTTTTCTTGTGAGGAAGACAGGCATAGAACTACATGGTCTACTAGTAACAACACTTGGAAACACATCAGCAAAAATCAAGCACTCCTGCTCCAAAATGGTTCCTGAGCAAAAATGCCAGGATCAAATTTTACAGAGCATACTCCAATAAATAACTCACTTGAAATTGTTTGGTTTTAAAGTTATAATATGTTTCTAGAGCTGAATTTGCCTTGTGCTTACAGTGTACAATACTGCTATGGCTGATGTTTGTCAGCTTAGGGATGAGAAAAGAATGCCATTCATATGGACAAGATATGAAGAGAATAGAATATTATTATTCTAAATAATAGAGTATTACTTAAGAGTATTACTCTCTTACTTAGAGTAAGAGAAGGAAGCTTGTTAATGTTTTTCTTTCATTAAATTCTGTACCAGTTCAGGAAGGAAAATATTTTGAGATTGAATATAGTGGAGAAATGCAAGTTTAGAAGAAATCCACTTTAAATATAGACTAATCCATTCATGCAAAACTGCAATACAAAGCACATTGTACACCCAGGGAGTAGATCATTTGTACTCTTCAAAGACTATTTTGCCAAAAAAAGGAGCATCAGAGAAATGAGCACTGCCCAATAGAAATATACAGTGCAAGTGAATCATTCATACTTGTCACAATTTGCTGATTCTGTGGAGTGTCTCCTGAGCCTGAAATGTGTTCTTAAAAACCTGAAAAGAAGTCTTAAATACTGCACTCAATTTGGCCATCAGCATATTCTTTTTTTTTTCTTCACCAATGAAAGTTTAGAGCTCACTAGTTAACAAGTACCTATTAAATAACTAATGAAAAAAGGCAGGCCTAAAAGTGAAAGAATCTCCAAGTACATAGGCTGCAGAAAAAGAGAAAGAAAAGGGTGCCTCTCCTTCCTGTGCACTACAACATTCACCATCTGAGTCACATGAGACCCTTTTGCAGCTATGACAGTTGGACACAAAGACAATTTACCGGCAGGTGTTCCAGAGACATGTGAGACCTTCATGGGTACCTGCTGTGCAGAAGGGAGTGGGCAGCATGTAATGAAATTCTTCTCAGGATTGAGAACCATTCAATTGGAAAAGTATTTATTTATTGAGTTGCATAAGGCTGATACTGAACTGTGAAACTTTTACAGACTTTTTCAAGAGTAGATTCAAACCCAGGAAAAAAACCTATTGATAAAGTGTTGTGAAACAGGTGGGTGATTCTCTTCATGGGAATTAAAATCCCATAATGTGTAAACTACCATTCATATAAATCATCTCTGACATTAACTGGCATCCTTAATTACAGTGCCAGTAAAGATAGTGGGATTTCAACTGGCACCAAAAGCTGAACAACCTGCTCATTTTGTATGTCAGCTTCATCCAGCCAGAAGTACAGAAGTGAGCAGTGTGGTGGCATGTTGATCTGTTATGCAGATTAAAAGGATTTTTCCATATTAGTCTGAAATGTTGCACCAGGACTAAATCCCTATCAATATTTAATTAAAGGCAAGCCATATATGACAGCTTTGTTAATGGGCCATGAAGCACCTCTTATGCATGGATCTGGCTGCTATGCATAAGCCTTAGGTTTTCAAATGTTTGTAGCTGCAGCTACAAAAAGAAGCAGATGAGTTGATGGAAATTGCTCAACTGAAAAAAAACCCAGTGAAACAGTTTGAAAATATACTACCTTGTGTCTGCAGTGAATGAAGAAATAATAAGATGCTGCAGAATCTTTAACTGTTTGCAACAGCAAATACACCACATCTCAGGGTGAGATAGTTGGGGAGGAGGGTGTGATATTAAAATGACAGGAAAAAACACATGAGTAAAGAAAGTGATGTTCCACATGTCACCAAGCTTACCTAAGGAAGTCTTAGTCCTGGGAGTGGAGACAATTCAGGCTAAATGATCCCCTCAGATCTCTCCCAAGCAAAAAGAGTTTTTCCCCTTCATACTATGGCTAAACAGCACACAATCACAACTTGAATCTGGTTAAAGTTGAAAGCAGTCAATTCTTTCAAAATGAATGAAGTCCACTTGAAACAAACTTCACAAGCTAAAGTGAGAGATTGATATAGCACACAGAAAGGATCAGATTAAAGTGTAGAGCTTTGTAATAAAAGTGAGGAAGCCAGCAGCTGGGAAGCCAGCCTGTGAAAAAGAAAAAGATCAACACTTTTTCATCTGGAGGAAAAAAAAAAAAGAAGTTATGTAACCACTGCAGCAGGTTTGATTTTTTTCCTCTTCCTGGCCAGAAAATCTCTGTGGGGGAAAAAAAAAATCATAATGAGGTCATCCTGCTGTCCACAGGTAGGCAGAACAACAGGGTTCTGAAACTGAGAGCAGGTCATTAAAATGGAGCATAAATACTTATGTGCTTCAATCTGCCCTGGAGGCAATGTAATTTAGACAGCTCTGGGAATATTTCAACTCCAGTCATCTCCCTGGGGTTTTCCTATGTAATACAAACTCACCCTAACCCTCTATGTAGTCTTTGATACCTGTCTGTCAGGTCCTACACTTACCATGTTTAAACTTGCATGAAGTACTCAAAAGGCAATTTTGTGGCTGTTATCTGCTGTGCGTGGTCAGGGGAGTTCCCCTGATGATATTTGCAGGGACTTTTGCACATCTTCATACAATTTCTTCATTTTGGTTTTGGGTAAAAGGGCCAGAGCAAACCTTCAGGTTAGCTTAACAGAATGGTGTCTCCTTGAATTAGGTAGAGTGTGGTATTTGCATTAATATTCAGTATCAAGGACACGTGTCTTGCTATGTGAATGTGTTTGTGAAATCAAATAACTTCCATCTGACTGACAAACTCTATCCCCCAAAAAAGCTCTCTGAATAATCCATTATATAAAATGAAACAAACTGCAGCATATAAAAAGCTGTGTGTTTAAAGCTTGTTTGTCTAAAAGACAGTGGAACAAGAGCAGACATCTAATACTCTAGTTTTACATCCAGTCAAAGGCATTTGTGCTCTAATGCCAGTAAACAATTTCAGGGTACTTTTGAGATGTCATTGATCTTGGTTGGTAGTCCTTAGAACTACAGCTGTCTTTTACTGCCTGGCTGGTGCTGGGAACTTCATTTACATTTTCATTTCATGTAGCCACCCTTTAAGTTCACTAGGTGGAAATTATGAAGATACCATACATGGAACAGCAAGTTAAAGCAGTTCATTTAACCAGCAAGGCTCAAAAGAGACTTGCACAGTACTAATTATTTTCCTCCAATGCAGAGACCACAAATTTGCATAATAATGAGATTTATCAGTTATTGAGCTTTGGTTTAATGGCAATCAGTGTTTACAATACAGCACTTCCCATTTGTGATAGCCTTAGAGATTCCTGGGGAAATGCTTATTTTCTTGAGATTTGTGATAAGAGTCTTCAGTCAGGGAGCTCAGAAGAAAAACAGAGATTAAATAGTTACTGAAGTTAACCTAAGTAGACAAGAACTTTATTCTAATTATTAGTTACAAACTTTCACTCTCCTAATACAGCATGGAACAGCAGGGCTAGTGAGATTTAGCAGATGGCCTGATCTGTACCTTATCACAGCACACAGCAGAGCTCCTCTTCACTTCTACGGTGTAGAGAGACATAATAATTTTTCTTTACCTAATTATACTTTTTCTTTACCTAATTTGCTAAAATTTCCAGCTCAATTGTTTATCTATACTTTTCAAGTCTGAAAATATCACAGTTTCAGCCACTTGTGGGCAAGAAGTGGAAGAGAAAGTATTTCATTATGTTAAAAAGTTTGTGGCCTTTTTTTGAGCAGCATCACTGACAAATTGTGGCTTGAAGCCCAACCCTCATAAAAGTGAGGGTTGAAAAAATGAACCTCTTTTTGTGCTGAAGACCATTTTTTTGACTTGAAAATTAAGAGATTGTGAGACTTGTTCAGTAACAAGGCACAACAGAACAGTACAGCCTCTTCTACAACACATTTCAAAAGCATAGGACTATGACTTCCAAAAAGAGATGAGTGTTTAGTACCCACATCCAAGTGCTGTCTTCCCAAATGAAATACCTGACTCTTTCAAGTTTCTTTAAACTTATTCTTCCTGTGCTAGACACACATATGAGTGACTTGTTTGTGCTTTCTGCTGCTTCTCTCCTCTTTACAGCTGACACAGCCCAAGACTAAGAGCTGGATTTCCTGAAGCTATGTATTCATTTCCTGGAAACTCAATGAAATGGGAGGACTCAGGGATCATATGTGTGAACTGAAACAGTGTTGGTCTCCTCCCTGTGCCCAAACAAAACCCCAAACAGCCCATGACTTCAGATCATATGCAAGATATGAGTCTTTCTTGCCAAGATTTCTGTGGATGCTACATGAAATAAAACTGAAAAAAAAAAGAGCACAGCCCCAGCAGGCAAAGTTGTACATACAGCCTGGATGCAGAATCTGCTGGAGAGTAATATATTCCCTGAAGAAATTCTTATACATATATTCACTTTCAGCATTTTTCAGTTCATCTTCCTCTCTGAAATAGAGTTTAACCCTATGTAATCTCCTTTTCTATTGAAAAGCTAAATTTGCCACACAAAACCTACAGAAGGAGGCCAAAGGAGGCTTTCATTTGTGGGAAACACCCTTCTCCTGATGTCTAGCCAAAGGTTTGTTGAACCTTAAACTGCTAACTTAATTTTCCTTGTCAGCATGGCTCTGAAGTCATCAAGGCAGAAGCTAGTTTTCCCTCTTTTTGCCCTGCTGGGCAGAGGTCAGAGAGCAAGCTGTACTTCTCTCAGCAGGACTGCTCCATGGGGCAGTTCACACAGGTTTTGGTACAAAGTGCGTCTTCCCCTTCCCATGCTTGTAGGGCAGCCTGGCTGCAACATGTAACAGAGGCACAAATCCCTCCTCTGCTAACATCATTGCCAGGTCATTAGATTTACTCTTCCAGGAATCTCAGTTTGTCACTATGTTTTTCTTCTACCTGTGTTAGGCTACAAAACCAAGCAAGCTGGCCAGTGTCTCTGCAGCAGCCCTTGAGGAGCTTAAGGGTGCCAAAAATTTTCTACTGTCTTGTGGACCAGGGCTAGAGAAGCAGAGAAAAGGCCTGCTTAGCTCCTGACACAGCAAAGAACATGCATAATCAAATCAGAAACATTTTTTTTACTGAATACAGGGAAAAACCCTCCATTTCCTCTTAACTGGATATTATCTCACATTCAGAAAACTAAATGCTATATTTTGCTCTTGTTTGTGCTTTCAAATTTAATATGTTCTTGTTATTTGAACTGAAAACACTGTGTCATCCTGTCATTCCTGAATTCCAATATTAAAAGTGTGCACATATAATAGTTATATGCATATACTTATATAGTTTTTATGCATACAGCCATTAGAGATAGATATATATGCCAGATCCTGCACTTGGGTCACAACAACCACATGCAATGCTACAGGCTCGGGGCAGAGTGGTTGGAAAGCTGCCTGGTGGAAAAAGACCTGAAAGTGTTGGTCAACAGCCAGCTGAATATGAGGCAGAAGTTTGCCCAGGTGGTCAAGAACCCTCCCTTTCCCTGCCACAGATTCTCACAGCTTCTCTTGTGGTCCCAAAGCAATATAGCTCTACATACAAGAGAGGAAGTCTTTTCTCCTGGGTCTTCCTACCCAGGAAGCAGAGCTAGCTGATATCTTTTGCAAAGGCTTCACGTCAGGCATCCCATACTGTAGCATGCTTCACTACAAATGTGGAGCTGAGGTCTTAGGAAGACACCTAAGCTGAGACTTAAAAATGATGACATCAGGGCAGCAATTGCTGAATCAAGGGTTGCAAGCATTCAAAAGATGGAGAGGAAAATAACATTTATAGAGGCTTGGTACATAACTGTCTCTAGGGCAATCTGACATGAGAAACACAAAGCTGTCAGTTATACTTCTTATTTCTTCCTTTTGTGATTGCAATATTATGAATGAATGGTTGATTCTGAGTAGCAGTTGTGTGTAATAGAAAAAGATACTGGTATTAATTGAGGCCACTGATCTGCTAGCTCACCTGTAGGAAACTGGTGAAAGTTTGTCATATATGTCATTAGCTATGGCAGTAGTCAGTAGTCATTAGATAGTTTCTAATGACTACTGACAGAATACAAAGAGGAGACAAATATAGGATAATTCAAAGGCAATAAACTATTAGTTTTCAAGGGCTGTGGTGTTATCAAGGCCTTTAAGTAAAAGATTAAAGTTATGTCTAACTGATGACTTCAATATGCTATATTTTATTTATATCAGTTATCAGTTCAAAGTCTGAAGAGCTTTACATGTACACACCCAAAAAGACACAACACTATGGACCAAAACAAACTGATGATCAAGTGCAGTGGGATGCCCTAGCATAAGGCTGGCAGGGCTGGAAAATCTGATCTTTATCCACAAGCCTCAGCTGTTGGAATGTCCAGATCACATGCTTTGGGCCACTTGA
The DNA here is from genome assembly GCA_013399015.1 of Galbula dea. Taxonomy (NCBI): domain Eukaryota; kingdom Metazoa; phylum Chordata; class Aves; order Piciformes; family Galbulidae; genus Galbula; species Galbula dea. The sequence continues at coordinate 335,041 of VWZX01006239.1, read as the reverse complement.
TTTCTTACTTCATCATCCCCATGGCTGTATGTCTTTCCACACTGGCCCCCACTTTGTCTTGTCCCTTCTGTTGTTATTCCTCCTGACCTCGAAGTGAGGAGCTGCACTGTACCATACCAAGGCCATAGCACAGAGTGATCCCTTCAGCTGGGGCTAGACTGCAAGGAACAAGGGAAGGAAAGAGGTTTATTCAAGCCATCCTGATGATGCTGTGGACCAAAGAAGCAAGCCAAGGTTTAAAGCAACAGCTGTCATGGCTGACCTGCCAGCCCAGAGCATCCATCTGTGGCTGACCAGCTGCCACATACCCTGAGAACATGAACACAAACCCATGCTTCCCTACTTTTTGATACACTGTCTTTTTCACTCTTTTGTCAAGTGCAAGAAAATAACCTCCATTCTCACAGCAATCAGCTTAAAAGTCAGCAACACAACTTTCTTTCCAGCTTTACTTGGCAGCCTAGGAGACTATCAGGCTTCAGTAATTTGTCTTGCACAACTCCTGAGCCCCAGTTTCAGAATCCACTGCAAACTGAAGATGAGATGTGTGTTTCCTAGCATCTTCTGTGGAAAAAGTAAATCGAAAAAAATTCTAATTAAAAGCTGAGCTGTGTTGATTAATATTGCAGAAAACCAGGATTTCACAATCACAATAGACCTTAGCTCTCTGCATCTTGTTATGCCTTTTGAAATTAATTCCTTATTCTTTTTAAATTAATTCCATATTAGTTTATAGAATGTCCAGGAATAATCTATTCTGGAAGGTGTGGCCTGAACTTGCAGAAACACAATAGCTTGTTATATGAAATAAAACACACCACTAAACAGAGGAAACTTGGGCAGCACTTAACACCTTCTTCTGCCTTTGCAATTTGGCTTTCTGTCAGAAAATGTTTTCTTGCCATATAATTTCTCTCTTGCCTTCTAGATGATCTTTGAGGTCCCTTCCAACTCTTACAATCCTATGATCCCATGATGGCTTCTAACTTATCTCCATCAACGGGTAATTCCTGCATAGCTACTCAGAAAATGAGAGCTGTTCTACTAAGTTTGCTGAAGAGTTGCAGAAATACAGTATTACCTATCTATAGGTAGGAAAAGTGTGAACTCAAGCACAGAAAGAGAGGTCACAGGGGCTTACTGCTAAAAGGCAGGGTAGAGCCCTTTGGGCTGATTTTTGACCTCTAAGCAACTAAGCAGTGCCTCTCACTGGCCTCTGTCAGTTCTCCAGGACCACAGTAGTCTGTTCTCCAAATCTCAGGTGCCTTCAGGCAAAACTGTCTCCTATCCCTTGGGAAAAGGCTAATCCAGCTCTCATATTTCCATTTGCTTTAGCAACCAGATAAGTCTGCCCCTGAATATTTGGACAGAAAGACAGTGGTATAGCATGTTACCACACAGAGGCACCAGCTTCGTGCCATTTCTGGCTTAGTGATAGAAGACAGAGGCTGGAGGAGGCTGGAGTGCAGGAGATGCTGCTGGCAGTACCTTTCCTGCCCCAGATGGGATCCCTGTTTTGTGCATCTTGTACATTCACTTCCTCTATGTAACTGTCAGGGGAGGAATTCTGGGTAGAAAACTCAGGCAAGTGAAACTTTTTATTTATATATATATTTTTTTATTTTTTAAGCTCAGTATTTCACATTTCAGCAGAGGAAACAGTGTTTTCCTTGTCTTTGGTGAATCAGTTTATCTGGAGTTGAAGGTGAATAGTACAAGTAATTAAAGGAGCTCTCTGGTTGTTCTCCCCTTGTTGACTAAAAGTACAAAGAAAAAAGTCCCACTCAGAGGGACTGGCTCAAGCTCAACAGTGCATCACTGTATTCCATGGCTTTTCTTTATTTTTTTTTAACCTTTTTTGTTAAATAAGAAAAGATAGGATATAAAATATGAGAAGGACTGATATCAGTCTAAGCTGCAGGGATTAATGCATCTACACTACCGAAAAAAATAATGAAAACTTTTTTTTCTCTTTTCTGCTAACAGGTGAACATTTGGTGCTTCTGTGCTCCTCTGGAGAATGCTTTTTGTCTGGAAAAAATGCTGTGACATCTGAAGAAAATGGAAGGGATTTACCAGATGCCCTACTCCTCTCCAAATGATGCCACCCCCATTCCTGGCACTGGGGAGGGACTGTGTCTTCAAGATGGTGCCAAGGCACGCAGGCAGGGGGTAAAGCCAGATGCTGGTGGGCAGAAGCATCATCCTCCACACTCAGAAGTCCTGTCCTCTACAGCCTCACTCCCATTTCTCCTCCATTGAGCTCCTTTGCAATTGAATGGCACTAGGTGTTTAAGAAGTTAAAGGCTTGTAGTACTAACATGGAAAAACCTCATGTCATATTAAACAAAGTTTTTCTTGCCTGTGAGAGTGTTTTATGGCTAGCAGAGACCAAATACTGGACTCTCTAGAAATGTAGCCTTCTTGCAGTACCACAGCTGTAGCCTTTGTGCTTTGCAATCATAGTTAAATGGAAGGAGAAATCCAGATACTCAAGATCCATTTCTAAAACTTTTATATAGCTTTAATTTCATTGCAGTCTTTACCTTTTCATACTGTCTGTAGCAAATTGATAAAACAGTCATCAAATGACAACATTTTAAGTATATGCCTATATTATGTTTGCTAGATAGGAGACCAAACCCACCTCAATCTGATTTTAAGGTCAGGGGCTGTATTATAGTAGAGGCTGCTTGGTGCCCAAGTAGGCATCTCCCATACTGACATCTACAAGAGCTCTACTGACAGGACTTCACCTGGATTAGGCTGCATAGATTTTGATGCAGACAGATTTAGCTAATTCTCCCTATTATTAATCATAGAAAGGTTAATTAATTATTTAATAGTAATTTTTATAACCTGGACAGTGCATGAATTGGCTTATTAATTAGGTTAGCATCACAAGATTTTGGTGAATTTTGTGTTAATTACTTTTGCTACATCTCTTCATTGTAAATAAACTATTTCTAGAGGAGAATGGTGGCTCAGAAAGACCCACTTCTGTTATATCTCAATTTTTACTATTTATATAACTATGCTTTCTCCTCTGATAAGCCATACCCAAGACAGTTTGCATTCTGTACCACAGCTATATTTCCTTCCTAGCCAGGCTATTTTTCAAACTCTAATGTTTATGCATTTGGAAAGAGTGAATTAAAATTAAAAAAAAAATAACAATTTTGATAAAGTCTTAATAGAAGGCTGAAAGATCTGAAACAAATGAGAGACATTAGAAATGAATTATTAGCCTAGCACCTGAAAAGCCAGTCAGCTAATGTGTGGGGGACATGATTTCAAATATCTTCTTATTTCATTTTCTCAGGGACTGTTCATGTTAAAGCAATAACAGACATGTCACTAGGGCTTGATTAGTATGACATCTGAGAGGGTGAGAACTCACATTCAACTCCCTCTTTTAAAGTATAAGTTGCTTTTTCTTTTTGTTCCACAAATTCTTTGACAATAATGTTTCCTATAAATTGGAATTGTTACTCTTAATTCAATGGAAATATTGAAATAAGTAGCCTACAGCTTTATTGTTTCTAAACTGTGTGTAAGCATTTGCATTCTTACTGTACATGTTCTTAACATTTATGAAAATATTATGGCCCAATATCTATGATAATTCCACTTGTGTGAAAGGACAATAACCAATTTGTTTGCTTTTGTAGTTTTGGTAGAAAATCATTTTACAGGTCTGTGAAAATTGGTGTTAAAAGATATTATATTGTATTTAAAGTAATTGCATTGTAAGCATTTGTTGAAAATCTGAGAATTAAGCATATCATCAAGGTAGAATATTTGAGAAAAATACAACCATAATCATTTAGGTAATAAAATAAATGTGTTCTGACAAGAGGAATGCCCAATGGAATTATATTTGTTAGAAATATCAGCTAAAGGATGACCCAGCTAAAGCCATGTGCATACTTTTTGAATACAAGTGATTCAAATGTTGTAAAGTGGTAATAGAAATATGGCTGGAAACATACTTAGGAATTTTTACAGGATTTAATCAGGGTATAAACATTTAACAGAGAAGGTTTTTTTATTAGTATATTGCATAATACTCACACACAAATATTATGATATTTATTTAACTATTGTTTCCTACATATATTATCTTCAAGACCTTCAGTAGCTACTGTTATTCTAAACCACACTGTTTCTCTGTGGGAATATGCTAATAGGATTTTCTTCTTCTTGCCTGAGAGTCATGATCATAGAATTGGTAATTTCAGGAAACTGTGAATACACTTTATGCACTAAAATTAGATGTGTGTTTATGTAAGTGTTTGGCATGTACAAATAACCAAAACTTCCTATTTTATCACAGAATTCTCTGGAAATTGCTAACTGTCTAAGAACACTGTCAAACTGAATGTACATGCATTTTCTATCAATGCTTTTGATAGAAAATTCAGGCCTGTAGTCTTTTGCCAACAACATTTGCATACTTTCTGAATACAAGAGATCCAAATGTTGTCAAGTGGTAATAGAAATATGCCTGCAAATATACTTAGGCATTTTTACAGGATTGAATCAAGGTATAAGCATTTAACAGAGAGGGTTTCTTCATAAGGATATTGCATGATATTCACAAACAAGTATTACAACTTGTAGAAGTAATTTACAGCTGTGGAAGCACACAGGAAATGTAATGAAGACGTGGATGTGATCAAACAAAGATGAACATTTTCCAGCACATATAGTATTTATTACATACCTGTATGCTAAACACTGTAACTGATCTGTTCACAAAACCATCTATAGAGTTTGTGAGAGTGAGCTGGGACACTGCTCTCCAGCTCAGGTGCAAGGTTTGATGTAAATTTTATTTAATGCAGAAGAGTTCTTCTGTAGCTTCATGAGTAGCCTCCTTTAAACATGTTATTTCCCTTTTTTGTTAATTATGACATAGCTTTGATGCTGTCTTCTGTGCCTGAAGCTCTTGCTTTACAGTTGATGGCTCACATATTCCCTTGTGCTAGGATTATGCTGTTTCACTGTGCAGCCATGATGAGCAGAACTATTAATAGCCTGCTCCCTTGTGCTGCACTTACTGGGCAACGTGTGAACAGCCAGAAGAAATGCAGCGATGTAGCACTACTCATCCTTCTGCTAAGGCCTTTAACCATTTATCTCCTGCTCAACTTATTTGATTGTGCACAACACATTTGCTATGCTTTTCCGAATACCTGATGGGGCCTTAGAAGAAGCAGCATGCTACTTTAAAGAGCACCTGTGGGAATTAAAAGCTGTTGTCCCACCTTTAGTCACTGTATCTTGCTGTATCAAACTGCTGTCTTTACAAAAGAATTATTTACTTTTTGTTGCCCTGCAGCCAGGGCTGTTTCTAGGCACAATCAGAGTTGGCATCAAGCTCTTGGGAGCAGCTAATGTCCAGGACCTTATTCTCCCAGTTGCTCATGCACCCAACAAAGCCAGAGCCACTGCTGCTTTGCTCAGATAAGAGAGAAGCAGAGTTGAGGAATACGATGACAGCATCCCTCCAGTGCTTCCCGACTGCAATTACAACCTGTCTTCTACCCGCACTTTGACAGGAGAGGCAGCTGTCTCAGCTGCTCAGGAGTTCCCCCAAACCTAACTGTGCAGAGCAGTTCCAGCCTGCTGCCGTATTCCACTTAGCCCATCCTCCTCCTCAGGTGATCATGTGGCTGAATCTGTCCTGCAGCAAGAATCCCATGTTGCCTACCTGTCTGAAAACACCTGAGCCTCATCTGCAGCAGACTCGGGTCTCTCTGGGACTTCCCTTTCTGTTGTGTCAGCGCTGGCTTTGCAGACCAATGTATGCACGTAGGGAAGCTTGTTGAAATCCACTTTTTTCCAGCTGCCTTGTTCAAGGGATTAGAATGTAATTAACCTTTTGTTAGTGATTTATGAGGAGTACCAGAGTCCAGTTAACTATTCCTAATAGGCTGTGCTCTCAAGATCATTTTGCTTCAAAGCTGAAAATCAGCAGTAGGTCACTTAATAGGAGAATAGAGGATTTTTGAAGACGTATATTGAGGGGTGTCTTTTTGCTCCCTCTTACTAGGAGAGTTACCTCCCAGCTGCAGTCTTCTTGCAGATCATGCATCTGGATAAGAGATAAATGGATCCACCAACCTACTTCATAAAGTGGGGAAATAATATGGGAAAAGGCACTAAAGGATGTAAAACTCTGGAGGTGGGAAAGCAGGAGCAGAATGTGCAGATTGCCCTCCCTTGATGAGATATAACTAGCTGAACTTGGAGAGTGGGAAAACCTCAGGATTTCTCATTATTGTGAGCTGGTGCAATTGAAAGATTACAATAAATATCTTTGAGAGAATATTTCCACAAGTATCTGAAGATCAAAGCCCCCTTTAAAAAAAAGAAAAAATAAATTCATGCTAGCATAGGGACTGAAGAAACAGGGATGTAGAGACAATTTCCCTTCAGCCCTTTTAAGTCCTTTCCATGATTCTCTATCTTCTCTGATTCCCTCTTTTTTTCGTACATCCTGCCCATCAGTTTTGCTATTTATTTATGTATCTCGGTATTTATTTATTTATTTGTTTGTTTGCTTGTATATTTTGTGTGCAGAGGGTTAGAGAACTTTCTGAAACTCAGGAAACAGCTGAGAAATCCCAGGGAACAGTACCTCAGAGCTTGTCTTTTCTAGAAAAGTCTGCCTTTCTTTGAAGAAGCCAGGTGTCCACAACTACATCATTGCCATTTTTTATTTGACTTTTTCACAGACAAATCAAGCAGACTGCACTTTGCATATCTGGCTTTGAAGCTGTGGCTTCTTGTGTCTCCTCTGCTGAAGGATGCAGCAAGAGCACATGAGCAGTGACTTCTGATGAAAAGGGAGGAAATGTCAGCATTTTAGTATGACCACCATGGTCACGTTAAGAACTTGGCAGATAAAGTCCTCCTTCTGTCTTAATCCAAAGTGCCAGATCCCACACACAGGAGCGAGCCAAACCTTCTTCAAGTGAACCACAGCATGCAACCTGCTGGTGCTTTAGTAGGAGTCATAGCACCAGAGAAGAGAGTTTACAATTCATCCTTCAATGAATTCAGACCCCTGTGCCATCCACCAAGACAGGGGCAGAAATTGTTACTGCCAAGTCTCAATGCAGGCAGTAAATGATTCCTTGGTTTTGACACATAGCTGTGAGAAATGAGGCACTGGTGACTCTAACCAAACCAGGCACTTTTTATGACTTAGTTTGAATTCAAATCTCTCTCTCCTTTCTCTCCTCATGTTAGGCTCTTACTGCAGTTCATTTACAATATTAAGCATATAATAAATGTGGTTAGCTTCAGAAAAAGAGTTGAGGCTGCTTACTGAAAGAAGAATATTCTGCACTTTGGGGAGAAATAAGGAGCTTGTGTGCAGGACTGGGATGGAAGATTCAGAGGAGATTTCAAGACAGTTTTCGGGTTTTTTTCCCCTGTTCCTATTCAAAGCTTTTCTATTAACAGGGGAAATGTTCAATTAGGAAACTCCTACAGGGCAGAGGGGGAACCCAACAGGCAAGGAGTCAAAATCTCTGCAATCAGCACTGATAAAGGACTGTTATTTTGACAAATGGGATAAAAATAAAAAGCATAAAAAGCTGCAGCAGGTGGCCTGAAATGGACGATGAGAGCGCTCCTTGTGCAGTGAGGATGTGTTTGCCATGGTAAGTCATGCATGATTGTTGGAGGCAATATTCTTGTTTGTCACTGCTTTTTATGTTATTAGCAGTTACTGTAGTTTGAAATGTGTTAAGCATAGCAATGCTCTGTGCATGAAATTCTTTCAAGAGTGTGAGTACAGCATTTTAATTCATTTCACAGGCCTTCTGCTTGAAAAGAATGGCTGTGACAAACGGCTCTGTGGTTTGGGATTCAATGCCTGCTCAACTCTAGAAGAGCATCCAAACCAGATACAGAAGTTGTAGGCTCAGTTCAGCTTATGTTGCCCAATGTTGCATGGGCCTTATCTTTATTTGTCAGATGCATCAGGGGAATACAGGGCATAATATCTGACTTTGACTGTCTACCCTCTATCGTATTTCAGGGGGTGTAGGTTGGCCAACAGGTTGCCCAAAGCCATTAAGGCCTATTGAAATGTGGTTACTGGAGAAGTAAACCACTGATATATTATGAGGCCATGCTCAGCAGGACTCTTACTTCCAGCATGGGTCCTGCAACATGCAAATCTGGCACCATTTGCCACAGAAGAGAGAGATTGCACACGCCCTAGGAGTTTTTATAAGTCAAACTGAACTAACACTGTATAAACAAAGAGATGGTGAAAAGCCAGGAGAGTGGAGGTAGTGAGTTACATCTGAGGCACTTGAAACTATTAACATACTGAAATAAATTGTATTCTTTTCCCAGGCAGAAGTTCTCAAAAGCTAAGCCTGGATAATTAAATAAAATGCAGATCCCTCTTTATCCAACTTTTCTAGGAAAGCCACATACTTCTAATGGTCAGGACATCAGAGTATCCTGTAGGTATGTTTCTTGCTTCACTTGGCCTGTGCTGTGATGTCTGATAAACCTGCTCAGCTCTCATTGTTGAGGTTTTTTATCTACAAAGCAGGATTAAAATACTTCCTACCATCCCCTGAAGCACAGGATGGATGTATACACCTCAGGATGGAGACAATGATGAATGGTCGTTATGAGTCAATTTAGAACTGAAACAGCTTCACATGGACTTACCATGCCAGTGTACAATCAAAGACTATCCTAATCTGCAGAATCTAGTTATTTGGAAAACACTGGATTTTTCCAGTCAATGCAAATACTTTTTCAAACTACCCATTACATTTTAATCCTAAAGAAGTTAGTAACATCTTGATACTGGTCTACTTAGCACATAGTGATACAATATTCATTACAACGTGATCAAAAACAATCATACAGATATAATCTAATAAGGAGACAAAAGCCCTGAAAAACAGTAAGTGATTAGCAGCTTTGCTATATATGGAGTGTGATGCTGACAAAAGCCAGCTAATTATTGCAGTTTTGCCTCAATAATTTATAAAGCCAGCCATTTCCCCAAAAGATCTATAGATCTCTTTCGGCTCCTCAAGGGGAAGAATAAATATATCACAAATGAAGTGCCTAGATTCTCCACAAAGGGGCTCAAATGCATGATTAATGGAGATCTGCACTCCTTTGAGATAGATGAACTGAAAATTTACATAGCTGTCTGAACAAGCATCCTGAATTGTGGGGTATGTCTCTGAGGTCTGACAGACTGACTGTGGAAAACAGAATCTTGTGTGGTCCAAACTAGTCTTCCCCAGTCTACTTATAGGCCATAAATGAAAAACAAAATATACCCTATCATTCAAATATGGCCTGAAATTTTCAGAACTATTAAGTGTTTAAATACCTAGATATCAAACTGTAGCCTTTCAGAAGGTCCTATCCACTTGTCTCTGAAAACTTCTATCCTTATCTGCTATCTCCTGTTGGTCATGTAAAATAATTACTTTTTTTTTGGTCATAGTCTGAGGGTTTGAAAATCCACTTCTTATATACTTATATAAATTTAGCATTTAAGTCTGGTTTTAATTTGTCTTTCCTTCTTGTTTTAAGTTCTTACTGTTTTCTGTCTCCTCCTTCCAAATTAACTCCTTGGTTGTCTGTTTTCTTAGCCCTGTAAATTTTTTAATTCTACAGTGTTTGCTTACATTATGTATTCTATTGGAGCAGGGACAAGAATAGTTGAAAAAATAATCTGAAAGAGCAAATAAAAGAACATTGACTGTGCAGGAAAGAACTAAAGGAAATCACAAGCTAATTTGAAGGGTAATGCAAAGATAAACCAGTCTACACAATCTCTAGGCTTTAATACGGTTGCACAATTTCATTTCATACTAATCAGTCATCTTTGCTATCTTAGAAAGCAGATGAGAGTTCACTGAGCACTTATCAGCTTTTAGGAGAATATTCAAACAATTAAAATCTTGCACTGGTGAAATGTATGTGCAAACATTTAGTTGAATGCAGTTTGGGACATTAAAACATTGTAAAAGTCTAAGTGACAATGACATTAAATTTCAACAGTATTTCTAAGAGTTGTTTCCAGGCTCTACCTGATGCCAGATTAGGCTTTTTGTCTCTTGTGCTGCTTGTGTGCAGTTGGCAGATAACTCTATATGTGTATGATACTCCAAAGAGGCATGAGGGATTCCATGAAAGTGCATTCATATCATTTTCTGTGTGCAGTTAAGGCCTCCTTGCAGTGGTGTGGTTCCACAGAATCACATAGGTTTGCCATGATGCTTCCCCCCTCATCCCCATCACTATATTCCAGTATGATAAGAAAAGGCCTTTCTGGCCAGATTATACTTCTCTTCATCCTGGAGGCATCATTACAGTCTGCTCACCACTGAAAAGGCATTTATTAGCTTTGGATGAAGAGACTTTCTTCAAAGCCAAGGCTGAAGAAAGAATTTATTGACAAAATTCCACCACTTTGGGCCCAAATATCTGTGGAGAGTCATTTAAAGAGCACTTTCAAATCGCCCTTTTCCAGCTAAAATCTCCCTTAAGAGATGGGCATCTTTTCATTCTCTAATGATAGCCTCCTCTTCCTTTCCCATAGAGGGGAGTAAGAAATAAATTTCTTCTTCCAGCTAGGAAATTACAAGAAAGAATACCTTTTTTTTCCTCTATTCTAAGAATACTATAATTCTATAGAAAATAATTAAATTACAATTTAATTGTAGGTCTTTTTTTCATGCAAAGTCTGAGCACAGAACGTGATTAGCTGCTCAAAGAATTGAAGTGACAAAAAATTGTGATAATTGCTATGAGAAAGAGTATAAACTAATAAAATGTGTGATCTGTGCCAGAATTGATGGCAACAAACAAAATATAGACATAAAGCCAGACAGCCTGAAAATTCAGAATTATTAGCAAATGCAGCAATACATCCTATTAGTAACACAACTCACTAGAAGAAGGACTTGAGGTTATGGAAAGCACCCTCAGGTGAAATGAACATTCAGAGATCTCTTTTTCCAGCTCTGCTACAGCTCTCCTTTGATAATTTATTCCCACCCTGTCTCCAGTACATTGTGCCCAGTCATCCATATGAACATAAAGCAAACAAACCCCTATAATAAATTAATCAAGCCATTTCTCCTGTCTCTAAGGGAGAAGAAAGAGGAGTAGTTGTTATCTCTATTTCAAACACGTGGGTGACTGCCACATAAGTATTTTAAGGTAAATAAGTGAAGTGCAGCTTCATTAAAGGAATGAAACTCTGTTGAAATGCATGGGTGCCATCCAGGACTTTGACTGCACAATAAGCAGAGTTTTGCTGATGGTTTGCTATAAGGAACTTTTTCTGTAGCTAGCACAGGTGTGCTCATGTATGGCTCCTTTTTTCTTCTGTCACATTTAATTGTCTCCTTTCTACCAAGCAACATTGATAGCACTGATGTTCAACCAGTGAGAGTAAGTTACTGGTCCCTAAGGATGCCATACCATACCCTGAAAACCAGCATAGCAAAAGAGAAAAAGCAATCAGTACAAGCACAAAATAAACTAACTTATGGTTTTGCCACTGTCACACTGCAAAACAAACAAACAGTGAGAAAGGCAGTTATAAAAGACTCCAAACAATATTTGCCCCAAACATTAAACTGACCAAATTTTTCAATGCTGCATTAATGAGAGAACAGTTATGGTAGGGGTTGTGCCTTCACCTGGTTCTCAGGCATGCAAAAGCTGGCTGTTTTATGACTGCAGCCTGCTTAGCCCCTGCAGAGGGAGCAGGAACACCTCATTAACAGAGATGGGAGATTTGCAAGAGGGAATCTTGGATGAGATGTACCTAATTAGACAAGTCTCTTCTCTCCCTCCATCATCAGACAATAAGAATGAACCCAAGGATTTCAACCACAGGCAATATCTAATGAATAAAAAGCACCTCAACATGTGTTTTATTGTAGCAATTTTTTTTAAGGAAATTCATATGAAAGCCACTGCTGGCAGCCAGTCCTGCCTGTACAGCAATTGCATAATCAAGGCCAGAATCCCTACAAGCCTTACAGTCAGTGGCTTTCACAAAATCCTGCTGTTTCAATGCAATTTAGAGAGGAATTTTTGTAACTTTTGCTTTGATTACTTTCCTAAGGAAAACCTCCTATAGTTTACCCATTGTTCCTGATCTTGCTGTTTATATTTTCCCCCACTGAATATGGTTTAGAAAGTAGACATTTGTTTTAAATAATTCTTTTACTCTTACTACTGTGTCACTTTGATTTAAACTCCCTGTTTCTATGCCTAGAGCTATGCTCAGGGCAAGAAAAAACTTCTAATTAGTTGGACAGTTTTGCTCTTTAATTATAGAAGATCTTTGTCTAGAATGCCATTTTCAAGCAATGAAGAGAGGCTTATTAAAGAAAGATAACAAAAAAACCCCACAAAGGCAAAAGCTGGAAATCTTCATGTATTTCTTGTTCTGATATCATGCAACCCATTATGATAGTGTTGAAGCAGTTTTAAAGCCTGGGGGATAGGAGGAAGAACAGATAACATGGCATATTGGAGAGTGGGAGAAGCACAGCTTCTGTCAATACTGATTTTTCTAATCTCAAAGCAAAAGGTTTATCCTAAGAACTGTTCTCAATTTGCTTAATGTCCTTGCAGGTTTGGCCAAATCCTTCAAAAATAGTAGAGATCTGTGGAAATGAGTTGGTGATTAACATATTTCACGTGCCAGCCCTGCTCTATTGTTTCTCACGCAAAGGTGCTTACATTTCCCAGGAAGATTCCCTACTGACTTACAGTCTCCATCTGTCTAACTACATTTTGGGCACCCTTCCCTTCTTTCCCTGCTTCTCCCTCCCTCTCCTTTAACTCCATGTGTCCTGCCATTGGCCATTCTTCTCTACTTATCTTTTCAGCGTGCTGCCTACTGTGACTTCCTTCATAACAGATCCATTCTGGCTTATTTGCTCTTCCCCAGTTTGTTTTGCAGCACTGTGCTCTAGAAAGTTGTTTGTTCATTTCTGAACGCAGATGCAGCAAGTGCTCCTAACACAGCTCAGCACTTACAGCATCACAATCAGCTTCCTACTTCTTCAGCTGAAGATAGAATTGGAGAGGGAACCTCGTCCTATGAAATGAGAAATAATCTCATCATCTGCAGAATGAGTAATCCGTACTGGAAGTGCTTGCTCTGGACTGCAGCTTTCAGCAGTAACTCCCCATGGGTTAACTGCATGCTGCTGGGAATGTGGCAGCAGCTTCTGGCTTTCAGAGAGGTTTTTCAGGAAGAAGCAGCATCACACATCGACAGGTGTGATATGAAAGCTTCCAAGCTTCCAAATTTCTGCTTAGGTTGTGAGGATAGAGAGAGTCAGATTGCTTAGTAACTGCTGTGCCATGAGAGCAAAATAGATGTAAATGAAAAAGTACAGCACAGGACATACACTAGTAGAAAAGTGAGGTGTTTGACCTTCTCCAACTACATATGCACACAGAACTGAAGGTTATGTTGTCACATGTAGTCACAACTCTGAAAACAGTGTGAAAGTAGCTGCACAGCTCTGGAGTTACTACCTCCAGTAGTTCAATAATTTCTTACTATGTACAATTAGGTACAGGTTTTTATGAATCAGATCTATAAATGGGTCCAGAGGCTCATTGCATTCAATCTAGCTGCTGTGAGCACCATGCTACTGCACCCACTGCTGAAAAAGTCCCTAATCCTTGCAGACTCTAGTCAGGATGATACTAGCTACGTTTCTGCCTAGAAGATGCATTCATCCCATGCTGACTCTTGGGTGTTGCTTACAATCTTGTTTTTGTTGGTATTTCTTAAATTAGAACCTTATCTCTAAATCAAAGTCTGTCATCAGCTTAGAGAGAGCCTGTAGCTTCCCTTCCCCCATGGTTGTACCCTTTTCTCATCCAGAAACCTTTCCTCCAGACGTTGCTCGCTATCCTCTTAATCACTTGTTGACTTTGTTTTCTACAAACAGGGACTGTGCTGAACCCCAAATCCATCACTTTGCTGGCACTAAACATGGCTGGAATTTTGCCTAACTACATTCCATGAATCCTTCAGTACTGTTTTTGCCACAGTGTATGGTACAGGCTGATTATATTAAACATCGACAACCATCAAGGAAGTAGAGCAGAGGCAGCAGTTCTCCAGAGGCTGCTTTCAGAGCCTTCAGCTGAGCATTAAATTACAAGAGTAAATAATAACTGACCCAAAATAATTCATGAAATAAAACTATGCTTCAAATGGTACAGTTTCACATCTGCATAAGCATCTTGTAATAGATCTGACCAGCTTGTCCTAGCACAGTCATGGATATACAGTCCTCAAATCAAAGCACTTATGTTTTCTTCTGGTTTAAAGCTTTATTTGAAAAGTTTCTTCTATATTATTAATAAATTAAGATGGAAATAATTTAATTTAACTGGAATGAAGCAAAGATCATACCATACATAAAACTGTAAATATAGCCAAACAGGTTGTCTTCTCACCCCCAACATAGTTCAGGAACACTGGGTATTCTTATCCTTAGTAGTAGATTTGGTCTTTCCACATGTTTTCCAACTGAGATTTTGATGTTTTTAAGTCTAAAAGATTATTCTTATCAGAGAGTAAGAAAAAGAATAGGGAATGAGATAAAATAGGGTGAGTCAATTACCCTGAGATTCAGGATTAAGAAGTCTTGATAACTATTGCTCTCCTTTCTCCTTTCCATCATCATCAGGTGGAGAAAAGATAATAAGAGATGTAGCAAGAGGATAAAAGAAAGAAATGGATGAAATGGATAGTTTCTTTGCTCCTAGAGCCAAGTCAGTACTTGCTGGTAGAGCTCCTTGGGGATTACAACTGGATCAACTTCTCTGCCGCTTATTTTAGAGTCAGCTTTTGCCAAACTACTGTGCTGTTTTCCATGTTGCTGTTCTCCATAAAATCCTCACATCTCCTTTCCTTGGAGAGCTGCTTCTGGAAAATCATGAGTAAGCCAAAATGATTTAGAGAATTAAAAACTAATTACCTTGGAGTATTTTGACTAAGCAAAGTGGGTCCTTCTGGAGAACCCTTTAAATAGCAGTCCTGCTCCCAGCATATCCTCCTCCCTTCTCCCCTTCATTTTAATATCTTTGGCAGACTTGTGAAATTACATGTCATTAATAAATATATTAAATGTTGTTGGTCTCAGCATTAATCCCTAAGGGATGCCATTTGTAACAGGGCACCAGCTGAATTTTGTGACATTGAAGAACATACGTTGAACTTGATGGTTTAGCCATTTTCCCATCCACCTTATTGTCCACTTATCCAGACAAAAAAATTTATCACTTTGGCCATAGGGACACACTGGAAGACCATGGCTTAGCCAAAGTCAAGTCAATACAAAACTATTTCTCTTATTCCCAGAGCCATTCATCTCACTGCAGAAGACAATAAGGTTAGCCAGGCATGATATGCCTTTGCTGAATCCATGCTAGTCATTCACAATCATCTTTATGTAGCCAAAAATGTATGCTGATTTTTTGTATCATATGAGCTTATCTATCACATCTAGCCCTGGGTTCACAGTGTTAATTTACTTTAAGGCAATATGGTTTCCTTTAAAATATTCTTTCAGCTTTTTCTGCTTTGCTTCAGGCTCCATAAACCAGCCTCATTTGGAGAGTGCATGACAGATCTGATGATGATCTTCATCTAGCTTATGGAGACCCATAATGCTTATGGAGAAGAGACAGAGAGAGTGCACCAGAAGCCACATGGTGGAGCATAAGGCAACAGGCAGAAGAGTGACTTTTCTGGTTAAAATGAAACACACGTGTTGCACTGTAGTGTTCAAGATTGCTGCTGTAACACTGAACTTAGACTCATACACAGACCTATCAAAGTGAATGTTCAAGAATTGGAGCCACTGCTATGGCAGTAGGTTGCAGGGGTTTGGAGAGAGTTGATACAAAAATGGAAGGGATGGTGAAAGGTTTAAAACAAAAAAGTCCCAAAACCAAACTGTGAGAGCTGGAGGCCAAGATTTGGATGTTTTTAAAGAAAATTCAAGTAAAATCTGGAAGCATTCATGTGGAAGAGTTGAGCAGACCACAGAACACCGAAACAAGGTCACTTTGTTGTCAGCTTAAGATGTCCCCAAAATGTAGATTTGTCGTCTGACTATACTACAGTTATGAAAGAATTTATAATAAAAGAAATCTCCTGTAGAAGCAAATGAACTTGAATCTTGAACTATGCACAGGAAAGAAAGACAAAATGAAAGGTGGAAAAGAACAACTCACATCATAGAACTTTTATATAGTATTGTTCCTTGTTGACAGCCATGAAGGGTATGAACCTGCAACTGCATGTTAGTGCATGTGAGTTGCAAGAATGCCAATTCAATTTTGCTACTGCCTTTTGTAAATAGGCAGTGTAGAGAGGTAAAACATCTCTACAGCAATGTCACTCATTTCTACAAAATAAGAGAAAGTCTCACGAGCTCATGAAGGACCCATGAGATTAGAGAGACTAATGAGATACAATCAGTGCTCTCATTCAGATCCTCTTTTGATTTCTTTTTGGCTGACTAGGACTAGTCTCTTTATTGCTTTCCCAGTGCTCTCTAGTTCTGGAAAGGCTATGGTATACCTGTCTGTTTTTTGCAGGATATAAATCTGTAAGTAAGGTCAAGTGCAGAGGAGGGCAATGTATTTATTTCCTTATTCTCCGCCGTGGAGATGGAATTGACTTCTCTTTCACCTCACACATTTTAGCAGTGCTAATGTAAAACCCAAAATCATTCAATCATAACCAGAGAGACTGAAGAAAGATCATGACTTGCAGTAAGGAGTTAATCAACTGTAGTAATAACTGTAGGGTCAGAATTACATGCATCAGTTTAAGACTTCACAGTTGCCATTAACAAGAAGTAAAATTACATATCGACACATTCATCTCTTCATTTAATTTATTAAGGAGCCAGTGGTCCCTACATGCTCTCCTGACTCACTGTTAAATTGTACCCATTAATGTGATTACTTTACATATGTCTGGGTAGCCCTGTAACACACTATTGCCAGTACTTTGCAATGAGTTTGAAAGGCATTGAGACTAAACCTTGTCAGGTCTGCCTTGTCAGAAGGTTTCTTTTGTTTTACTTGCTTACACCTTGACAACAATTCTCATTAACCAGGTGTCTACGGCTAATTTGTTTTACTTTTGTTATTCTTTCTGTTTTACAGCTGTAGTTTTATATAGATAGCACTAACAATCAGTTCCTCTATGCAGAATGGGATATATACAACTCTGCAGTGAAATTCCCTAGCTCAGTTTACACCCTTTCCAGGTAATTGTTTCATAATGCATGTATCCTTGGGATACATTGCTAACAGCAGCATCTGCTACTGAGGCATTTTAAAAGCCTTGTTTTTCTGAATGTGAAATTTCTATCACAAGTATGTTGAGGGTGGAGGGATTTTTTTTTTTTTACTGTTGAAATAAGCAAATTTTAGTTATAATCATATAGTCTGGCTATAATCCTGAAGCAAGGGACTGAATTCAGAATCCTTGGTGTTAAAAATTCTTGAGCTCTGAGAACATTTACACAAAAACATGGTTTAATGTTAAACTAATATAGATCATGTTCACAGGATGGAATTAAGTGCATAATTCTTTCCCATGCATGTACCACTCCCATCTATAGAGAGCAATTTGGTAAGGGTATTTAAAAAACAAAAGCAAATGATACATGTAATCAGTAAAGGACCAAACCAAGGTTCAGCTACAGGCACTTCAATCTATTTGCTGATCAGTAGTGTTTCAAATGAAGGATGTGTGTGGAAGTGCATTCTGTTCTGAGCTCTTCTCTCAATAGAATCATCAATGAAATACCAATTACCATCCTGTAATCGCTACACTTCTAAAGGTTCAGTTCACATGGTCGATACAAGAACTCTCTGTTTCTCCAGCTTCATTCAAGCTCTACAGCATTTCATAGGAATAATTTCAGCAGATTACTTGTACTGGACCCAAAGTATCTGTGTGCAGACACAGTTAGAAACAAACTGTAAGCTCAGATTGCTTACGCTAGTGACAGGATCACAAAACTACCAATGTCAAAAGGTACATCAAAGGTACAAGATCTAACTGCTCTTGCATGGCACCACCTATTTAAGGACTGAAAAGTGCTCACTGATTTTAGCCTTGCAGCACCACAGAATATCCTACTTCACTGTAGTCTAGGAGATCAGGCTAATATTCAGCAGCCATGTGTCATTTATTATTTTTTAAGCTACTGTATAAGCTTTTGTGTGAATAAGCATTGGTTAAAACTGATTGATAAATTAAGATATGCTTGTTTATTGTGACCCAGCCTCACACCCTCAAGTATCAACAATTCTATGGACTGGAGAGAAAACTAAAACTACTTTAATGAAAATAGTAACAATGGAATGAAATGTATACAAATATATACAAACCCAATATCGAACCCAATTCCCTGATGGCCATTACATCACTGTTACCACTGATGCTGTGGCAGACACTGGGGAATTCCCAGGCTGGACTTGGTGGCAGATGGAAACTGGATTCAGGAATAAATTGACATCAAGTGTAATCAAGAGCCTTTCTGCATATCAATCCTTGGTACTAGCTATAAGCATCAAGTGTTACCACTACTAAAAGGAGACACTGCCTGCAAAAACATATTCACTTCAGAAAGTACAGTTGCTTAAAAGATACTTAACTAAAAAGTAAAATCACTGAACAAATTAGTCCTGTTCTAACTCAAACCAGGACGTATATGTATGTAGAGAAAATCATAAACATTTAACCATTCTTAGTGCTGTAAAATAAAACAGGAAAATGCTGAAAATATCACAGAATAGCCAGAGTTGGAAGGGACCCATTAGGATCATCTAGTCCAACTCATGTTTAGGCACAGGACAACTCCATAGTCACACCATGTGCCTAAGTGCCTTGTCCAAATGCTTCAGAAACAGTAATGAAAGGCTGTCCCACAGCTAACATGTGCAACACACAGCATGGTGGAACAGAAGTGCCTTTCTGTGTGTTAGAGCCACCCCTCAGCGCTGTAATGCCAATAGGAATGAACTGGGAGACACTGGCACAGAGAAAAACTATGTGCATTTCACCCTTCTTCTCCATACACACAGTTTATCTTAAACAAGTTTTTACTGACCACACCTGCTCTGTGAGCACAGCCAGAAGCATGTTATTCCTGCAAGACTTAAGAATCTTCTGGTTGGATTACTGGGTACAGAAACACACAAATTTACTTCTGAGAGTCAGAATATGTTGTGTGGACATCAGCTACTATCATAAGGAATGGTTCTTATTACACACAAGAGTAATACTAACCACAACATGGATCATGTGCAATCCATATCAAGTCTTTCTCATATTGGTTAGATTTTGGAACAAGCCTATTAAATATTCTTTGTGTATTTCCACCCATGTGTCATGCACTCTCATATATCATAGACCACAAATCACTCAGAACGAGCCCTATAACTGGAAAAAAATTAACTTATCAAGGATTTTCATGTGTAGCAAACAGGTGTTTTTCCTTTCTTCTTATAAATAACCAAAGTAGAAGATAAAGGGAGTACTTTTTACTGTTCCATACATTCAGTCTAAATGTAAAAAATACTCCCAAAACAATCAACCAAACAAAATCTTAACATATTTGCCAAAAGAAAATGCTTGCAATTTGTAAAAGATTTAGAGTTAAAATTAAGTTATGCTCATTTTAGGAGGAATAAACACAGTGGTCAGAAACTCTTACCTCAGAGTAGAGTTCCAAACACATTAGGACACAGAGTCTTCACTGTTCCATAAAAATTCACAGAAATGTTAGCTGTGTTTCTGCAGACCTTCCCTTTATTTGGACTGTTAAATTAGATGTTTCATTTCCCATAAAATAAAATTGACATAATCAGAAATCACTTAAATTAATGAAAATTGCACAAAGAACTGTGTGCTAGGTCACAAGCAAAACCAGCCTCTGCATTTGGGGAGCATAGTGTGCTGCAATAAGATTTCCACAGGAGAAATTGCTTCTTAGCCAGTTTTTGTTTGTTTTCATGTTTAAGTGAGTAAGTACAAAGAAGCTTAGTCACATCTCTGAGGCAGAGGAATAGATGACCAACACAGTGCAGGCTGTACAAACAGAGTTAAATGTTTTGTTTCGGTGGCTCAGGTTTAAATCCAGCAGAGGTTAGCATCCAATGAACCAGTCACAGCCATCATGTCCTGCAGCTCCTGTTGTGTTCCCATGTGCCAGGGCTGGCCTTCATGTGGCCACACAGCAGACTTCTTTAGGAAATCTCTGCTCATCCTGAATAAGCTTTCCCCCACACTCCCACCTCTTCATTTTCATCTTACACCATTTTAATCAGTTCATGAACATTGGCTCCAGCATATAGACAAGAGTAGAAATGACCTTTTTAGCAGCAGCATAGGCATATGACACATTAAACTGACTGTGGAATTTAAGTCAATTCTTCAGGCACTTTCCAATTATTTGTAAAGGCTTGATAAATATGTAATCCTTAATGAAAAAAAGACTATAGCTGGGCCTGTCATAGGGCAATAAGTAGAATTTTGCAAACTTAAACTCCTATTTATATGTTTTGAAAACCAAGACTCCTATTATTTTCAAACAGAAAATTACCTTGAATTTCAGAAAAACCCCACCCTGGTTATAGAGCCTGTTACCAGAGGATTTAAAAACCAGCCTTTTTCTGTGCCTTTGCCACTGGCATATCTTTATTTTTTTACTTCCCACATTCTTCTAACTGTTTGCATTGTATATATCACAAGGTATCTGTAAAGTAATGAAATGGAATGCTGCCTGGCAGAGAAGGTCCTGGGGATACTAGTCTACGGCCAGCTGAACATGAGCCAGTAGTGTACCCAGGTGGCCAAGAAGGCCAACAGCATCCTGGCCTGTATCAGAAATGATGTGGCCAGTAGGACCAGAGATGATTGTCCCCCTATACTTGGCACTGGTGAGGCTCCACTTTGAATACTGTGTTCAGTTTTGGGTTCCTTACTACGAGAAAAATGTAGAGGCATGTCCAGAGAAGGGCAATGAGGCTGGTGATGGGTCTGGAGAATAAGTCTTATGAGGAGCAGCTAAAGGAACTGGGGTTGTTTAGTTTGAGGAAGTGGAGCCTCAGGGGAGACCTTATCTCTCTCTACGAATACTAGAAAGGAGGTTGTAGTGAGGTGGGGATAGGTCTCTTCTCCCATGTTACCAGTGAAAAGACAAGAGGAAATTACCTCAAGTTGCACCAGGGGAGGTTTAGATTGGATATTTGGGAAAATTTCTTCATTGAAAGAGTTGTTAGGCACTGGAACAGGCTGCCCATGGAAGTGGTGTAGTCACCATCACTGGAGGTGTTCAAAAAACATATAGTTGTAGTACTCAGGGACATGGTTGAGTAGCATGGCGGTGATAGGTTAATGGTTGGACTTGATGATCTGAGAGGTCTCTTCCAACCTTAATAATTCTGTGTGATTCTGTGAAATCAAACCCTATCAATATTATATTAGGACAATAACTGAGACCCTGACAAATCAGGACAAAACTCAGCAATGGGATCCAAGCCAACCTGGTAAATCATAGCAAACTGAAAGAAAAAATAAGGAGATGCAGTCAATAGAAGGAAAGAATCACACCAGACACGTGTTATCCAATCTACTCTTTCTTTTGTACAACACCAACAGAGTTCAGTTGTAAATATTCAGCTGTCAAACTATGAACACTTCTATACAGTTTGCTAAGTAGTAACTTCTTTAGACCAGGTACAGTTTATATCCTTATTTTGAATTTGTAGGAAGTCCTGCAGAAGCCTGTGCGCAATGAAATACTTCCTTTTCCACAAGTGGGATCATGAGCTAAACTGGAGTTAAACCCAAGGTAAATTATACACTACTGAAATAAAGAAGAAGTATCCAACCTGTCTAAGAAGGACAGCTATACACGTGCAGGCCAGGAGAACATTCCCTGCTATCTCCAGTATCAGCTTTAGGGTCAGCAGAGGCAAAACAGTGAAAAGCTCCCTATCAGACTCATCCCAAACAGATAACAGTAGCAAAGCCCTCAAAGCACCCAGGGAAAAAGTTATCCTTTTCCCAAAACATTCAAGCAACTGCATCAAGAGAGGAACAGCTACCAGCAGTTGAAATAAGACCAAGGGAAAAAACACCACCACCACCAGAAGTCCAAACATGTAGTGGATAGAGAGAAAAGAAATCTCAGCCTTTACCACTAAATTGCAAGGATACATGATGGCTCCCTAGAGGCTGCTGCTGGTGCTCTTCCAGGTTTAAACACCTAGCAAATGTAATGACAAAGAGAGGTGGAAAAGAGTCAGTAGTAATCCATCAAAGGAGAGTCGTTTTTTATAAGCCTTGTAATACCTGGTTGTGGAGAGAGTTAGGTATGCTATAACTGTGAAAAACTACCAAACTGTTTTGGTTTTAGTTGGTTTGTGCTTGTTTGCTGTCTTAGACAAGAAATAGTTTGAGGTGCATCAAATTCATCAGCTTCAAAAATCTATTTCAGATTTCTTCATATAATTTAAAATAATTCTGCACACGGACTTACAGATTTTGGATCCAGACTTCCATGCCACATACACATAAACATACCTAGACTACCTTTAAACTTGGTTACCTGTGTTTTTGTGGAAAACAGGGATGAGCATGGATTACTCACCTGAGAGTCTACTGAGGCTTTTCAAATGGATTTCATAGGTAGTCCAAAGTCCTACAATGCTATCCCTGAACTGCTGACATCACCTGTGATATCCTGAGAAATAGTAATCTTTCACTGTCGGCTTTAAAGGATTACCTGTATTGACCTTGCTTGCTAGAGAGCTCAAGGGAAGCATGTGAAAAGTACTTTGCTTTTAGCCACAGTTATGAAAAATTATATTTGTAATGAAGTAAATCAAGGAATATTTTTTTCTTTTCCTGAAGGCATTTATAGTTACTATTCTCAGTAATCTAATTCAATTAAACTCAATCAGTGCATTCATATTTTTAATTCATATTTTTTAAATCTCTCTTGTAGAACCCAGTCTTATATAATATAAACCCCCTTAAATTAGATTATAAAAGTAATATAGGTAGACAGGTTTAGAACTTGTAATTGGTATTCATGGAGTATATTAAAAAAATTCCTGAAACTTTCAAGGAACTCTAGCTTTCTTTCCTGCTGTGTTTTTGCATGCACAAAGAGACCATACAGCAAATGTACTCATCATGTACATGTCTGTTCCTCAAACTTTAAACTTAACAACTGCAGCTTGGTTGTTCAGTGAATCTATTCTAAAGACACTGGAAACTACTTGCTTGCTATAGACAATATCATGAGGCTGTTAAATGAATAACTATGATTGTATGTTGCCTGCTAAACCAAAGGAAAGGAGTAGTGGATTGTATTTATGGAACATATGAGGATCTAGACTGAAGAGCCCAGACAGCAGGCCATATTGTCTTCTCATTTACATGTCTACATCCTCTGTGACACTGGGCCACTGAATGACTAACTCTAGCAATTGTGGAAGAGTCAATCTGTATTTTATTTATATCAGAAATTAACAAACCTCAGTAGGTTACTGGTAGCCTTTCATTTCATATATTGCAAACTAAAATTCTGTGTCATAGTAATTAACCTTAAATGGAGAAACTGTTAGCTGTGAAAATACAACTATCTTTAAAAATGCTAACTGGGTGGCTGTCTAGTGGTGAGAAGCTGCATGGGAGGCCTAATAGAATTCAAAGCGTTATTTCCCTAAAAAAACAATAAAAGGCATCCTCTTCAGGTCTGATTCTCAGTTTTATATGAAAAAACAATGTAAACAGTTGCTGTCAGGAATATGTAAGAGGTACAGTAGCATGAGTATCAGTATACACACCATCCATCCATTTATTTTCTTTAGAGCATCTCAATCACTTTCAGATAATGTAGGTCTTTAAATGTTCAAGGGTTTTGTTTTGTTTTTCTAAACTGTTAACCTCAGAAGCAGCAAACCATTTCCATTTTAAAAAGCACCACATACTGAAATAGCTTAAAGCTTTGGCAAGCTACAAGGCCTCTCAGTTTTTAAGAACTCTCTAGGGAGCAGAGGTACTGCATCCTTTACATTTCTGAGTCAATGTAACAAAAAATTACAGGTTTTTTTCCTATTCTTTCATGGTTAAGAATAGTGAAGCTTTTTATTTAGAGGGGTTGAGCACACTATTATCTGTTCCATGGCTTAGGAAAGCATTCTTCACTATTTATATGTCACACTGTGTGTCTGTCTCATTATTTCAGTGGCACACAAACAACCAAAGAAACACTAAACATCATAAATGCTATTCTCTGTAAAATAGCACAATGACTCCAATTGCATTGCAAATCCTTTCTGATCTGAAGAATGGCCATGAAAATGTGCTCTGTTATGACAGTACAGGATGTATTTTGATCTCAGAACAGGTTTTAAAATGGACTATTAGAAAGCTTGTAGAAGCCACAAAGCACCTGTCTAGTGACGCAAAAGAAAACACTCCTATTGATCTAATTAACATCAAAGTGGACCCTTCTTACTCATTATCAATTGGTAGTAGACACTCTTGTTTGCAACAGATGCTCCTGCAAACCACAGATACCTTCATTAGGATCTCTGTAGGTCTATTTATGTTGTGCAATAATCTACTCCACACAAGAAAAGGTATGAGAACCATCCTGATGATTTGGTCAAAGGCTGTGTACACGTGGGGACATTTGAAGAAGTTCTGGAACATAGAATTTTTCATATTTTTTTGGATCCCAATGACTGAGATTTAGGACTTCTATTTCTTAGAATTTTGCAAACACTAATTGCCAGAATACCTTTTCATCCTCCCTCAAAGAAGCAGTCAAGAACTCTTTGTTTCATAAGACAGAAACGAAAACAGAGCAAAAGAGGGCCATAACTTCTTACTTATGTAAGGTGATTAGAAGTATGTTGTTCTTAACAATTAAGACAAAAGCCAAACTGAACTCTTTGGAACTTGGTGATCCCATTGTAATCTGTGTGAGTTACAGAAAATAAGCACCTACAGGCTAGATGCATTAACCTGAAATACAGAGTCATGTTACTGCAGCAGAGCTGATGACGGTAAGCCTCAATCCTTGTAGTCATTCTCCTTCTATCATTAGAAGTTTCATGGACTGCCCAGAGAAGATTTTGCAACAATGGTGTTAATCCAGCAATGCTGAAACCAACAATGGTGAAAGATTTGGCATTTTTCCTAAAATGAAGGCTAATGGTTATTCTGAGTCCCAGAGAGAAGTCCTGAGCAATCATGAGTGAAGCATAAAATGCGTGAAATCTTCAGAGAGAGCCTATGGCACATTATCAATAATCCTTTTGCATTGCGGTCTTCAGTTTCTGAGTGAGTCTATGTTTTCCAGTCTACCTAGACATGCAAGATCATGCCATTTTCTTTTGCACAAGACCATACAGTAGTCAAGATAGAGTTTAAATGGGTCTGACATATTTGTACTGGAAACTGCAAATTGTACAAATCACCTTGAAATGGGAGGACCACAGCTCTAATAAACTGTGCGGTAGGCAAGGCAGGTGAATATCTTAGTGGTTGTTGGAATGAGCAATGCTTTAAAGGGATAAACTTTCCTAGTAAACCAGATGATGACAGTAGGGCAGAAGAGTTGATTCAACATTTTCTTAGCAATTTCTGAGGGTCATGGAGCTAAATCTCTCTCACGACTAGTCATACCACATCATCCGCAACTCCTGGGTACCAACTGAAAACTCAGTGGTTTTTGCATGCCCACCTTAAGTACCACAATACAGTGGGCCAAGAATATTTTTCTCATCAGCCTGTTTGATGCCCAGCAAAAGTCTGCTTCCCATTTACCTCTAGGATTCCACAGTTTTCGTTTTCTCCAGCTATGGTTAAGAATATTTAGGGGTTTTTTTGAACTCAGGCTCAAATAGCACACTGAAAATCTTAGATGCACAAATTGGAGGCTGCTCTGGAAAAATTTTAATATGTAGACAAGCCACATGGCACAGTTCTGGACCAGAGAATAGTTTAGTACACAATATGTTGTAGTATCTTTGCAGACGATGTTTGACAAAATAAGCAAAATCCAGAGGATAAAACAAGTGGAAAGATATGTGTGTGTGCATAGGTACATATATGTTGTTGTGTGTCTATATATACATGATTTGTATCTACATATCTCCTGCTGTGTCACTAAAGATATCTCAAGAGTTTGGCTTGCTTATTTCCTTTTTAAAACATTAATATTAAGTCTAAATCCCTGCATCCGCTATTCTATTTTCTGTCTGAAAGTAATCCATCTGAGTTTGTGAAAGTAATCCACCTGAGTTTGTGGGTTTTTTTTGTTTGTTTGTTTTGATTTGTTTTAGTTTTGTGGTTTTTTTTAATTAATAAGCAGTATTTTCAATACAACTTCTCTCATCAGTGTTGCTTTCCATGGCCAGGTTTCTAAAACAGTGGTTCCTGGAAACTAACCAGAGCTATAATTAATATACAAGATACTTTCTCATTTTTCTGTGCTGCAAAAAACTCATTTGTTTTTTGGGATAAGACAAGGAGGTGAGAATAATAAGAGAGGCTGCAGAGTTTAATTTGGGCCAGATAAATCTGGATATATGAGAAACTTATACCAAGAAGAGAAAAGGATTTGTAAAATTTGCTTTTTGAATAGTCTTTAAAAAGCCAAAACCAAACCACTTTTATTTTATTATTTGGTAAAGCACTCTATGTCATTTACTGAAAAGAACCATGCTGGTAAGAGGCCATGGGATATTTCTCATATTATGTAAAAATTATAATTCTATTTTTAAGATTACTATTTACAGACAAAAATCAAGAGAAATGGTAAAATATTGTAAAACATTTTTCTGGAAAAATCCAGTGATGTTTACCTGTGCTTACCCAGGAATGACTTCAATGGAGCAGAGACAACTTTTTCCCAATCCAGTGACAAATCTCTGTTACTAAAGTGTAGCTGATATTTTAGGGGAAGATTCTGAAATTCTTCAGTAATCAGTTACAGAGAAATATGTTTTAACTTGAAAATATGTCTATCTTTGGAACTATTTCTCAAAAATATCTTCAAACTTAAAAGAGTAACATTCTAAATCTAATTCTGAAAAATATATTTTTTATCAATTTAAATTTCCATCTAAAATGAGAATAACATCAGCAATGGCTTTGCTCAGTATCCTGCTGAGCTTCTGACCCCAGTTATCTTTTGAGAATGAGTTAAATAAGCAATCATTTTGATATAGCTAATGCACATCTCAGACAAGTCATATCTATTGGAACTTGAAAATAAACTCTTGGAAAACCAAGAGCTTCTGATAACCCCTCTGGCTGATATCACATAGAAAATGGCAGGAAGAAATAAAGTTTCAGTATGTAGAAATTCTTACATAAATTTCTTTTCATCTTACCTGCACACACATAGCACTCCTACTCACATGGGACTGCAGGGTGTGGGGAAGCATGTATATGTATCTATGTAGTGGTATCTTTATCTACCTGTGTCTGTCTCTCTCCACTTTCCCCCCACTTCCTTTTTTTGCAATGAGGGTTGTCAAACATTGGAACAGGTTACCTGGCAAGGTTGTGGAGTATCTATCTGTGGAGATATTTAAAACCTTACTGGACATGGTCCTGGGAAATCTGCTCTAGCTGACCCTGCTTGAGTAGGGGACTTGAGTGCTGATTTTTGAAGGTTTCCTCAAACTGAATTCTATTCTGTGATTCTCTGTGATTTATGCTTAAATGAGTAGCTTGTGTGAATCAGCTTCTCAAATGACTCAGTCTTGATCTCCTAATGCCTCTTCATAAAACAGTTTTCTGTATGCCATACACCTAATAATTCTCATTGCTCCTTTCTGAACACTCTCTGTTTCTTCCTTCTTTCCCAGATCGAATCTAAAGAGAGTGTTCCATTGATTTCCAATGGGATGCTTGTGTGCTTTATATCCTGTTCATTAGCCATCTTACCAAGTTTGCTTTCTCTAATTGCTGCTATGAAGTGCAAAGTTCTCTTCAACTCAAGCTGTCTGCAATGATAATTACTGTTTATTTTTTCTGTGAATCCTTACATGCAGCTACCTTACAACAATTGGAAAGATGTCTCAAGCAGCACCTTTGCCAATTTGTAGCTTTCAAACCAGAAGGAAAAAAATGAAATGGTTGGCTATCATGTTGATAACATGTCTCTGGAGCATGTCAGGATCTTTTATTTTAAAGTAAATATTTGCTTCTGTTGTTACTGCCTTCTCACTAGGGGCTAGGGTAAGGTAGTTAAGAGGCTTCCTTTTTGATATCACTTAAATTGCCTGTTGCAACAGTCTGATTTACAATGTCACTGATCTCAGAATGAGTAAATTACATGATGTCCAGTGGAGACAATAATACAGTTTATGGAAATTATTTGATAAATAGATAAAGCTTAAATTTAGCAAAGCCAGTAACAGTTATTTGTGGTTCAATTTGATGGCAAAGTCACTACATTACTTACTACAAGCGGGTTGATTAATATGGTTAACTTACAGTGTTAGTACAATGATGTGTGGTATGTATATTCACAGTGAGAGTGGTTTGGAGTGAAACTGGGAGTTTTCCACTGAGGTAAAAAATAAGAGGGTGTAAGGATAGCTCTCCCACTATCTTAGCACGTTTCAGAATGGACCCCATGGCTTTCAAAACTCCTTTGCACAGAGGACCCTAGATATGGTTAAATCCAATCTTAGACCTGGTCAGCAGTTTATGTCTAAGGATACAGGGAAAAGAATAGGGAATGCCTGAGCAAAAAGGATAAGGATTGGCTTCCCACTCTGCCACAGGGTTCAGAGTAGACTGTTAAATCTTGCTGTAGTCCCAGACCTGGTCAATGGTTTATGGCTAAGAGGATGCAGATATCAGGATTTAGCATAGTGATAATGTCATGTTGTTTATGTGTTCTGGAAGCAGCAGCAATTTGGAAGGATAGCAGCAATTTAAAGGGATAACAACTATTACAATGTATACAGTATTTAATTATTATCAATAATAGGAAACAGCAAATGCAGTGATTCCTATATGACTTAATAGTGAGAGAAAATGTAGTGATCATTATAAGACTTAATAAAATGCATTATACCAAGCCATTCACACACACACACAGAGCTGAATACAGGTATGAATACAGGGGCCATTGTGAGGGCTGTTCTTCTATAGATAACCATGTACACCATGATTGACTAGAAAGCAAGGATGAAGAGGGGAGTTCACACCCAGATATACCTCTCTTGCTCTTAAATTTTGGATCCCAAACCTTTCCTGTTTGAGGGTCTGGCATCTAAATGATGACTGAGGCACAGGCTTGCTGCCTAAAGAGCAAGTAGAGACTATACAAAGCCCTGATAAGTAGTGGTAACAGGGGCAGGTGCCAGAAAAAAGGAAAGGAGGGTAGGGGAAGGCAAGCATCAGGTAAGGGAGCAGGCAATGAAAGTTGTGTTTTTGAAGTAGACTCTGCAAAATGTTTGGGTTGATGACTATTGAAAACACTTGAATGAAAGAGATGGGTAGGTTGATATGGCAATTTTTTTGGTATAAATTATGTCCTGCAAATCAAGAAAATTCTGGAGCTACCAGCTGTGCTCCTTGCAGCTGGGGATATGTGGAAAAATCAAGGGTTTCTCTAAGTGGCCTTGAAACCATGCTGAAAGCAGCAGCATGTCCTTTTACTGGGGAGGGACTGATAATGGAAACTCTCAGGCATAGTTATTTACAGATTACAGAATCACAGGGTATTCTGAGTTGGAAGGGACCCACAAGGATCACCAAGTCCAATTCCTATTTAGGCACAGGACAACCCCAAAGTCACACTATGTGCCTAAGGTGTCTGCAAGGATCCTTCATATCTGACAAAATATAAACTAGGAGCTGGCTGTCCAGAAAGTAATTTTGCAGAGTAAGACTCGGGGGTCTTGGTGGACAGTAAGCTGGGCAGCAGTCAGTAGTGCTTCTTCACATTGGAAAGGATAGTCAGCAGGAGGAAGGAAGAGATTTTTCCCCCTCTGTTTAGCACTTGTGAGGCTGGCTTGGTGGGCAAGAGAAAAGCTAAGGTAAGCAAGGTAACTAATGCTGTTTTCTTTGACCTTAGTGAGAGAAATGGGTGAGACATAGGCTTGAGAAATAGACTATAAATGGCTTGACTGCTGGCTGGATCACAAGGCACCAAGGGCTGCTGTGAATAGCAGTACAACTTGACATGTGGGTACTACTAAGTGCTATCATGGGACACTATGACCTGACTAGATATTGTAATGACTAGCAACACTTTGCAAATTTGTGGGTGGCATCAAACTGAGCACAGGTGAATACTTCGGAAAGCAGGGCTGCCATTCAAAAGAATATCCACAATCTGGAGAATCAGGCTAACACATATCTCTCAAAATTTAACAAGGCAAGAGCAAGGTCCTGCACTTGGGATGGAGCAAGCTCATGCAGCAGTGTGGGCTGCAGACAAACTGAGTAGTGATCAGCCTTGAAGGAAAATACCTTTGAGTCCTGGTGGAGAAGCAGCTGTCAGCAAGTTAACAGTGCACCTCTGTGATGATCCCACATAGTGGGTGATTCTAGAGTGTATCCAGCACCTTGAAGCAGATGATTTCTCCCCTCTCTTTGGCCTATGTGAAACCTTGCTGAGAGGACTGTATCCAGGTTGGGCTCCCTAGCCACTACATGAGAGGCAGTGCCTTCCTGGAGCAAACCCAGTGAGGGCCTCTAGGATGATCAGAAGCTCTCCTTTGACAATACCACCTCTCTATCTGCTTGGTTGTGGAAAATAATGAGAACATCTCTGCTCCTGCAGGTGGTTTTGATTGTATGTGCTTGTGAACAGGCAAGGTCTGCTAGGATATGGCAGGTGGATCAGGCCAGAGAAACATGTCAGAGTAGCATCAACTTTTCTATGTATCTGAGTCTCATCCTAGACCTGTGCTAAACACTAATCTGTTTCTAGGATATGAGGGATTTGACCAAAGAATGATAGAAAAGAACTGAAGTATTTGTACTAATCAGGGGGGAATTGGCCTTAACTAACTCATATAGAGCATTTGCAATTTTCATTGAGTGACTTTCAAGTCTGTAATACACTTGACTGAATCTTACTGGATTTTGTGCTTGAAGTGCTTTACTAACAGCCCACTGGGGCATGAAAGAACAATGAGTTCTTACTGTGGGAGGAAAGGTGCATTTCTTAGTACAGCTAAACTAAAAATAGATTACTGTTTCTCCCACATGAAATATCCTACTCTATACAACAGGGACAAATTTATTTCTGGGTATTAAGGTCCTATCAATGTTACTTCCTATCAGTTGTGGCAAGCCTTTATCACAAATATAGTGAAAATAAACCACAAAAACTGACTTCATGCTCGTAGATACATTTTGAGGAACAGATTTCTGTAAGACTTAATACACAATATAAAATAAACAACTAATCAACAAATATGCCTTTTGTATATTTGCCTTTTCCAGTTTGCAACTTGCTGAGAGGACTAGTCATCTTCTGAGGTAATAAGCATAATTATAAAGCATATATAAATATAAGCATAATTCATAAGCATGATTATAAATTCATTCCTTCTTTATGTTTCTACTTTTTTTCAGGCTATATGTAATTTTAGGCCAATAGAACTGTGTCTAAAGACTACCCATACCAAATAATTTGCCTTTATTTAAGTCATTGAAGGATTTCATGGCTTGTTGACAAATCCATGATGCTGTAATGCACATCATTTCAGTATTTTCTATTTATAGTAAGGAAATCAATACAGAGGTTTACATCAAATTATGAAAACTGGCAGAAGCTGAAGCTTCATGTTTTGTGTTCCACTGTTTAAATGTTACTGAGAATGGGAAATAATTAGAACTGTTTAAGCAACAGAAATAAGGGAGCTTATATGTATTTTTGAAGACCTAGATACTGTGAACATCAAGTCCTTTTCCATCTAGTCTTGCCAGCAGCAGGTCATCTGGTTGAATGAACTGATTTTCAAAAGCAAAGTACATTTTGCTGAGTAAAGGTGTTTCTGTGACTTCAGGTAAATGCCATATTGGAAACTAACACAATTCTTTGTTTCTCAATTAGAGCTCAGAGGACTTCAGAGAAGCCCAGATGGAGACCAAAGCTGCCTGAGTGGCTTTATGTGTTTACTTGGAGAATTTTTTTGGAGTATGTCAGAAGCTGGTAGCAGCAGATGTGTTAAAATGCCAAACATTTCCACTATTAGCCTTCTTTCAGTTGCTTGTAACTTTACCACAGTATACCTGTTTAATATTTCTGTTTTTCAAATCTGATCTTCTTGTTCTCAGCCCCAGAAAATTTTGATCAAAAACAGTTCTGCTTTTCCTGGAGCCAAGTTACTTAGGGATGAGAAAATGGAGTTCTGGAAATTTCAGGAATATCAGTCTCTTTTTCTGAGTAAATCCTCACTGTTAGAACCTTAGTGATATTGGGTGTACTTCAGTTCCTCCCTGACTTGCAGCTGGTGTGTGCACAACACCAAGCCATTTAAATACTGGGGCTATGTTCACCTTAATTTTCCATCACCAATACACAGTGGTAAAATTCTGAAGTCAGAAACACAGGAAGTCAGGGTCTGTGGACAACCCTATAGAAGTTCACCTAGATTTGATGAAAATATGAAGAAAAGTACACTCTTGCTGGTGAGTATGCAGGGGAATCTGAACAACACCATAATACACATAAGGATGCACACACAAGCTCTAAAAGATGCAACTACTTTTTTTCCTTCACTGTGAAATACCCAAATAATCCACAGTATCAAGCAGCAAGAGTTATCCTCTTTCTCTGAGCTTTCTGCACCAACATCCCATTGAGATTGGAAAACAAAGACTTAATGAGTGGGACGTTTCACTCTTTTACTTTCTGAAGGCCCTCTAAAAACCTTTTTGTGTATTTTGGGACCCCTATACTGAGCAAAGCCTTGGGGTCCTTCACACTTCATGGGAAAACACTGTGCACCCATGTGTGTGCTTTCTGGGTAGATGCACAAAGGCACAAGAGCACCCAAGCAGCTGTACTGACTCTGCTTGCTCCTACTGCCTGCAGACTGAGCTACTTCTGCATCCTGGCTGCAATGCACTTTGAACACTACAGATGCATCAACAGGAGGTAAATACAAAACATTAATCATAAACAAATAATTATCAGGAGTCCATATTCATAACTCTGTTACTACCACTGGAAGTATTCTCTGTGAATGAGAAACGTTATCCAAGAAACCCCTTTCGAGCCATGTAATCTGCTTTTTCAGACAGCCTACCTTAAAACTAAAATGATCAAATGCTCATAAAAAATTTCTAGAAGCTGCCAGTCAGGATATTAAGAGAGAAGTGTGCAGAAACAGCACAGTAGCAAGAACAAGCACTGGATGAGAAGTGTCCATTTCCTATTGCCAAGACACGGCTTTTGCTCTGATATTCTTTGTTCTGTTAACAGTCTCATTCCAATTCTCTCCTTCAAGGTCTTTGTCCTCAGCTGAATCCACATACCATTTATTGCCCTTTTTCCTCTGGTCTCAGCTGACAGTAAAAACCTCTGAACTATCAAGCATAAGGACATTTGAGTTAGACTTGCAGAACACAGTATTTTTCACTCTGCTCATCTCTTAAACAGCTTTCCCAAATCCTAATATGTTCTTGTCTAATGAACCAGTGGTATCCTAACCCATCTGGAGCTTACTGGTACTACATAATAGAAATAATAACATAAATAACAATAACAAAATTATAGCATAATCATATTTTAAAATATTTTTGTTGAAGAATACAGAAGAATACAAAGCAATGGAGAAATTCTACAGAAAGAACTGCATAAAAGATCTTGTATAGAAAATCCCACGTCATCATGTCATTATATTCCTCTTTGCTCTCCTTTGGCATTGGTTTATTGGGAAGGAGCTTTATTGGGAAGGAGCTTTATTAATCTACCCCCATCAAGAATGAGACCTGTGCATCCCTTCTTTCCACTGGGTTTGATCTCACAGTCCCAAGTTTCAGATTACATGCCTAAATTAAGGTTCCTTTTTCACCTATTGTAAATTCCAGAAGATGCATTTCACATATTAGTGTAGTTGACATTAAAGGAAAACAGACATTGATTTTTTTTTAGTATTCACAACATTTTTTCCCTAGCTGACAGTTTGTAAGGTTTGTATGCATAAATGCCAGTATCAGTGAAAACAAAAGTTTTGGGTTTTGCTTATTTTGACTTTAATTGAAAAAGTACTGACAAATTGTATGGCTTCATTTTAACAGAGGTCGTGACTGTCCCTTGTTCAAGTGGTGCTCTGAGGCCTATGAAAATGTACTTGATTAGATCCAAAACTTCTACAGAACATAGATATAAAGAAAACCTAGATCTGTCTCAATATTGCAAGATGACAACCAGCTAAGGAGAGGTAAATAAATAAATCATGGTCAAATTTGCAAGCTACAAACAATAATAAGGGGAAAAAAATATGCAGCCAAGTCAGTCAATAGATTTTTATAAAACAAGTATTTAAATGCCTTCCCTAAAGCTTTGTGGTGATGGTGATTTAACTGATTCATGGCCATATTGTTATGTAGTGGCCTTTAAGTGGTCTGCTTCAGTCTAAATTGGGGCTACAATGTCATGTGTTTGGTTTATTTATGCAAAAGTCCTATGGGATATACCTGCAGAAGATATACAGTGTAAACCACAAGCCATCATCTGTGTTAGAATACATTTGGACTATTTTTCTACCACTTCCATATTTAAATCAATGAGAACATATTTATGTCCTTATAATCAAAACTTCTCTCATCAGCAGCACTTTTCTTGTTCAAATGCTATTTTTATAACTCAGTAACTACTGAAAAGGAGAAATTATTGCCATTTTTAGCCATTGGA
Source organism: Galbula dea (assembly GCA_013399015.1). NCBI lineage: Eukaryota > Metazoa > Chordata > Aves > Piciformes > Galbulidae > Galbula > Galbula dea. The sequence continues at coordinate 300,029 of VWZX01006239.1, read as the reverse complement.
TGGTCTCACAGACAGCAGTCATTAGGACTTAAATTTATATTCGGGTATGCTGCTGTCACTGAGAGGAGAACTTGACCTTTTCAAAGTGTATGTGCATGGCTTTCTTTGTCTGGTCTTAGTTTAGACTTGGGGGAGGAGGACAGGAGCATACTGAACACTTGCTGAGAGGCTGGTATTGTTTTGGATATGGAGAGAAGGTATCCAGGTTTGAGACTAATAAAATTAGGATGAGGTTTGGATTATCAAATAGATTGAGTAGACTGCAGGCAGTAACTTTATTATCAATAATCTAATATGAAATCATGTTAGCATTAGGACAGTTTCAAAGAGAAGTTTCTACAAAGCATAGCCATGTGGTCATGCATATAGCTAACACATGCATTAAAGAAAATGCAAATCTTAGTTTCATCACAGGATTAATCTGAGAGATCTACAGATCATAGTTGGAGTCATGCAATATGGAGACATATTAAACAGAACAAACAAAACTGATTTTCTATCTCACCTACATATGTACTATTAAATGATAAACTAATAAATAATTAGCATCCTTGTTTGTTTGGATTTTTTTGTTTGTTTGTTTCTGTTGGTTTTCACTTCCAATTACCCTGGAACTTTCAACTACTTCCTTGGAATATGAGAGCTTTCCTTAGCTCTTAATCAGTTTTGGTGAGGACCAAATATTAAACCAGAGAAGGATAGTTTCCTTTTCCCTACACTGGAGAATATCATTCAAGTGTCATATTTCTAAATTTAGAAGAATCCAGATTACTTTGTTATTTTCCCAGTTTGCTTTATTTTCCCTTTTGTTATCTATACTCTATTAATCAGTGACTTTAAAATGTATATTTTTTTCTTCCTGCTTAGCACACGTTATCCTAGAATAGCAGTAATTTAACATTAATCTTCAGTTCTTTCAGGCTTTAAGAGAGTGGTTTGAGTTTTTATATATATCAATCCTAAAACCTAATCATCAGTATATCATTTAACACTAATTCAAATTCTGACAATAGGTCAGATAATTAATACTTTAAGTAAAAAAGATGTCTGTTTTTACTGGGACAACAGCTTGGAGAGTCTGTCTGTATACTTTTAGATCTATAGTTCTGTAAGTACTCTAAATAATAAGAAAGTATTTTAGAAATCAGCAGCAGAAATTACAGTTACTGAAAGGCTGAAGGAACTTCGGAGTCATATTTCTGCTTTGGATATATTTGAAAGAAAAATATCCAGTTGTTGAGTGGGTATCAAAAAGTGCTTTACTGAAAGCCTTCATTGGTACTTAGGCCACAAATATTGATATTTCTTCTGCCTCTCACTGTCCCAGAGACCATTATTGTTTCATATTGTCAGTTTATATTTGGGCTACACTTCAGATGTGCTAAATTGAACCCAGATTGTGACTATCAAAGTTGTAAATTACTGATCAAGTAAGCAACAGCAGTCTCTACAGCAGACTGGAGTTTTGACACAGCAAATGTGCTGTCTGTAAAAGTACTTGTGGCCGTTAGTTATAAAGTAGCTGTTATACCTTATGCCTATGGAAGGCATTAATGAAGTTGGGGCATGTTTAATCATTGTACAATTTTTTACAGGCTGGGTTTGCAGGTTAAGAAATTCTTCAGAAGGACACACCTGTCAATGAAACCTTAAAGGAAATTCTGTCCATGGGGAGTAAAGTTTGAGTAGTTTTAAATTTTCAACCCTTCCTTTCTCCATTATTCTGCCTTTGGTATAAACACACACCTCTGTTTGTGTTCTGTTTCCTCTGCCTCTGCGGGGCTGGCGACACAGTGGGATTATTTCACTGGAGCTCAAAGAGTTTAAAAATACATTAATATCCCTTGTCTTGAGTTATATTGAATCCAAAATTTTCCAGATAACCTATGGGTCAGACAAAAAAGCCAACCATTTGAGTATCTTCAGAAATGTATTGCTCAAGATACATATTGCTTCCAGAAATGCTGCAAGGCTAACTAGTTAGTGACTATAGACTGCTCAAGGTCTTGAGATGAAGAGTAATGTATAATTCCTTGGATTTACTATTGTGTTTATTGATGAGTACTATATTTTCCATCTCTGTTATGGGAAAGGAATCACAAAATAACAGTTCCAAACTTGAATTTCTGACTATGAAGATGAGAGATTTATTTGCTCCTTTTCCATTTCCTCCTATCCAACTTTAAATTTAAAAATATATTTTTCTTCACTAAGGGCATATAAAGGATTTGATTACTGATAGCTCAGACAGAGTAGCTTTTCTTTAATCATCTGAGCTGTCTACCTACAGAAGGAATGAATACCCTGAAGTAGGCTGTCAAGAGTGCAACTGGTATCATCCCTGATAATAGAGCAAACAGCTGTTGAAAATGCAGACAGACATGTCTCCATCACAAGGCTGAAAATATGACTGCACTCCAGCATTTCAACTAAATTGAGTTCAATTGTACATCCACCTAAGAAGCAAATGAGTTGGAAGCTGGTTTTTATAACCTAGAGATCATAGTTCACTTAGATATAAGGAAAAGTAAATTTTGTTCAACACTGCAGGGGTTAACACTGACTGGATGACAGGTCCCTGTTAAAATGAATCTGCTAACTTTTTTGTAGAATTCAAGATTGTGTTCCTTGACTGTAAGTCAATCTCTCTAATATAAGAAAACAAGAATAATTTATTTGTTTCACAATATAGGGATTCTTTATATGAAAGCAGGTATCCCTCTAGTTTGTGCTGAACACATATTACATTGCTGTTTTGTGACGTATACACAATTTACCAACTTTTTTCCACAGTCCAAAGTTGTTTGAGAAAACATAATTGAAGGGAACATCATTTGAAATACCTTTTCTGCCTATAAATGAATGGTAACCTTCTTTATAAGATGTTTAATTTTATTTACATAAAGTAAAAATTGACATTAAAAGTGCATTTTTTTTTCCAAAGACTTAGTGCACGATCTAGCTACCTAGTCTGCTTATTTCAGGACACTGCAGATAATAATATTTATATGGTTTTAAAGTGAATGGTAAAATTCATGAAACAAACCACCAAGTTACCACCTTTGGCTCAAAGATGAGTTACAAACTGTTGGAGACTGGAGTACATTAGCCTGTAGTTTACCCAAAGTGTGTGATCTTGGGTACCACCAGAGACAGTCTGCTGAGCAACAGGGATCTTCTACTGGACTGGATGTAGCTGTTCTTCTGGCTTTATAGTTAATCCAGGAATATAGAGATCATATAGTTATTTCCCTTGCTAGAGGAGAGAAAAACTAAAGTCTAATGCTCAGCATTATTTGGATCTTCTGTTCCAACAGTTTTTTCAACACAACGTTTAAGTGATCTCAACTGCCTGTCTCTAGCTTAACTCAAACACAATTCCTAAAATTGCACCTCACCCCTCACCACTGTATTTGTTTCAGACACGTTAGATCAGCTTCATTTACTGAGCTTCACCTTTCATAACACTGTGCAAGCATGGTTTGTGGAGTCCTGTGCCATAGCTAGAAGCGGATGTAAAATAATATTTCATTGTTATTTCTCAGAAGATACACTTGAAGCGTGGGAGAAGGAAATTTAAAATCAATGTACCATTTAATTGCTTTTATTTCCTCAAATGACTGACCAATGAAGAAGCCATTTTGTTTTAAATGTGGGTTTTGGCAAACCATATCCTCAAACAGGAAGAAAGAGAAATCATAGGACTTCAGTTTTCTCTCCCTCTGGCTTTCTATTGCTTTGGGACCACTAAGTCTTCTAGCATCCGAATTGTCAAAATGACTGCATGAAACATTTAAAACCATTTAAGTGATTGTAAATCAGAACTGTTCCATAATTTACAGTACATTTATTTTAAAAAATCATATTTATATAGCATCTTTCAAACCAAAGATTTTCACAGAATTTTACAAACTGGATTCGCTTCCATCAGCGCTGAGATTCAGCTATGCTTGAGAGGTTAAGAACCTGGTGAAACAGCAAATTTCCTCCTAGGAACAACAGTCACACCATTTTAATCCACTGAGAATGTTGTTTTTTCAGTATCTTCGCTCCATGAGTCTCTTCTTTCCTCATATCATATCATATCATATCATATCATATCAATCATATCATATCGTCATCTGTGTTATGTATTTACAGCACATAAAGTGATGAACAGAACCTCTTCTTCCAAGCACATGAGTTTACTTAACCATGTTGTCACCTAGTGGCAAAGGAGAGGCTTGTAGAGATGTTGCTCTGTCAAAGCACATTCCTTCCAATGCCTTACTGTTTTGCACTTGTGACATGCACAGAAGAAAGTTCCTCATCTTTGATTCTCTGAACTCAGGAGAATGAGTCGTCCTATGAGTAAGTGCCAGCAGGAGTATACCCTAGTCATGTGCATCTCCTAGTACTTCCTCCCACTGAATCTTTCTGAGCTCTCCTATATGAGGATCTGCCCTGTGCACACGAAGAAACTGAAATCTATGTCTCACCCCTGTTGCTTTTCTCATTTTTGGGGTGAACAGAATAAAATAGGTCAATACGCAGACCAAATACAATCAATGTATATAATCAATATATATACTATATATTATATATAGTATATAATCAATGTATATAATTAATGTCAATACATAGACACTTTCCCTTTTTATAACATCAATGGAATGATCTAATTATAGATAGAGACCAGAGAGTTACGATGCTTATACTAAAAAGCAGGGTTAGATATGTCAAGCACTTCATTCAGTTTGCTCTTTGGTATGAAAAAAAATGCAGTAGTTTTAAAGAATGGAATATGATTAAAATGAAATTAAACTTGAATTCACAAGGTCTAAATAGTCATGTAGGTGCTTCCACTTATTTAGATACTCTCAGTCAGCAATGACACACTGAGAGAGTTGGGGTTGTTCAGTCTGCAGTGGAGAAGGCTCCGAGGAGACCTTATTGTGGCCTTCCAGTATCTGAAGGGGGCCTACAAGAAAGCTGGTGAGGGACTTTTTAGAGGGTCAGATAGTGATAGAACTAGGGGAATGGGTGTAAGCTAGAGGAGGGGAGATTTAGGTTGGATATTAGGAGGAAGTTCTTCACTATGAGGGTGCTGAGACAGTGGAACAGGTTGCCCAGATGGTTGTGGAAGCCTCATCCCTGGAAGCTTTTAAGACAAGGCTTGATGGGACCCTGGGCAACCTGATGCAGTGGAAGGTGTCCCTGCCAGGCAGGGGGGTTGGAACTAGATGATCTTTAAGGTCCCTTCCAACTCTGACGATTCTATGATTCTATATAAGCTGAACTTCAGAACAGATTATATTTGAAATTAGCAATAATTTTTTATCTATTAAAGCTGGTGTTGAAGAAGGGTACTTCATTTTCTTATATTTTTTGTTCTCCAGTTTAAGACATTTCAGTCTTCCTAATAGGATCAGAAAGAAACTATCAGATTTAGAGGATCACATGCACAGCAATTAGTGGAAATATAATGTATAATTACATTACTGAAAATTATTGACTGTAATGCCCCCCAGGAAAAAAAAAAGGCTTTGAAAATATAGCAAAATTCCTATTCCACATGGTCAGAAGAACAGTGCATATGGAATTACAGTCTAGTGTGTGGTTCTTGAACCATTGTTTAGCAAAATAGTGAAATCTGTCGCTTTGACCATTCTTGCATGTGGAATAAATTAATGGAGGAAAAAGCAAGGCATCAATGTTGTACTTTTACTGTACTTGACATAAACAATACACTAATTCGTATGATGAAGCATCTAAAAGGCAACTTTGTTACTTTAACATTTTTACAGGTGTATTTCTTTCTGGCATAAGTTGTTGATCTGACAGTTTTTAGAAGATGAAACTTTGCTTATGTTCACACAGTGTATCTGGTATCAGCTCTGGCCTTGGAGAAAACTGTCACCACATGGATCCAATAGTCCTCACCTTCCTGAAAGTAGATAATTCAGAGGCAGAGAGTTAGAGGAGAAAAGCATGATATAACAGAAAATAAGCAATGGATTCTCTTGGGTTTTGTTTTGTTTGGGTTTTCTTCCCCTTATCTGTTGCATGTTGTCAGTCCAGTGATTTTTAAGCTTGACCTATGTCAGTTCAGTATGGAAAGCAGTGAGCTCCTCACTCTCCAACCTTACTTTCAGACTTTGATCTCACTCCTGAACACAATACACTAACCAAGGTGGTGATTGTTGTTGTGAGGAGGCAGGACACAGCACTATGTGTGGTACTAACCTCAGTACTGATAGTCTGAGCAGATCTGGCAACTCAGCACAGTTTTGTGTTTTCTAATTTCAGCAGAACTTGACAGTCATTTTATCCCTGCAGTCTCCTGGTCCTCTAGCATTTTGTGATAAGCTTTAAATTCTGCATAGTGCGTGAGCTCATTGACAGGATTCATGAAGAAGGAGGTGGATTATTCATTGTTCCAATTAGATTTCAATAACTGAGCAGGAAAGCAATGTTACTTCACAAAGAAGTTTACTTTGGACAGATATGCTTTAAAAAGCTGCACTTTATTCTTGAATTATGCTGAAAAGTCCCATTTCCTTCTTTTACCCTCTCCTTCCCACTGTATGGACCCTGTTTGTTCAAGGGAAATTGATTTTGCACCACAGTGACTAAAACTGCCAAGACTGTCAAAGGTTTAGACCATGAGAGTCAACTGACAGACAAGGTTGGATTACATGACACCTGCACACGTAGCAGTAACTCTGCAACCGTGGTGTTGCATGGCTGCTTTCACATGCACAGACCCCATGAGGAACTCAACCATCTCTGCTCTGCAAATATGATGACCACCCTGAACCAGGTCACAATCAGGTTTCAACTCAGTCTGGTTACATACTGAAGAGTGGATCATTTAGTCTGAAGTCAGATTCTGGAATTTCTTCCAAATCCATTTCATGTTGGTCTTCAAAGCTTCAAAAATAAGTCTGTCAGGAAGTTTATCATATCTGAAAGAGAGATGATTTCTATCAAACCTGGGAAATCATGCACATATTAGCTGGAAAATTGGGGCAGATTTTTAAGACAGGGATCCTTCAAATCTCTGAAATTCCCTGTTGTTATAGTTAGGAAAGTGACTACAGTATGCTACACATGGGCTTGCTTTAGTTACATTTGTTTACATCATTCTTGTTGATCATTTATAAGAAAAATGGCTTATGTTTATTAGCCTTCCCCCTTGATGGAAGATGGACTGAGTGTTCTAATAAGCTATTTTCCATTTATGACTTCTGATTCCATGAATAACATGGTTTAGGATGGAAAAAAATGAGAACTTCAAAGGATGCCTATACAGAAAATCAGAATATCATTTTATATTACAATAGCTATATATGAAATATAACTTTAGAATATTTTCAGAAGACATTTCTACTAGTGTATTTCAGGACAGCTTATCAGGTGGTAGTGGTTTAAAACAGATCCAAATACTGAGATACAGATCTCTGCTTTCAACAGCAAGTGAGAGAAGGTAGACTCCCTAAAATTGGTTTCCCAGCTCAGACACAGACTTGCTCTATTGCTATTCTACATAATCTCTCAGCCTGATTTCCTACATCTTTTCAAAAGAAGTAGGTTAAAGGAATGAGTTAAAAAAAAAAGGGATTATTTCATCTCTATTCAACAAGATTGACAGCTTCTATAAACTCCCATAATTATCAACATTTTGCTGAACCATGCTTTCTGCCAGAATTACAATGTTCTCCACCATCACAATATATATTTTCAAATCTGTTTCAAAATCCTGTGTGCATCTATGTTTGAAGAAAGGCAAGGTGTAGCTCTTGCCTAAAGAAGGCTTTGCAAGATTTTCCCCTCAAGACCTTTACAAAGGGACCCAAGGTTGAACAATTTTCCAGGTTTAAAAACATTGGTCTGAAATAAACTGCAGTTTGGGGGGAGATGGCTGTGCCTCAGAGTCTGAAGTAAGTCAGAATGAACATCATGGATGTTTAGATAATGCTTGAGTGGCCAAGGCCCTGTTAGTTGCTTTTCCTCTCTTTGTAAAAGTGGTCCCTCTTTCCACCCCTGTGACCGACTTTTTGTCATCTTCTCTTGCTATTTTTTTCTTGCTTGATGGGAAAAGCCAATTTGTACTAAGCTACACCTAGACTTATTTGCAGAAAGCAGGGTGGAACAAGCACAAATGCCTTCTCTAGTTTGTGCTTTGCACAATTTTCATAGCAGAGAAGTTTCACAGCTTTCTGGTGATTTGGTGCTCATTAGGGTAGTTTCAACTCTCTAGTCAACTTTCATACAGAAACAAGAGTAAAAGACACACACACATAGAGACACTAGCAGTGAAATGTGGAACCATGTAAATCTTGCTGTATCATGAATTTGAAACTCAAGATCAGAATTATATTCATTATATTCAAGAACTGCCTGTGACCTTTCTCCTGTAGGATGAGTTTTCTAACATGCATCAAATGTCACATTGTTTTGAAAGAGAAAAATGTTCTTCATTCACAAAGTTACTTAAGCACACATTTTTTAATGGGACTGCACATCTGCTTCAGGCTGTACATGAATCTAAATATTAAAGTGAAACAAAGCTCTCAGTACCAAGACAAAACCCAACCACTCGGACCCTAATTTTCTTTCTATGTTTTGAAAGTTGAGCAACTGAGAACTGATAAAGTAGCATTTAAAGAGAAAAAGTCCCCATATGATTTATTAGGTATTCTAGAAGATACATTAGAAAGTATTATGGAATGCAATCAATCAGTGCCTGGACTACTCAAGATTCTAAATGCTTTTTCGTTTCTACTATCAGCAAGTAAGAGGAGAGATCAGGTATTAGTATGGCACATTTTTCTAACTGATGGCATCATTTTCTAGCACCTTTCTTTGATTTATGTTCCAGTGTTTATCCAATTTCCTTTATAATACCATCCAGAGCAGAAACATCAGATATTTGTTATTTAACCTCTGTGATACCTTCAGAAATTGGCAGAACACACTGGGTTCATATTCTTATTGATGCTTTAGATGACAATTTGCAAAACTGAAGAACTGCAGCATTAAATTTATTTGCTGGTTTTACCATAAAAATATGGAGCTTTTAGTGCATTTTTGGCCTTAGAAGAAACTTATTTTTCCTTACCAGCAAGCAAGACTGAGTGAAAAAAACATTATGTTCTCAGAAATAAATAGAAAAAAACCTCTTCTGTTCTCAGCAAAATAAATAGAAATTTTGGAATTCATAAACAGGTGGAGGAACACTAATTCCTAATTATTCATGAATTCCCTGGTATCAAATTGAGCTGCACAAGAGTCTGGAAACTGTGGGCCAATGTAGCTCATCATTTATTTAGCAAATTATGGAAATTTATACTGGAGAAAGAGGATTCTATTCCCTGGCTGAGGGGTTTCTTGCTATCTCACAGCCAGCTTGGAGATAGTGATTTCATTGGTGTCTGTCCTTCATGATTGTAGTTTGCAATCAGAAAAATAACTGACTGACAAAAAGCCCACTGTGTGTGTTAAGAAGCTGGAGTTTCCACAGAATCAGCCAAATGTTCATGCTTGTTTCTCAAACTCATTTTTAACTTCCTTGCCAATATACTATATGTGCTGGCAACATTGCATAACATATAACATGTCAGAAATAACTTGCAAACCCTGGGACTCAAACAGTTCAAATAACTTGATCCCAGCCTGATGAGGTCACCCAACCTGACCATTTCCAAGTCTTGTCTTTGCTTTAAAGAAGACCAAAATTGCAGGTTGTGGGCTGGTCCTAGCTAGAGTCCATGGACTCTTTAAAATGTGAGCATACTGTGTCTGTTGTAAACAGTCTGCTGGACTGGCTATGGATACATGCTGAATTTTCATCTCATCATAGTTTAAAAAGACCATAGTGCTGTGTCAATGCAGATGAAATTTATTAAACTATCAGACTCTCAAAACTTTCTCACAAGTCCCACATGAATCCAGAAGGACAGAAATAATTTTCACTGTATTAGCACAAAATAATTTTAATGTAGATCATATTATTGCAGCAATAAAAAGATGCGTTAGTAAAAGGTCTTAGATTTGGAAATGAGTTAGAGGCACAACTTTGGACATAGTAGTTCAAGTATTATTTTACTGTAGTGCAGCCATTCAGACTAGATTACCTTAATGTAAGTTAACTTGTCAGAAATGACAGAAGAGACATATTTTGAGAAGTGAGAAGTCTTTCCTGTGTTGAAGCTTCCCATCACATTTTGCAGCAGTGGTGACACTAGAAGAGGTGGTACATAGGAAGGAGAGATATATTAAAGCTATGAAACATGAAATTGCTATCTCTTACTCCATTGATGATTATACATGGCTTCCTGATTCTGAGCAAAACCCCACAGAAATCAAAGAGAGTCCCTTTGATATAAGTGAGGTGTGTGTTAGGTCCAAAAGAACACATTGTTGACAATCCAATGTGGTGGATATTTATTATTTCATAATCTATTCATCTATTCCACTAAAGTCACATCTGCAATAAAAGTTATAAGACCTTTTAAAAGATCAATAAATACTAGATTTTTTTTGTCTTTGGCATTTTGAAGATATATAAACTTTTTCTTCTTACAATGAGGGCAAAAAACTACCAATACTTGTAAGACTCAACAACAAAATTAACAACATTGTAAAGGAAATCCCCAATGACAGAGCTTTGGTGTACAGGTGACCAGTATTTTAGAACTACCTAGAGGAAACTGTTTTCTATTATCACTAAATACAGTGGAGGCAATCTTCTGGCTTTCAAATGGAGCCACTGCTAAGGAATCCCACTAACTGTCTTTAAACATGTGCCCAGCATCAGATTTGCAACAGCAGTTAAATATAATTTACTCTAGATCATTAATACAACCCCAACTTGAAAAAGGCAATGTATTCCACTGTATACCACTGACTAGGGGGCTCTTTAGAAGAAGACATGTGGGAAAGGAATGAATAAGATCATGCACAATGAATAAAGTGTCATTCTCAGTGAATTGCATAAGCAAACAGAAACTGCTGGCTGAGATGACATTGGTGCCCTTCATCAAAGAAGAACTTTCAGGAACATATTTTGGTTTTGTTCCCTCCCTCAATGAGCTGCTAATTGCAGCCTGAAAATTTTTCTAATCTCAGTTCCCAAAGGATAGTGAATGATTTAAGGGATTTATGCAAGTTAAGCCTGGTGCAACAGTAACTAGCCTTGGGAGTGGAGGGTGGGAGAAAAAAATTAGACACGACCTTTTGAACCACTTGCTTCCTCAAGAGAAAATTTAGGGTGATGTATAAAATCTCCTGCCAGATCTTTTCAAACATTCAAAAAATGATAAAAAAATAGTACTTAGAGCAGTCTTCTCTGAAAGATATGAACTTTGCCAGAGAAAATCATAACACACCTCAAGAAACAGGTCAATTCTTTGGTTCTGACAGACTTAGTCTCCATGTTTTACTAGTCCAGCTATGAAATGGGAAAGGTTCATTCTCTGTGTGCCTGGGCTTGTCCAAACTCTAGAGGTGCCTGAGTGTAATGGTAGCAGCGTATGATAATGTACATGTTTCTTATTGACTGTCTTTTGTCATGTACTACATAATGCAGGAGGAGGAAGGCAATTTGCCTGGTTTATCTGCATCTATGCCAGAAGATTTTCTTGTAGAGGTCATGCAGCCAGAAAATGCAATTTTGCTGCATTCCTAGCCTTATAACCAGGGCAGTAATATCTTGTAGGATATTTACTTCAGGGAGTGGGTTTTAATTTCCTGTTTTAATATTTGGCTCTTTTCTGGGGCCAGAATGAAAGCTATCTCTACTTCATTATTGTCTTTCCTTGGAGAAAGAGAATATCTGTATAAAATTAAGCCCAGTGTGTTGTACAATTTTTGTAAAGCATAAGCTACTGAATTTTTTACATTACTGTAGTACAACAGAAAATCATATTCCATAAACATTCAACAGATTATTGCACCTCTTATAGGACTTCTGTGGTGACAATAAAACTATTTGTCTTCTAGCAACCTTCAAGCCATGGTTTTCCAAAACCACTCTGCTATCAGAGGCCCAGGACACAGTTTAGATGGGTGGAATTTGACACTGTTCTGAGTGGATTCTAGGAATCTAATGTAACAAACAGGCATGAACAACACAAATCTTTCAGGTAACAGGTTTTGAAAAGAACTAACTGGAGAAAAGAGTTATCTTGGAAAACAAATGATACATTAAAATGTGGCAAAAGTCCTAGCTCAAAACCAACTCTATTAATTAATGCAGAAAAAGGTCTGGGAATTCAAAATTCAAAAATGTTAATGAGGTGCTGTGAGTTGTCTTAGCTGTGACCATATCTTAGGTATCTGTTAAATCAATATTCATATAGGGATTAGAAGCAAGTTAAAACAACAAGCTAACATTATACTAGATATGTTTGTATATAAACCCAGAATCTTACCACTGGTTTGGACATATATCTATCACAGACAATCATACTAGACTTTAAAACTATCTTCTTTAAAATAGTGAGATCAGATGATGTAAAGTTGTTTTGTAAGACAAATAAATATTTGTCCTTAAACAGAATGGCTATTGCATACTATGAAAATATTCACTAATAAGATCTCTTGAGAGAAAGTGACTTAAATTACAATTTTGCTCATATAAAGAGTCACATTAGCTTAATTTAAATAATCACGTGTAAACCTAAGTGTTAGTGCATTTCTATCTCCTTAATCTCCAGCAACAAAAAATTACTGCAATAAGTGTGTCTTAAAGCCTCAGCTTTCACTGAAGCAAAAAAATGATCTTGCTGCTGGTGGTGACATAGATAACCTTAAAAATAAGAACCAAGTATAAATGATGAAAGCTTTTTCATCCAGAAAGAAGCTATTCATCTCAAGAAGTGGTTAACTCTACAGCTGTGTTGGTGGCACTTTAGATATCTCTATTTTAACCAATTACAGAAGAATTCAAGTATATTGTATTATTTTCTATCTACTAGCATCTGAGTCTTTTCCAAATTAATTTTTGTATGCTCAGATATGATGAACAACTCTGTTGTTTTCAAACTTTGTCCCTTAATGGCTTTTCTCTTGGTGTTATGCATTGCTAAGGGAAATCTGTAATACTTTGAAAACAGGAGACACTGGAATAAGGAATAGAGTGAAATAAAATACAGCAAAGAACAAAGTGCTGCTTGCACTCTCCTCTCTTTTTTGAAACTCTACATAAACTACATATGTGTGTATATATATGAACACCTGTATATATGTATGTAAATAGACAAGTATATTGCAAGCAAGGCTGTGATGTTGGAATAAAAAACAAGCTAAAAAAACTGCCACAAAAGATTTATTTCACTGCAGTATAGTGTGCCCAGTACAGGGTTTAGGCCACAGTTTAGTGTAGTCAGAAGGATAAGGAAGTGTGGAGCTCAATACAGTTTCTGAAGACTCTTCAGATTCTTTACTGGTCACTCCACATGCTCTTGGGAGAGGGCCATGACTATGTTATTTTAAAAGACATGAAATGGAGCCTTTTGTAGCTTAACAGAATCATTAAGCTTCTTAATAGCTCAGGATGTAAGGAAAACAAATTGTAGTTAGTTTTCTCACTTGGGATATATCTGATTTGGTCAGGATTAAATTGTATTGATAGGCCAGACAGAACAACATAATGACCTGACTAGTAAAAGTAAATGGAAAACAATATTTATCTCTCCTGTTAATCAGTAATTCATTTGATGAGATGAAGATGAATAAGCAATAGTGGAGGAAAACAAAACAAAAGACTCTGATGAAAGGAAACATAGGAAATCTGTGTGAATTTTTATTATAGGTAACATAATATTTATTATAGGTAACCAGCAAGACTTACCTGTAAGCTATACCACATTTCCCTCAAGATTACAAATTTAAGGCTTTATTCCCCTTTATGAAACTTTTCTCTCAAGTGACCATTTCTATGAAATTTTAGCTTCTTATCCTCAAGCCATTAGTTTCCAGTGAAGACATCAAAGAGAACCAGTGACACACTTTGTTCAATATTTAGAGACAAGTGAAAATTCAGAAAATTTGATCTCTCAGAGAGTGCATCACCATGCTTCCACCTTTTCTACTCCAGGTAGTAACAATCACTGACAAAAAGCAGAAGGAATGCAGTTAACATCAAACTACTGTATTTTTGGAGGATACAAAAAAAGGATACTGTATTTTTGGAGGTGAAGGAATTTCAAGATGTAAAAATCACTATTGTTTTACTGTTTGTTTTATTGTTATACCAAGTATTAACTTGCTAGTACAAAGGTAAAGAAGTAAAGTAGCCAGATATACTTGTTTTAAGACAGGCTTTTTTTTAACCTCCTACTTTTCTTTAAATGCTTTTGCCACAGTATTTGATAGTTATGGTTATTCTTATAAAGAAAAAAATGTAAGTGGTGGTCAGAATGTATAGTTTTGATAGGCAGACAGGACTAACAGCAATATTCTGCTGTAGAAGTGAAGTTGTAATATTGGCAAGCAATCATCTTATTTGATACATTTAAATGAGTCTGAAAGAAGTTATCTTCTCTCAAGAGCACCTGGTATACAGTAAACTTACAAAACTTCCCTGACTGTAACACCTACAGCAAAAAACATTTATTCAGAAATGAGAGAAAATGTGAATAACCTTTAAAAAAGGCATATTCAAATCACTATGATTTCATAACATGCATTATGCAAAAGAAAAAAAATCCAATCCTCCAAAAGGCAAAAAAATCTGAGCCATGTCCACTGCATAGCTGAAATACATTTAATTTACATAGGTAGTGAACTTTAGTTAAAGTATCTGTTCTTCTTATCAAAATTAAGTACTGCAGATCAAAACACTTCCAGAAATTATTTTTAGAATCCAGAATGTCATGTTCTAAACATGGGAACACTGAGAAATGAGGCTGTGATCAGATTATTCTACCTATTTATTTTTTATGTGTGTATATGTGGGTATGGAAGTAAAGCCATCTGTGAGGATTCTGAAGTTGAATATAATCTTCTGGATGGATGCAATCCTACAACTATCCTCTTTTTATTTTTTTTTAATGAGTCATATATTTCAAAACATGAACATAGAAGCAAGTATTTCACAAGAAAATATTTAGGTATAAGGAATTTTGTGCTTACAGAAACTTATCAGTCTGCTTGACTTTATTACATTTGGCACTCATCTCCTCTGCCCTCTGACAGCATCATGTTTATGATGCTCTGTTTATGCAACTCCCAGCATGAGCCTAGACTTAATCATCTATTCTACTCCATCTTCACAGAAGATTTTGCCTCAGGGTGCACAGTGCTAGGGTTTAGGGTTGTCCCTTCTGTGTGAGAACAGTAACTATGTTTCTTGTAAAGGCTTTTCAATACAGGCCAGTTTCTAAAGCTGCTGGTCAAACATAGTTCATCTTGTAAATAACATTCTGAACTCAGTAAGAATGTTTTTGGAGTCAGTAAAAAATCCCACAGGAAGAAAAAGCATCCAATATGGCTCCATAAAGCAGTATTCACCATAAAGTACCAGTCTTAAACCTCAAAATTACTTCAGTGTTCAGTTCACAGGATAATACCATAAAAAACTCTGAAATTAGCAGATGTGAAAGGGAAATGCAAATTACACTCAGATACACAAAAGTTCACCAACAAATAAACATGGAACATGTTTGGTTGTCTAGAACTCAGGAGTAAAGCAAAACTCAGAATAAGGGACTCCTGGGTAGCTGTTGGAGTGAGGAAACAGATTGTAACCAAAACTTATTATCATTGGTGTTAGTAGGACTGCCCTTAAACTTCTCTAATGTTTCTCATAAGACCTTATTGCCATCAGTTACAATTTTACCAAGCCTATAGCCCTTAGCACAAACTTTTCCCATGATAAACATGTCTTTCTGTTGGTGTTGTAAACTATATAACATGATTACATGAATAGTATGTACTAATAGCCATCTTACTGTAAAAACACAATTTAGATGGAATGTGTTCAAGTACTCAAAAAATGAAATCACAAAAAAGGGGGAAATCCCCCCAAAACACAACTTTTTTTTTGTCTATGCTTATAAATTTCCTGGCCTTTAGAATTACACTGGAATAAAAAAATATAGTTTATTCACACATGTTGAGCAGAGTCTTATCAGTTAGGCAAGCTCATCAATGATGTATGTTGGATTAAGAAAGCCTGATTGGTTTTTCTGCTGAAGAGCAGGACTTGCAGATCTTAAGTCCGGCAGTGGGCATATCAGGCACTCCTTTCAACTTGTATTTTCTCTGCCAGCTTGAGGAGCAATGAGGAAGAAATCCCTGAAGTGAAATGCAAAAGCAATGTTTATTAGAATATCAGACACTGAAAACCCATGCCTAGTCATGCAGAACAAAAAGAAAGACTGGCTGAGAAAGCTGGGGCAGGAATCCAGTGGATGAACACTCAGAGTGAGGTAAAGGTTGAGTTTATTATGAAATTAAAGACATCTTCTAATTGCAAATGCATAAGGAGGCAAATTTATATTGCTCTAACAATCTTAATTCTATCACTACCCAACTGTAAGACTTTAATTCTGCTTAACTTTTTTTGTTCTTGTTGTTAGATGAAGAGTCTGGGATAAACTAAACTGCTGGTTTTGCTCATGACTGCAATTCTCCACTGACTGTAGAAACAGAAACGTTTTGCTTAGGGCTGAAGATGCTGAGTTATCTGATGCTAACTGAACTTTTAGGAGACTGTGGAAATTGTCACCAGTGCCAGACAAGCCCAGAGTATCAGCAAGCTACTGAACTTTCTGACAAGAACTGCAATGAGATGATGGCACATCTATGAGCTATTAAAACAATGAAATGAGCCTCAACAAGCAACCTTTACAGGAAGGAGAACTACCTTTTATTTATGAATATCTAAAGGGACACTCTCTGAAAACACATCCTGTGCTTTTAATATGGAAATCTCACTGATAAGAGATTTCTTCCTGCTGACACCTCAATTTCCTTTAAACACTGGCAGTTCTTTGGCAGTTTTTATTTTTATGTCATGGGATTATAGATAAACAAATAATTCAGCTCAAGGCACTTTTCTGAAATTTGACAGCTCTTCCAGATTTCCTTTCTTTGACAATTTTTAAACTAGTAACAGTGATAAGAGGGACTACAAAACAAGGCAGTTCTGACAGAATGTACATCGTGTTTGAACCTTCTATAAAAGCCATTTTGAACTAGTATATTGCTGCTGTAGTTGATTTGGAAGCAATTTATAAATGTATCTTCCAATGCAAGCCTCCTCCATCTAACTTGAGCAACCTTACATACCAGACTAGGTAAATGAATTTTCTGCTTTTTCTTGTTCTTTACTTGCTCACATGTGCCACACTTTAGAAAGAGATGTGAAAGTAGCATATATTGAAACAGAAATAATTTTTTTCTTAGTTTGAAATTGAAACATATAAGTTTTTAAGTGTCTTTTTTTCTTCTCTTTTTCTTCTCTTTCTCTTTCTTCTTTCTTTTAAAATTGCATGTAATCTGTAAGATAGCTCATGAGATGGCCTTGGGCTTTTTTGTAGAAAGTATGAATCTACACCTAAGGCCTAATTTCATATGAAGAAACATATTAAAGGCTTTTAGTTAACATGCTCCTTGTCATGGGGTCTGGTCCATAGCAATCATGAGCTATTTTTGAGCCATTCCTCATTATGAGTTGCATGCCAATTGCTTTGATGAGGTATGTATTCCCAAAGTATGACCAGAATTTCATCTATCCTTAAAGCAGAGAAAGTATCTCAGTCAAACTTGGTATATCATGATGTAGACCTTGGATTCAAATAAGATGGGCTTTGGTCTTTCTTGAAATCTACAGAAGTAGGGTGAAGACAGGTAAAGAATAAACCCATTTATAGATGAGGAATGTGAGGTAAAAATGGATGAAATGCTATAGGAAGATGAAAGAAAAATGTTGTCCAAATGAGAAATTGTTGGTAAATCTACTGTGGGAATTTATAACCCAGGTCTTGCAAGGAGGTTGGAGCCACTGTAGTGCTGCCAAAGCATCATGAGATAGACATTTCAGTTTTTCCTAAAATGACAAATCTTCCTGAGGTCTCTAAAGGAATGATTTGTCCCTTTAATACCTTTCCTCTATAACAATTGAAAACAGGGGATTAGACCTAAAAACATTAATAGGACTTCTGCTTTTTAACTAGGGATTCATTTTAGCCTCTTAAATGTCTTATCTCCCCTCCAATGAGAATAAACAAGCCCAGCCATACTCCATGCTGTATTTGCTTATTTCCTAAATCCATTTCCCAACAAACCAAAAATCTTTCACTATTTTTATCTTGTTTTTCAAGAGTTGAAGCTCTATTATAAAACCTTTAGCTTAGGACTCTTTTCTCAGACATTATTTCAAGAGGTTGTCAGTATTTCCATTCTTTGCTCTGAGATAGTCTTATGGATATTTGTTGTTTTTAAACTTCTGGACTCAGGACTGCCTGTTTCTTGAAGCTAACTGACTGACTGGAAGGCAAGTGGTGTATTTGCCTCAAATGCTGATTTTCCTGGTTTTGAGAGACACAGCCACAGTCCTTCAGGTTTCATTGAATATGCTAGGTACAACAGAACACCAATATTTTATTAAATGTCATGGTTCATGCTATACCCCTTTCAGCGAAACAAGATCTATTTTATGCCAGGACAAAGCCAATTTTGGCATCTTTGTTAGATTTCTATGAAGGTTTCATCTATCTGTTCATTTACATACCCTGAAGTGAACTTTGTTTTCTTTCATTGTGTTTGCTTGATCAAATGGTGAAAGAATTGTACAGATATGGAAGGTACAAAACAGTCTTACACAAAGGGATCAAATATCTGCTCTGCAACAGATTTCAGTGGTATTGAAAAAACCCCTTCACTCTTGTCTTGTCATAGTTTGGACATCTGAAAAGGAAAAGGCAGGGATGCAGAACCATATCAATAGATCAATTGTACCTGAGAAGCAAGGCTGATGCATCTGAAAACTAATCCTGCATGAATAGTCAGAACATTTTCAATAGACACTTTTGGCATGGCTTATGCAATGTTGTCATGCAGAATTTTGGTTAAAAGGAACAGGTGTAAGGTAACAAGAAAACCTTCTGTGGCAAGAATATGTTGGTATCAGCACCCTGTTCTCTGCCAAAGGCCATTCTGCAAACTCCATGATATCCCTCTTTCCTTCAGATTTGGACATTAAATCTTTCAGAAGACTGATATTTATCTCTTCTTTGACCATTAAATGAGAGCATGCCATAGAGTTTTGCATTTATTGCAGCTGATGTGCCAAACCAAGTGTAAGTTGATGCACAACTATTACATTGTCAATACTTGTAATGCAATGCTATGTTTTCATTTCAGAAGAGAGACAGCATGCCAACAACACAGTTGATATCAATCTCTTTCTTAAATAAGAAGTCTGATTTAATACATTTGCAAGAGTCAATAATGGAACACCAACACCAAGAAAAAAGTCCAATGTCACCTTTATGTCAGCAGGTGTAATATTAAAAAGTTGCTTCCTTTTATTCCTGCCAAGGGCCTGAAGTACTTAAATTATTACATTAACCAGTCTCAATAAATCATCCCACACTTCAGTAGAAAGAAATTATTCCATGATGTTTCCTGTTGTGAATTCTTATAATCAAATTCAAAATTTTACTTCCAAAACTTCACAATTTCTTCTTAGGCACAGGCTGCTTTAATAAACAGAATAAGAAACAAAGACACTTGCTAATATATCTGTGATAAGTGACTATCAAGTAAGCAACAGGAGTTCAAATGGAACTGAGGTAAATTTCTTTAGAACTATTACTGAATATTCACAGCAAACATCTTGCAGCATGTACTCAGCTCTCAAAAGCATAACTGTAAAGTTCTCCCATTGTCACTCCTCTTGGGAATTCTTTTTTTGGGGTATTGAAGTAGCTTGAAAGACAATAGGTTATCCTTTTAAATAATTACACCTTTTAGTACTTTAAGATGAAGCAGCATTGCTGATAGCTGCATCTTGTGATTTTATTTAAGTAAAAAGAAAACTAAAGTAAATCTCAGATCTGAATGGGGTTTCTTTTTGGCAGCTTCTAGTCAGTTGTGGAAGTAGCTGGTTACAGACAAATAGCTGCTCCAGCTATCAAATAGAACTAGAAAAGAAACACAGAAGGAGACCAGTTATGGCTCCAGTAGTGAATAATTTTGTATGAGGAGGAACTAAACATTGGAATTCCTGGTTCTGGAGATAAAAGAGCTGAGAAAAAATATGATGCAGGTCTCTAAAATCATGGTTGGCTCAGAGATTGCCTGTGATATCATAACTCACTGTTCTGAGAAGTTAGAAGCACACAATGACCCTCTTAGAAGGCTTAAGGCATGTTTTTGATGGCAAAGGGATGTATATTTTCATATAGTTTGTACTGTGGATATTGGTGCCACAGGATGTTTTAGAGGGAAAACAGAAAAAAAGGATTCAAAGAGGGAAGCTGCAAAAATTAAAGTTACTGATGCTTTCAAATGCAATGATCCAGAAGTGTTCTCTGATTCAGAGGTCCTCATACTGATGCACCATAGAAGCCAGATAAATGTTACATTGGGGAAGGAATGAATATTACACGTCTGTCCAAATATTTGCTTGTCACCGCTGTTAAAGGAAATCTACTGATATAGGTCTCATCCAACAGGAAGGGTAAAACATGGTGATAGTTAGTACTGTGCAACCAGAAGTTGAAATTTTCATGCTATTTTCCTGCTATAGGAATGTGTTTTAAGATGGACAAGATTGTTTTCTTAGTAGGAATCTAAGCATTTTCAGCTTTCTTTGTGGCAGGAGGGAGTAAAACAAATTTAACAGAGAAGATTTTTGCTATTTATTACACAAGTTGTGTTCTTAATTTTTATCTAAAAATAATACAACACCAGAGGAATTTTTTTGCTTCTTAACCCCCCCAAATTCAGTTATTAGTTCCTCAAGAAGCCATTCATATAACCAATTTCTGTTCCAAGAGCACAATAAACAATGCAAATTTATTCTTACACCTCTTTTCATGTTTTAATCACTTGAGGAAAGGCAATGATGATATTCAAGCTTTAAACTGCTTTTCATATCACTTCTGTGTCTTTCTTTGCCTAATGATAGAATTTCATTATATTACAATAAAGCTTTAGTGCTCATACAACTTCTTCCTGCTGTAATTTGCTTGCTTCATGTTTGCTCCTTCTTTTGATACCTTGGACTTTTTTTTCAACTAGTGAGCTTTAGGACTGCCAGGACTTCAGCAGAATCACAATTCCAAGTCAAACAAGGAGACTCCAAAATAATGATATACCAGGTTGCGTAAGCACCTGTAACTTATGACTAAGATGCTCTTTGGCATTGTGTGTGCTCAGTTATCAGGGTGTGATCACTGTGGCTGCATTGGAAAAATAAGGAGTGGTCACATCCTCCTTCATCAGAATACCCCTTATCAGGAGTTTGTTCAGTGGCCTCAGAATTCTACAATCATTTACACATTTGCTGAAAAAATAATTAGCACCTAAATTTGGAAGCACAAACAGCTCTCAGCAATGTGTTGTTTTGGCCACACCATTTCAGACACAAGCCAGGATGCTGTTGGCCTTCTTGGCCACCTGGGCACACTGCAGGATGATTTTAATATCATACATATTGCAGATTACCTTATTACAGTACACAAAAGGGACCAATAGTGAATTAAGTGTCTTTTTTGAAGAGGTGGCTCTTGTTTTTAATGTTTAGCCATGATCCTTTTGCAAGATATCAGCTAATCAATGATGTAATCAGAGAGTCAGGGGAGCTCAAGTCTGTTAAAATTATAGAAGAAATCAGTCATAAAGCATCAGGTAAAAAACTTAATTCCATAAAAGCCAAAAAGAATAAAAGTCTCCAGATTTTGTATTCCTTAGTGTCATTAAAAAGATTATGCTGCTTGTCAAAGGTGGGTGGGCCACTAAACTGGTGACAGACATTCTCTATTAATCCCTCTGCCTTCCCAAGGGGGAAGAGAAAGGGAATTAGGAACAGAGAATTATGGACTGGAAAACAAATCTAAAACTGCTTTAATGAAAATAACAACAATGAAATAAGATATATGCAAATATATACAAACCCAATATCAAACCAAACTCCCTGATGGCAATTATGTTGCCGTCACCACTGATGCTGTGGCAGACACTGGGGAAGTCCCAGAATGGACTCAGCAGCAGCCTGAAACTGAATTCAGGAGCTGGATTCTGGAATTGGATTCAGGAACACAAGGATTGAGATTGAAGGCAGAGCAGACAGTCCTCTGTCCTTGGAGAAGAGAGTTTGAACCTCATGATCCCTCAGCTTTATACTGAATACAGCAGATATGTAATGAAATCCCTAGGTGGTCAGTGTAGGGTCACCTGTCCTGTCCGATCCTTCCCATAGTGTGAGCTCTTATGCTGGACCCCTAGTGTGGTACACAAGGTTCAGCAGTGACCTTGGCCTGCACACCAATCCTTGGTACTAACCATAAACATCAAATGTTCTCACTGCTAGAAGCAGATACTGCCTGTGAAAACATGCTATTCACTTCAGAAAGTGCAGTTACTTAGAAGGGACTGAGCTGAAAAATAAAATCTCTGAACAGAATTAATTCTGTTCTAACACAAACCAGGTTACACTGCTCAAAATTGAGAACTGAAGTTTTGCAAACCAGATATATACATTTTCATGTTTCTGATAGGTAATTATGTCTTTTTTATTAAGCACACTTTCATTCACCCCTTTATATCAATTAAAGCTAAACCAAGGTAGCAGAACAGCAAGCATTTTCAACAGCCTCTGGCCCAAAGTGTGTGTGGCTGATGAGACTGTAAGCCAAAATGCAATGATAGTTACCAGCTCATCACATTAAGTATATTTAAATATGACTAGTCATGAACACCTTTTTTTTTTCCCAGTTGCCAAAGCATAAGTAAATCTCACCACCAACATGGTTAACTATTATCACAATGCCTGAGCACTTCTGGTATGACTATATGTATCTTACTTAGTTCATACATCTCACATTGAGATATTTGTCTTCATCAGTAAGTACAGATTCATTTTGAGTTTATTTTCTTCACTTGATGTGCAAGCACAAAGATAGCTCCAGGTAAGACTTAATTTGAAATACAATACTGAATATACTTTTTTTCTCTTGCCTTTGCTGCACAAAAAAAGGTTTTGTTATGTCAAAGATATTGACAAAGTTACCAGCAGATAGCCTAGCCTTACTTATTTTTTTTCTGGATGAGAAATGTAGGGAAGATTCTGTACTGCTTGTACAAAGTCCAGCTTCTGCATATCCACTGAAAATCTCCTGCTGCAATGTTTTGGCTTAAGAAAACCTGAAAACAAACCAGATAAGTTAGAAGCAAGGCCACAGAGAGCATGCAGTGGAGAGAAGCCAAGCTTTCACAGAGAACTGGATTGTTTCCTCTAACCCATTTTTGCTTAGTTTTTATCATTTAAAACCAACCAAACAAAAGAAACAAAATAAACACTAGAACATTTTCTGCTGAAATTGATTAGATGTGGAGATTTAAGCAGGAAAAGCAACCTGTCACCCTGCAATAGCAAGAAGATAATTCAAAATAAGTATTGCTGTTAAAGAAAATACAGCACCCTTCAGCAACATCCTCTACCAGGCAAAAAATGAGACAGTGCATGGAAGTGCAGGAACTGATGTAAATACAAAGTGTGAGAAATTCAACAGGGGGTTGTCTTAGAGACATTTACCTTGAGGCACACACTCATGGCTGAAGAGCTCAGCCATGCCTTGCTTTGGGGCTTCTGGAGCCATCTGTGTCTGGCATGGGCCAGCCCTGGATGCTCTTCATGGAGCTACTCCTACAGCCCTCCACTACCCATGTCCTGACATACATATCTAATACTCCTCCTTTTCCCAAGCAGACACAAATATATTTTATGAGTCATGGTGAGGTTATAGAGAAAAACTGTATTATTCTAGAAAGAAAATTAATGAGCCAGGTATAAGACTTTTCTCATTAATTTTCTCACTGATAATTCAGTTTATTGTAAAGGTAAGGGGTTTTATTCTTGCTGGTGAGACTTTTTAGTTCTGGATGAAATAACTAATTTCCCCAAAGGACAGCTCTCAGGATACACCACTGAGCTGAGGGTATTCTCTGTGCTGTTAAACAGGCAATTATTTTCATCCTATGCTTCCAGAGCTGAAGAGCCTGTTTCTTTCAAAATGCAGGTCAGATCCTCCAGGGATCCAGTCAGATGGAGATACTGAAGCACAACACCAAAACCTATTATGTTGCATGTATGGGTGTTTTTTGCCTACAGGAATGCTAACTTTAATCTGGAGTGTGTCTGATGACTAGGGAAGAAGGAAGTGTTGTATAAACTTCTCTATCTGTAGACATAAAGTGCAAGTAAGCTGATGGAAAATTGTTTTAGGAAATGACCTGAAATGTCTCAGGTAACTCAGTTTATATAAGAGAAAAGAAAGTAGGTAAATTCCTCTCCAAGATAAAGTAGGCAGCTATACAGGTGAAGTGTGAACAAATAAATGCCTAGTCCACAAGTACCACCATTTGCTGTTGTTTTCTTTGGACTTTTTTTTTTTTAAACATTTCAGTGAAGGATTGGAAATAAGCCCCTTGCTCCTAAGAAATAATAATAAAAAAAATCTGTACAGCCTTTATGCTGTTTCACCAGAGCACATCTTGGTCTGAGGTCTTCTGGAAGAATCTAAAACTCAATGTCTTTCTTCCCACTGAGCTGGACAAACTCTAGGTTCTCTACCAAGTACCTTTCTCAGATTACATGGCCCTTCTGAAGCTTCACAGGGTTCTTCTCATCATATTAGAAAACATCTCTGGAGATGTCTGACCTGTATATACTCAGAGCAACTTTAAAAGTGATTGTGAAAATCCTCACACTCCTAACCTATCACACTGTCAGTACTGACAAGAGGAGCTGACTTTTCTTTGCATTTATGTCCTAACTCAGGGAGGGTTGTGTTCCACAAGAGTGTGATGTGACTAATGAATTCCAATTTCAGTGACAGGGGTAGTTTAATTCATGCCTAGTTGTTAAACTTTATGTAATTAATACAGCATAATCAAACAAACACTTCCAGGAAAGAGCCAGTTCTGATTTTACATGCAAAGTTTTTGTGATCCTTAACTTATTACAAAGAGATTCCCCCTTCTAGGGTGAAGATACATGACTTACATCTAAGCAAACTGAAGATCTGATTCTCTGATTGATACTTTTGTTTCAGTGCAGTCCTTGATTCTTCTAGTTTTTACCAGATGCAATAGGAGTTACTAAGAAATTTGCACTTCTGAAAACATTGTTCAGCTCTGACTTCTCTAGATGTCATAAATGGGACAATGAGAAAGGTGAAGACTTTCTGGTTAGCTAGTCCACTGCTACACTCACTATTACTGTCAGGCACAATGACACTAAGTTCTTGGTAAAATGGTCTGGTTTTACTCCTTTCTGCAAGTTTCTGTTAAGCACTGGTTTCTTACCACACTTCTGTGCTCTCTCTCTTTCCTGTGATTTTCCAAATCCAGCAGAAATCATTAGGTACATATCTAGTGGTGATTCAAAGGTGCTTTCTTCACACATACTCTCCCCAGTCAGCAGGTCTTTGAAGCAGTAGGTACTGGGCTAGAATACAGGACTATCTGGCATGCATTTCACAAACCTGTGTACCACTAAAGAGAGAAAAAGAAACATGCCAGAGCTCACTCCAAGGCTCATCCTCTGCCAGCTGGGCTTGTAAACGTGTTACAGACCTCTTGAATAGCGTTGAGAAAATATGTGAACCAAATGTCCAAATAACCTGAGGCTCAGCTAGACCAATGACCAAAAATGAATTCTGAAGCTCTGTTCTCAGCTGAAAGATTATATGAAACCATTTTCCTGTGGTTTTAGCCACCTGTGAGCCCAGAAAAAACTCTTATTAATTCCACCGACTGAGACAGAGTAAGATGAGATTTATTAATACAGTTCTTTAGAAAGCAGCTGATGAAAACAGTTGGCAACTGACTGCATTGCCCAAAAGCTGTGGCAACTTTTTCTGAATTAACCAGTTGTTGAAATAAGACTGTATAGAACCTGCATTTGTAGGTGTGTTCAGCCAGTGAAAACTATTTTCTGAGAGCTCTTTTATTGTTTATTGTTTCCTTCCTCTTCTGAAATAAGATGCACTCTGTAAACTTTGATTCCCTGACAGCAAGACTCATGCTGGATTATTTCTTAACCTTAGTTAACCCAGAGAAAAAGATTTTTATGTATCATCACAGAGAAAACAGGAAAAGAGAAGAATATGCCCACAAAACTCCCTCAATAGAAATTAAAATACTAAATGAAAAATAGTGAGAAAAAATACATATAATACCTAGCTCTTGTAATTTAATAGACTCTGGGTTATTCCTCATGTTGTCAGAAGCAACAAGAATTAACTATTAGCAAGGGGGATTACTCTCTGAGTTATGGTTCTTGGGAGCAGAAGAGCAGACAGGCAGAATGCACCTGTGACCTCAAAGGAAATAACTAGTGAAAGCATTCAAAATGTCACTGGTCTGTGATTAGGATCCACTTAGGCAGATACTCTAACCAGAAACTGTGCTTGTGCTTCAAGGTCATTGCTTTGGAAAGCTGAGCCTCAATCTTGTTCTAGTGGCTTGGTTTTAATTTCCAAATGAGAGCCCTAGTAAGAGAAATTGTATTTTCTTCTTGGATGTCTGAGTGTTGAAATTTCCCACCAGTACACAAATACCTTTTTCTGCAACCTGAAGTCAGACTAAGATAACAATGATATGCCAGAGTGACTCATTTTCTCTAGGGCAGGTTGCTAGACAGTAGTGAACCCAATGCTTGTTAAAGTAACTTGTATTTGTGCCTTAAGTTACTGCAGAATGTCTTAGCAATACCTCAAGACATTACTGAATGCTTTCTTTCTTTGTTGCCTTTTGACAGGGCAACAATTCCATATTGACATTCCAATAGTTAAAAAAAAATCAGCTTTATCAAGCCAAGGAGCATTTGTTCCTAAGCCTCTGCTATCTATGCATTTGTTCTAGGTGTTTTCATTGGTACATGAGAGCTTTAAGATCAAAGTTAAAATAAAAGTTTAGATCTTAGGTGCTAGATAGATTTCTTAGATAGAATATTCCTAATAAAGGGGGGGGGGGAAGATATTGAAAAGACTGGAAAAGTCTAATTTCCCAGAAATATGGAAAGTGCTTTGGATGACACTGTCTAAATAACAATGCCAAAGGAGAGGCTGAAGTGTCTACACTTTTAATTAATCTTTCAGATGAATTTTAGCCTACATATAAATGTGATTTTGTATTGCCTAGATAGATCAACATTACTATCTTGTTCTTGTCTGAAATGTAGTTATTACCCTGCAGAATAAAATCACAGCTATTCAAGGTGATAAAATGCTAGCATTCTTGGGAGAGAAAGGTGCTCAGATTTAGTCCTGTGAGTATTTTAATCAACTTAGATTCTTGTCAGATTTTCTTTCTGTATCATAATTCAGATGCCCCCAGAGCAAGATTTACTCCTTTGCTAATGTTTTTCAGATTCAATAATGACAATGTCATTGAACAGAGGAACTACCAGCCTTAGATCAGAGACCAGTCTGTTCTTTTGCTGCTAAACAGGAACTCAACACAGAGATTCACCAATCCAGATTCCCTCATATCAATTCTCAAGGTCAAAAACAGGGAGAGAGAAAGTTTGTTTAATTAGTTCTCAGCTTCTCTGGCATTATGCAAAAATGCTGAATTGGAAATGGCAAACAATTTGGTGATGTTTGCATAAGAGAAAAAGATATTCTGGGAAATCAGGTTATAAATATTATTGATCTCAAGGTCCCTAGGATGTGTCAGAGTTAAAATCAGAGAGCAGTGAATTGAATTTGACAAACAATATTTTCTATTCTATCTTTTCCCAGCAGATGAGCCCTTTCCCTGTTTACTAAAAAATGTCAATATCTGCAACACCCTTTCCTGCATGTGATATAAGCATCTCCTTAATAAGGTGACATTCAAGTCTTCCCTCAGAAAGAAATAATAACAACACTTGCAATTTTAAGGCCAAGTGTAAATGTTAATCATGTGAGAATTTGGCAAATAGCTTTACATTCTGAAAACCTTTTGCAATAAGAGGGAAGAAGAATCCCTTGGAGATACTCCCAGAAGACTGTTCTGAGTGTATCATGTCACAGAATCCTAGAATTACAGAATATCCTGAGTTGGAAGGGACTCACAAGGTTCATGTAGTCCAACTCCTGTTTATGCACAGGACAACCCCAAAGTCACACCATGTCCATTCAAGCAGGTGTAAAAAGGTGTTCTCTTCAGTGCCCTTCCAGGAGCAGTTGTGGGAAACATAGATGATCTGAAGTTACACATGTAATGAAAACATATTGTGCTCCTCCTCAAGCAGCAACCATTCAGCTTATCCTGTACTCATTTGCACAGCTGTATTGATTGGTCTAATGTTAAAACTCTTGTCAAATCACTATCATAATAATTGTAGCTTCTCTCCACAAAACTACATGTAAAAGATATTTAAGAGTCCAGTGGAGATTTTTCCTGTGACTGTCACAAACAAAACTGAGAATATCAAACACTAACAGAAAAGACAAGCCCAGCTCTAGCTACCTTGACTTGTTGCTTTTATTCAAGAGTTATGCTGGCAATATGACAAAATATTTTGGCCCAGTAGGGTGCCATCATCTTGGTATTTTCATTTCTATGCTAGGATCCTTCCTTGTTTTAAGCACTGTCTGTAATTCTTTCATAGAACTGCAGTCTTGCAGCTAACCCCTCAGAATCATCACCAGTTTCCTCTTTTTCCAAGGTTCCAAAAATACAAGCCTCCTACTTTCAGTTGTAAATTCCTAGTTTCTTGTCTCAGTCAGTTTTTGAAGTTAAACAGACACTTAGAGTAGGAAGATTTGGAAAAATAAACAAATAAATACTCATTTTGTGACCTATAATTCGTATATTTTCATTAGTTTTCTCACTGCCCTGAGCCTTTGTAAGGTTGCCTTAGGTCAGAATCTACTCAGGGCAGTTTCTTCCCTCTGAAAGAGAACAGAATCAAGTTTAATGATTCTCTAAATTCACTGCTACAGAGTCTCCCAAGACTCTTTTCTTAAGACCAGACAGAATATCCAGTCCATCATTGACTTTTCTTTTTCAGTTGACTATAAATTGAGGACAAATGTAGTTTTTCACAGGCTACTTAGAAGGGACAATCCTGTCTTTTACAGCTGCTCCAGAGCTGCTTATTTCATAAGTCTTTGTGTCCTAGCAGGTGTTGATATACTGAATACTTAAAACTATAATTAGCATGAAGAATATGCTTATTTGGTGAAGGGGAGTAAAAGAAAAAAAGAAAAAGAGCAATATAATTTATTATGAGCCTCCAAGGGCTTTGCTGGAAATCTAAGGCCTCTTTGATACTGTCAGATCAAAATCTTTTCATCTCATGTACAGCCATAATAATTATATTTTTTAATTTATTTTATTTAAATGAGAGCCTGAGCACTCCAGTAACAATGATCTAAAATTTATATTATGGATTAAGTTATGTTCTGGTTTGATTTTTTTGTGAAGGATGAAGCAGACCAATCTGTCTAGGCTGACAAATCATAAGCTGACTAGGTGAAAAAATCACAGCAATCATTTTTTTTGTCAACAAATGGAAAAACAAAGGAAAACAAATGTATACTTTCTCAGGCAAAAAGCTGCTAGATCAAATCCATACACATGGTACTCAGCATTCACATTTACAGAGTCATAACTTCATGTGGCATCATCACTCTTTAGCCACTGGAGTGGGAAAATGCTTACCAGAAACCATAAGTGAGAAAAACAGACAGAAGGAAAATATGATATTGGTTTCTGTGTGCATGGTGGGGAACATGGACACATAATAAGAGTTATGAAAAATATTTTTTTCCTTGAGGCTAAAAGAGACCAGAATTCATCATTATTTGGTTTTCCACATGTGGCTGTGTTTCCTGGTAAACTAAATTTATCTACCATTGTTTTATACCCTTTCAATGACATTATTTCTTCTAAGCTACAGTACCATACACAGGCAGCTTTTTTGTGTGTGCTTTAATTTATATCCCTAACTCTATAAAGTATTCAGTCAGTGCTGCTCAATACCTCAAAATTTTAGGTCTTCAGGGAGGAACCATCTGCTACAATAGCAACAGCAATGTGCCAATACTCAGAGTTGCAAGACACAGTAACTTCAGTTACTTGCTTATGTTAACATTCAGGTGTCTGAAAAAAAAGCCCATTAAAAAAAAAATGCTGAATACCTACATTTTCCTTCTAAAATGCAATACAAAGAGAAACTATTCCTTGTGGAGAAGCCATCCTTGACAGGAGTATGTTCTTAAATCATATCATCAAAATATGGAGCTATTTCTGCCACACCAGAAACAGAAAGGTACAAAGCCATATGTGAGGCTACAGTACAGTAAAACATACAATGTACAGCTGAGAGTAGTCTTAGCTAATTTATTTTGACTGAGCTGTACCCATGCAATAAAGGTCAGAACTTGAACAATAACCAGCTGAAGCATAAGAACACACAGTCATGTAAGAACATAAACCAAAAAATAAAGTCTTTCCTGAAATTAGCCATAAATTGTCCTTTCTAGTCCTCCCACATTTGCTTGTATCTCAATTCACACATGACACACAATTAGTCCAGCACTGCAAATGGTGAAACATGATCAGAAACAACTATAGAGCATGTTTGGCCTCAAGGATTCAGAAGACACTATGTACTTCAGGTCATTTAAGTTTAGCAGATTCATACTCTCTAACCTATATTGCACAATCTTACAGTTATGTATTCAGAATCTGAATCAATTAGGTATTCAGATAGTGGTAAATAGGATATGAGACCTATTCGCTTAATATTCATCATTCCCATTTAGTGAGGAAATGACTCAAATCCTGTTCCCATTCAAAGTACTGGGAAAACTCTCACTGATGTAATATAAACCCAAATTCTAGCTTCATTAAAAACTTTTTGTTTAAAAGCTGCACAGCTAGCAAGTTGTCTGCTGTCACGCTGCTCCTTCTGGGACATGCAGAAGGAGTCTGCATGCATCTATTTTGCTCAAATGTATTTTCTTCCCTCTTTCTTTCCCATTCCAAACTTGGAATCTTCTTTTATTAAAAAATTTCCAGAGGAAGGATGCACCAGATTCTGTTAGTACTCCTGAAGCATGGGATGCCTAAAGAGATCTGTATGAGAAGATATTTTTGTACCCAAGACTGACTGATTATTATTGTCAATACCTTAAGGGCTGCTCAGACCTTTCTCTGCTCTTGCCCACCATGCTGTGTATTCAATATATATGAAAAAGGTAGCTCTCCTTTTCATCCTGGAAGCTTTTAAGACAAGGCTTGATGGGGCCCTGGGCAACCTGATCTAGTGGATTGTGTCCCTGCCAGGCAGGGGGTTGGAACTTGAGTATCTTTGAGGTCCCTTCCAACTCTGGTGATTCCATGATTCTATCCCTTCAAGATTTTCCTCAGTCATGGAGACTGAAAGATTATAGATTCATAGAGTCATAGAATCGTCAGAGTTGGAAGGGACCTCAAAGAGCATCTAGCTCCACCCCCCCTGCCTGGCAAGGACAGCATCCACTAGATCAGGTTGCCCAGGGCCCCATCAAGCCTTGTCTTAAAAGTTTCCAGGGATGAGGCTTCCACAATCTCTCTGGGCAACCTGTTCCATTGTCTAACCACCCTCACAGTGAAGAACTTCTTCCTAATATCCTGTCAAGTTATTTATCTACTTTTGCTAACCTTTATGTCTAACTCGGCTGCCCTATGACAAACTCACTCTACATTTACTACTCCTCCAAATACTATTTTGAAGGTTCCTAGTTTTCTTCTAGTTTTGATATGAGACCACATGAAAATTCACTTGATGCTCCTCCAATGCATTTATTGTTACAGATCTCTTGGTAAAGAAGATTCAGAAGCAAAACTTGATAAATAATTTGAAAGGGTATGCTAAGTCATAGAGACTAGGTAACTCAGCTAGTCCCTCAGCAAAGTGCTGATTATAACACTGATCTTCTCTAAACTAAGCCATCAAGAAGAAAAGTGTCTTCAAACTTTGTGTGGAGTCTTGATGGTGTTAAGTATACCTGAAGATTATGAAGCAGTATGTGTGCTTGTGCAAACATTGTGTATTTTTGCTCCAGCCTCCCCACATGAGGATGGACATCACAGCACCCACCTAGAGTGAACACAGATGCAATGTGGGAGAGAGATATTTTAACCAAGTTCAGCCACTGCTCATAGCCATTTGGTATTTTTCACTAAGAATATATATTAAGGTAACTAAATTTGAGAGTTTCTGATGCTAAAGATCTTTATTATTATTATTATGTGATAACTTCCAGAGATGAAATATATCTTAACTTCAGATGATCAGTCTAGGGCATTTTATTAAGTAATGCAAGTAAAAATAGACTTCCTTCTCATAGGAGACAGAGTTACTTGTGCTCATGGATGAGACAGAGTAAAGAATCCAGACATGTCAAGCAATGATAATTTGAATGAAGGATTTCAAAGAAATAGGAGTGTTGAAAAATGTCTCAGGGACACAGAAAAGTAAAAAGCTGTTTAAGAAACAACTTCAAATTCATGCAAAATAAAAGCTGCTTCAGTCAAATGAGTGAAACTTGTCAAGTCTACTAGGTCTCTTAATTAACTGCAAACATGAAAGAAGCTCCCTTTGAGGGATTCAACCTTTCAGGCATCATAGCTCCTTTTGCAGAGAATATAAAATGAACAATGCTTTTATTAGCTCATAAAGCAGCTTGGATGAGATTAAAATATGTACGTCTAATCAGGGGAGAAATTATTCATGATGTGGAAATTATCAGACTGGGGGGAAGGATGGGTTAAAAAGAGCTGACAAAATTCATGTTTTTAATACAGTAGAGGGTGAAAAAGGACTTGGACTTTGTCATATCCAAGACTAAATTTCGAAATGTTCAGGTCTAAACTATCTTTAAAAGATTTTTGTAAATATTTTGAACAGTAAACAAAAACCCAGGCAGTTTATTCATAACAAAATAAAGTTAAGAGTTGGGCAGATGATTTGACTCTCTCCTAACAGCCTGATGCTGTTCCATACACCACTGAGTTGGAAAACACTGGCAGAATTTAACACATTCCCAGCAGCATTACTTTGTAATCTGTTGCAATTTGAGGGGATTATGCTGGATAAACACATATAAATAAAATAGGACAGCTCCCTCACCAGAAAATATCTTTCTACTAAGTTATACTATGCACCTGACAGAAGTTGCTGGCCAAAGAATTGTCTGGATTCTAAAAACAAACAAATAATAAAAACAAAACAACAAAACCCCCCACCAAAACAAACAAACAAAGAAACCCCAAACAAAACTAAGTAAGCAACAATTCCACTTCCCATACTTTTGGCAAACTATTTGTGCCTTTGAAAAATATTCCCCAATTTCCAGAGTTCATATTTTCAGCCCTTTCTGAAAAATGGACTTCTTCTAAAATATTGATCTAAACACCTGAACTGTTAGTCTTCAGTTGCTTTACACAGCAACTGGTAAATGTTAACTGAAATGTATTCATTAAAGTAAATGTTGCTCTGGGTCCTCTGGTCCTCAAAAAAAGTGATAACACTTGAAAGTCAAGGTTGATAACTTAATGTAAAATATTCTTATAAACTATACTGTAGAGGCTAATATTCCCCTTACAGGAATAGGAATTGGAGTATAAACAATTTCAGAGGGACACTTCAGTGAGCAGAAAATATCTTAGTAGTGTCTGATGAATCCATTCATTAATAGTCCCTTAGCTGAGCTAAAAAGATGCAATTACTAGACTTGCAAAACAATGATATCACTCTCATCTTAACATTAAAGGCTTTGTGAATACACACACTTTATATTTGTGTGTTTTAAAGACTTAGAGCTGAAATCTTATTTTTCTTTCATCCCTGAAGCAAAGCATGTTAAATCATCACAGGGCACTTAAAGTCTAGATGTTGGAAAATCTATCAGAGTTCTTCTAATTCCTCTTTTGTTTCCAAACTGAAGGAAAGAGGCTGGAAAACATGTTAAGGTCAGACAAGAGCAACACACTTTGAATGAAGTTAAATAAGACATCATGTCTTACAAGCCAAAAAGGAAAGGACAGCAGCCTAGCAGCCAAGTGTATGAGAAGGTATTAAACATCAGTGCACTTAGTGCTCATGAATATTACATACAAATAAATGGCATCAGAATACTGTCAAATAAAAATCTATGCAGCAGCTAATGCTCCTGAGAATGACTATAATCCTTTTCATAACTTTGTTGCTGTTGGAAAGTGAGATAGCAATTGTCTTACAGGGAGGAGGAAAACTTTGAATATCAGTAAGATTGGTTTTGTTTTTGCACAATCACAGAATCACAGAATCATTAGGGTTGGAAAGGTCCCTCAAGATCATCTAGTCCAACCGATAGCCCTACACTACTCTTACCCCTAAATCATCCCCTGAAGAAACACATCTAGCCTCTTCTTAAAAACCTCCAGGGATGGTGACTCCACCACCTCCCTGGGCAGCCTATTCCAATATCTAACCACTCTTTCAGTAAAGAAATTCTTCCTAATATCTAATCTAAACCTACCCTGGCTCAGCTTAAGCCCATTCCCTCTAGTCCTGTCACTAGTCGCAAGGGAGAAGAGGCCAACACCCGCCTCCCTAGAATGGCCTTTCAAGTAGCTGAAGAGAGCGATAAGGTCTCCCCTCAGCCTCCTCTTCTCCAGGCTAAACAAGCCCAGCTCCCTAAGCCTCTCCTCATAAGGCCTGTTTTCCAGACCCCTGACTAGCTTAGTTGCCCTTCTCTGCACCCTCTCTAGTAGCTCAATGTCCTTCCTAAACTGCGGTGCCCAAAACTGCACACAGTACTCGAGGTGTGGCCTCACCAGTGCCACGTACAGTGGCAAGATCACCTCCCTGCTCCTACTGGTCACACTATTCCTGATGCAAGCCAGGATGCCATTGGCCTTCTTAGCCACCTGGGCACACTGCTGACTCATGTTCTGGCGGCAGTCAATCAGCACCCCCAGGTCAAGGGAAGCGGGAGGCCGCAGCGAGATTTGGACTTGCGACACCTGGTTTACAAGACCAGTGCTCTAACCCCTGAGCTATGGAGCCTTGCATCCACTTTTGGATCTGATCCAGCCCAGCCAGGAAGCTTGGTTGGATTAATCAAAACAGATTTTTCCGTCTATTACTATGCTATTACTGCTGGTAGTTTACTAAATGTCACCTCTACTCTGTAGTAGATGGAGGATGAAATACATCATGCACACCTACTACACACCCCTGTGTTGGCTCATTCACTACCATCACTTTTAATTCACCTATTCCTACACCTGGACAGCAGAGGCCATCAAAGAGGAATTGAACACAGCAGCTCCTGGGCTGAACTTGTTCTGAAGTCTAAACTCTCAGAAGTATCAGGTCTACTAGGAAGTTCAAAATAAAGAGAAAATAATGTGAAATATTTAAATTTAGGGTATTTAGGTAAGCACATGAAAATTTTACTGTGTTTAATAACTGGACATGGTCACTTCTAAGTAAACAAGTGAGGAGAATCTCACTTCCCAAACTCAGAGGACATTAATTAAAATGTGCATAAAGTGCATGAGTAGATAGTCTACTATATTGTAATATTTTGATGTTGCATTTCTACTACAAATTACATTTGTGTTATTTTATATTATTATTTATTATTAAAGGAACTGCTTTACTGTCATATTGTCATGCCAAAAAAGGACCACAGAAATCCCATCATTTATGTGAGGTGATGGTTGACATCATTCCCTGCTCAAGATTCTCTCTCTCTGTTTTCTCTCAGGATGCTTGCTAAATTTCTCTGCCAAAGACAACTTGAACCTGAGCAAAGTTTCATGGAAATTTTCCAGTGTATATTCTATCAGAAAATGTCTTACTTTTACACAAGTCCCTTAGCTCCACAATAAAGCAGTAAAGTAACCTGCATTATCCTGCAGACATGTCATGTCAGTTGGGACTTCTGTTGCCCCAGCAATTGCTCTTACCTGCAGGGAATTCCTGGGTAACTTAGTAAGCTGGGCTTTCAGTGGCTCCACATACCACATAGACTGCAACAGCTCAAGCAAGTTTTGACACCTCTGGCTTCTGAGATGATGTTGCCTCCTGTATAGGCCAGAGCAACAAAGAAAGGTTTCTGGTTTGGCAGAAACTCTTAGTCCTGCACTATGGCTCACTTTGGTTGGTTGCTTGGTTGGGTTTTTTACCTTGTTTAAGGTAAAGCACTATTTCCTGTAATAAATCTCAACGTTTTTGCTCATGTGTTGACTGTTTTCTAGGGAGCCTCAAATCTTGCCATCTACTGATATGCAGGGCAGAAGCACGGAAACATAGACAGAGTTTGGATAGAGTTTGAATACCCAAGGAAATCAGAGAGTGGTGAAGTACCTAAACAAATCCATGGAATCCACCAAGTGACTGGCTGTCTCAGATCTGTCATTTCTGAAGTTTCTGTCCTTTGAAATCATATCTGAATTCTGAAAAGTAAACACAGCACTATTACTGAGATCTTTGGTAAATGTCATTCAGAACAATTTCAGCTCCTACCTTTGTGCATGGGTACAGGTTAGTGTTCTTTTATTTTGTGCTTGAATTTTTCTTTAAGAGCAAAATCATGTTCTTTGTGCCTACAGTCCTCCTTTCATGAAAAATTTATTTCCCTATTGAGGAAATCCCTTCTAGAGATAGTAAAGATTTCATACTGATAAAAATTTAAGTGTCCAGAAGTAGAAATTTTCCATGGGAAGGGATTTATTTAGACAAACTGGCTATATCTACAACTGTATGGTCTGTACACCGTAGACCTACCTGAGCAGTTCTGTAGAACAAAGCAGCTGGTGCAGACATCCGCTTCATATATATATCAAAAGATTTTATTTTAGAGTAACTGGTGTGGTGTTGCATTAGACTTGTCTTAATTGTTGAAGCAGATTAAGTGTGCATCTTCTGGTTTAGTCACCTCTTAAAGGGATACAGCACATGAAACCGTGGTTTTGAATCAAGATTAGTGTCTACATAAAACAGGGTGAACAAAAAACAAATTTAAAGATTCCTTTAGAACTAATGTGACTGCTCCCCAGTGGCAGCTTAGATATTTTTATGTGGTTAATTTAAAATATGCTGTTGAAAGGTTAATTTATGATAACATATAATATGCCAAAGGCTCCAGTTTCCTAAATTGGGCAGCTCTCTCTTCTATGAGTATAGGCAAATCTTGGGGCAATAGATGTTCCTTTACAAGCTGCCTTATTTAAAGTATCTAAAAAAGAACCTCCCAAGGGCTTATTTTTCAAAACTAATTTTGGAAAATACTTTGCTTTGAGGCACAGTTGCCTTTAGCTAAATGCTTGTTGACTAGAATACCTCAGCTAGAACTGAACAGTTAAGATACAGCTTTTCAGCTGGCTGGATTATGTCTATGGGTTCAAGTTGTGCCAGGGCAGGTTTAGATTGGATATTAGGAAAAATTTCTTCACTGAAAGAGTGGTTAGATATTGTCCCAGGCTGCCCAGGGAAGTGGTAGAGTCACCATCCCTGGAGGTTTTCAAAAAATGGGTAGATGTGGCACTTAGGGGGATGGTTTAGGGATAGCAGTAGTGTAGGGCTGTCAGTTGGACTTGGTGATCTTGAAGGTCCTTTCCAACTGTGATGATGTTTCTATGTTTCTGTGTCTTGTAGTTGCTCTACCTGCATTATTTGAATTCATATATGCATAATGTGGAACAGTTCTAGTTCTTTAGTGATGGAACTGCTTTCCAACACAAGCTTCAAAAAGCCAGCAGCAATTTTGCTCATCACATGCTGTCCAGTGTGCTCTTGTGGCCAGGAGGGTGTATTAGAAAGGGTGTAGCTTGTAGGTCAAGGTCTTCTCCCCCTTTACTCTAGCCTGGTGAGGCCGCATCTGGAATATTGTGCCCAGTTCTGGGCCCCTCAGTTTAAGAAGGATAGGAAACTGCTGGAGAGAGTCCAGCGCAGAGCCACCAAGATGATGAAGGGGCTGGAACATCTTCCTTCTGAGGAAAGGCTGAGGGAGCTGGGTCTCTTTAGCTTGGAGAAGAGGAGGCTAAGGGGTGACCTCATCTATGCTTTTAAATATGTGAAGGGTGTGTGTCAGGGGGGTGGGGTCAGGCTCTTCTCAGTGAAGCCCAGTGACAGGACAAGGGGCAATAGCTGCAAGCTGAAGCACAGGAAGTTCTGTATAAACACAATAAAATTTTTTTTCAGAGTGAGGGTTACAGAGCACAGGAACAGACTGCCCAGAGAGGTTGTGGAGTCTCCATCTATGGAGGTATTCAAAACCCGTCTGGACGCGCTTCTGTGTGACCTGGTCTAGGGAATCCTGCTGTGGCAGGGGGATTGGACTAGATGTTCGAGGTCCCTTCCAACTCCTAACATTCTGTGATTCTGTGAAGTTAAATGGGCTTTCCAAAAATCTAGGGAAATGAAATAGTCCTGGGCAACCTGCTGTAACTGAATTGGTTTAATCATGAGATGATTTTCAGAGGCACCTTCCAACTTCAACTATTCTGTGATTCAGTTAGTAGCTATTATTGGTAACAATATCCGGGACAGAGCTGGCAGTGGACATTTACTTAGGGTAAGTCTCCCGGCAAATGTCTAAGGAGATGACTAGGAAAGTGGCACTGTGTCCAGAGCAATGCTGTCAAGCACTCAGCCTGTCAGGCCTGCAGCACTTTTAGCCTCCTCTGGTCAGTGATGCTTGGTAGAGCCTCAAAGCAGCAGTTTATAAATGGTGCAACTCCAGGGTATTCAAGAAATAATAAAGCTTGGATTGTGGTGCAGCCATCACAGCACCCAGGAACAGCCTTCTTCACAGCTGACTTCATGACTTGAGATATATATGCAGAAACTTGTTTAGACAAAGCAGTCCAAAGACTGCAGTACTTACTGATGTTTCCTCTACAGTATCTGTTGGCACCCTGTAAATGACACCATAAAGTAACAAGATGGATGTTACAGCAAAGTGGGAAGATTTATAGGAATTAGGCTTAAAAAACTCTGTAATTTCAGTGCTTTCCTTGGAGGATTACCTCTACAGCAAGAAGAATTAACATCCAGCTACATCCAAATTAACATCTGAGCAAAGTTTTGTGGAATTTCTGCTGAAAATTCTGAATGTCAATGTGAAATAGAGTGTTCTGCAGGTACAGTTATAAAGGCAAGCGGTTTAATGAGGAATAACAAGGCTGAATTGATGAACCATTTTATTCTGTACTGCATGAATACACAGAGAACTTTCAAGAGTAGTCACACTGCAGGTGTCTTGTTTCAATTTAAAGTTAATTCCAAGTAATAAGACACCGAAGAGTGTGACTTCTTCCTCAAGCAGAACTACCCCAGGGTGTCATTGCTGATTGGAGGGGAAAAAACCCTACTCTATAGAAACAAGCACAAAACAAAAATCTTTGAATCCAACAGTACAATATTTGGAAGCAGTGTTTTCCCTTGCAGCTGACTGTCAGATAAACTTTACACCCATGTTCAGTGCAGTGGCTGCATGTCACTCGTAACTCCAGGCAAGAGAGTGTGTTTTCACCCACAAGTCTTTGGCAGATTTAAGAGGAAACATTTTGAATGTCCTGAAAATAGCTATTATTTCTAGACTTCATCTTCATAGAGGTACAAGTTGACATTATATCCACCAAGCTGGAAGTTAAAGGCTTTTAAACTCCAACTCCAAGTCTTATTAGGGTATGAAGTGAGGGGAAAAATAAATGAAAACCAAAAATCCAGCAAGCGTAAGGACAATCAAAATAAAACAAATTTATAACCATCTGTCTTTCATGCCAGAGTAGGATTGCTCTTTTCTCTCAGGTTTGTGTTTTGCCCTCTCAGCAGCTGGGCTGGAGAAAAATCTACCATGCCTTCCAGCTCCCAGGAAGTTTTCTCAGCACAGAGGCTGTCAGTATCCCTGCTACCACATTTTGTGAGTCATGGCTTTTCCTCTCCTTTGCATTCTTGGCATGAGAGTTTACCTGACCTGTTCCTTTTCTTACTCAGAGGAGTATGACCTACAAACACATTACCACTTTACACACAGCTTCCCCAGGGAAGCTAACAGAGGTCCATCCTTTTCCCTAATCCAAAACTTTGTCTCCATACCACAAACTTTGAACTCCTAGTGTTATGCCCACAGTCTCTCTGACACCGTGGCAGATGCAAAGGTCCAGAGGAAACCTGGGCCTCACAAGACATGTGATTGTTAGGCCCCATTTCAAATTTGAAATTTACTCTTTGAGGTGAATGGGTAAGCTACCAAATAAAGGCAGTATAGAACATAGCTGTACTTGCAAGATTTTAGGATGTGAATAGAAGAATATTATTATTATTAGTCTTAATGAATTACTTCTGTTTGAAAACCTTATTCAGACAACACATTTTTTCCAGGGTGAAACATGTCATCTCCTGCAGCTTCCTTACTTTTCTTTCAGGGAAAACAGTTTGGGCCTCAGTTTCTGTAGCATGTGAAATCTTTTTACTTTAGAAGCAATGATAGAAAAGCAGCCAACAAAAAAGCAGTGAGAAGACAAAAGCAGAAAAATTACTGTTTTCATCAACATCCTTGTCAGTTAATGTCTTTCTGAAAAAAACCTGACCCTAGTGACTACTATTGGTTCAACAAGCAAAGCACTGAAAAATATTGACTAGTTAATCCTTAGTCATAAGCTTTTTACAAATAAATTATATTAAGATTTCTGCAGA
Source organism: Galbula dea (assembly GCA_013399015.1). Lineage (NCBI taxonomy): Eukaryota > Metazoa > Chordata > Aves > Piciformes > Galbulidae > Galbula > Galbula dea. The sequence goes on along the minus strand of VWZX01006239.1, from coordinate 259,132 downwards.
AGTAGAGTTGTTAGATGGATCATAGCAATCTAGGTACATCCTTACAAAGACCTGGAACAACAACCATGTCTGTTCAGTTTCTCAAGATTTCACATAAGTGTATTACAGGCATCTAAATCCACATACTTGCTTTAGGAACAGAAACATCAGGGATGTTGAATCTCTCATTAAATCCAGAACTGACTGATTGTTTGTTAAGGGTAGAAATTTAACCTGAAAATTACAGCTGAAGTTTGAAATAATATGGTTTACTAGGCTGAAAATTAAAGTTTAAACTCAAGATTTATTAGTTTTGAGAGTCAATAGAATGTAAAAGACATTAGAAAATTGTGTTGGGTTTGTGCCTAGTGGGGTTTTGGTGGTGGGGGAAGAGGTTTCTGGCATGGATCCTGCAAGAAGTTTTGAGAAAAGCTTCCCTGGCTCCAGTGTCAGACTTGCTGATCCAATTAGGGCCTCTGTGATAGCAAGAACTGGTTGGGTGCATTGCTTTGGGAGATGTTTTTATTTGGAAGAGAGATTGAGAGAGAGAGAGAGAGAGAGGGAGTAGTGGCTTGTCAGGCTGCGCCTCTTGAGCCCATGTAGATCAGTGGTGGGTGATTTGGTTTGTGGTCCATGGAGAAGCTGGAGGAGTCCATGCTGGAGCAGGGGATTACCCTGAAGGATCCTGTGACTCTGACTGTTAGCCCTGTGTTGGGAGAAGCCAGTGGAGGACTGTCTCCTGTGGGAGGGACACCACATTGCCACAGGGGAGGACTGCGAGGACTTTTTGCCCTGAGCTGGAAGGAGCATCAGGAACAACATGAACAGACTAGGATGGATTGCAACCCCCTTTCCCTGCCCCTCTGTGCTGCTGGAGGGGAGGGGGGAGCAGACCTAGGCCTGGAAAGAAGGGAGAGGTGGAGGGAAGCACAGTATTTAAGATCTGTTTGTATTTATCATGGTCTTATTCTGATTCAATTGATGTATTGATGGTGATTCAGTTTATTGTTTTTTTCCTCCCAAGTCTAGTCTTTTCTCCATAACCATAATTGGAGAGTGAGCCCTCCTTGTTCTTTGCCTTGACCCTCAAGCCTTTTGTTGTATTTTCTCCTCCCCATCTCACTGGAGGGGAATAGGAGTGAGCAAGTGGCTTTTGTTGTTGCTTTGTTGCCAGCTGGGGAGGCTTAAATCATGTCAAGAATTTAAAATTGTATTAGTTACTGCAAGAAGCAAATTTGGTTGCCTTATAAATTTATGCTTTCTGTCTAAACCATTAAATATTCTTTGAGAACAAATTCTAGTTTCTCACCTTCTAACAATACTTAAAACAATCTGTAACTTAAAGAACATAAGAATATAAATGAGAATCTTAGCAGACCTTAACTAAAGCAGCACCTAAACTGTAAATGTACCTATTTCTAGTTCCATATACATACATCATAGTGTGTCAGTTAGCAATACTGATTACTAGTAGGCTGTGCCTGCAAAGCCCAAATCCATTATCTGCCTAAACCTTCCTTTGAAATTTATGTTCAAATATTTTCTGTTCTGCAGAGCAGTTTTATTTCAAAGAAATCTCCCTCCACATTCTCTGTGTTACACACACCTCAGTTGCTTAGATCAAGCACGTATTAAATCTGTCATTTTTCCATAGGAGGTGGTAAAAAAGTGATTCACATGTATAAAAGGCAAGCAGAGGTGGATTTTTTTTTAAAATGCAACTTCTAGAAGGTTCTTTGCCTGATGGCTCCCTAGGTAGTTTTCATTATCTCCTTCATGAAATGTCAGCCCCACTTTCCAAGATGAAACAGAAAGTGATAAAAAATCTCTTACTTTAGAAGAATAAATTCAGTGCAAGGTCGACTCCTTTCCTAGTGACCAAATGCCTCTTGCTTTAGATGAGAGCTTTGTATCAGCATTTTATTGCATCTGCAACTTTATACTATGCCTCTCAGGAAAAAAGTTGAGCCCCTAGTGCAGGTGTTGTTGCGACCTATATGTTCTCAATCCTTCCAAGCCATCAGCTTTTGTCACACTAGACAAAACCTTTTCAAGCACAGGGTGCCCTTGACAAGCACTCGTGACCTTTTTAAAACAGTTTTTGTATTCTGCTCATACAAAAGAAATAAAAGCATGGCCAATTCAATTAGTTTTCAGTACCTGCCATAATGGTCACAGGTAATAGTTCCATGATCTTTACTTTCAGAAAGATTTAAGTGAGGATTTTGACATATTTCCAGAAATTAGGATGTTCCACATTGCTACAATTCAGTGGGAGGGTGCAACAAAATCAAACTCCCAAACTCCCCTCTGTGTAAACCTTGTGCAACTGTGCAAGAATACCTGGCACACATTAGTGACAGAGAAATAGTGTCTACACTTACCCAGCTCATGCCCTGCTTCTGTGAGATGGGGTCAGTTCCATTCAGAAGGTGAGGTTAGATTCAGTTCTAGTTAATGTTGTTTTTCTGAGGTAATCTGCATAAGTGGCACTCTTCAGGGAATGGAAAACACATCTAAATATGGTACCTAAACAAGAAACTGGAGTCAGCTCTCAGTATCCTCTCCTCCAGGCTAAACAAACCAAGTGACCTCAGCTGCTTCTCATAAGGCTTCCCCTCCAGACCCTTCACCATCTTCATAGCCCTCCTCTGGACATTCTCTGATATCATGATTTCTTTCTTATATTGTGGTGCCCAAAAATTGCATACAGTACTCAGGGTGTGGCCTTAATTATTTTTCTCTAGATTCCTTCTCTCCTTCTTTCTTGGATCTTCTTTATGTCACTGTTTATCTTGTCCAGGCTATTACACCATGAACTTTGCTGAAAACTTTAGAGGGAGGGGTAAATTGGCATTCTATCTGAGCAATTACAGACTGACAGACGCTTGAAACAGTTGCATGCACACCAAAAGCAAAACTTCCCATCATCTATTTCCAAAAAAGGGCTACCACCAGCTCTCTGTCAGGTGGGAAAACCTTTTCTCTTTGACAAATACTCTGGACTTGCATTTCTTTGCTTATTTGTTCCTCACTCTTATACCTCCCATCTCTTTCTAAGTCTCATAAACATTGTTTGAAATTATGAAAGATCTGTCCCTCCTTTATGTCAATCAGTTAAAACCACTTTAACCTTGCTGTCACTTTTATTCTTCATCCTGCTGATGAAGCTTCTAGAGAATACTTAGTGATCAGTGCTTGTTTCTCCTTTTTATTTATTATTATTATTACTTTGTCCAAATACTACTGTCCCCTTCTACTATAACCCTTTGAGCTTGACACATCAGGCAATTGTTCACCCATCTCATTATGTATTTGTCTAGTTGTATGCTGGACATTTTTCCCAGAAGGATCCTGTGAGAGACAGTATCAAAGGCTTTACTGAAATCCAAAATAGCTACATCAACTCGTCTCTCTTAGTGGACTAGGTATGTAACTGTGTTGTAAAAAGAAATTAAGCTCATCAGACAGGACTTTCCCCTCATGAATCCATGCTGTCTGTGGCCAATTATTGCATTGCCTTTCAAGTGTTTTCAAATAACTCCCAGAATTATCTTCTCCACAATTTTACAAGGCACAGAAGTGAGACTGACAGTCCTGTAGTTACCAGGGTCATCCTTGTTGCCCTCCTTGAAAATCAAGACAACTTTTGCCAGCTTCCAGTTGACTGGGACTTCTCCAGATTCCCAAAAGCACTGAAAAATCATTCAAAGAGGTCTTGTGATGACAGCAGCCAACTCTTTAAGTACCTTTGGATGAATCTCAACAGGCCCCATAGACATACAGGGATCCAGCTGGAGCAGAAAATCCCACACAAGTTCAGGGTTGGCTGGGAGTTTAACGTCCTTACAGTCCCGGGTCTCTAGCTCAGGGCTCTGGTAGGTTAAGACTGAGGCAAAGAAAACTTTAAACATCTCTGCTTTGTCTATGTCCCTGTTTGTGAGGTGACTGTCCTCATGAAGCGATGGGCCAATGTTATTTCTGGACTGCCTTTTACTATTAACATATTTTTAAAAAACCCTTTATTTTGTCCACTGCAGTACTGGCCAACTTCAAATCTAATTGAGCTTTCGCTGCACCAATTTTCTCCCTATGGTGGCAAGAACATCTCTGTAGTCCTCTCATGTCACCTGGCCTTTTTTCCACTAGGCATACATCTTCTTTTTTTTTGCCTAATCTCCAGAAGAAGCTCCTTGCTTAGTCAGGCTGGCCACTTCCTCAACTGCTTGACTTCTGACATGGAATTGCCTGCTCTTGTGCTCTCAGGAGGTGATACTTAAAAAGGACAAAAGTCAGAGAGTTGTGGTCAATGGGATGGAGTCTAGTTGGAGACCAGTGTCTAGTGGAGTCCCTCAGGGGTCAATACTGGGACCAGTACTTTTCAATCTATTCATTAACGACCTGGATGAGGGAACAGAGTGTGCTCTCAGCAAGTTTGCTGATGACACTAAACTGGGTGGAGTGGCTGACATACTGGAGGGTTGTGCTGCCATTCAGCGAGACTTAGACAGGCTGGAGAGTTGGGCAGGGAGAAATTAAATGAGATTCAATAAGGCCAAGTGTCGAGTCTTGCACCTGAGAAAGACCAACCCCATATATGAGTATAGATTGGGGACTGAGCTGTTGGAGAGCAGTGAAGGGGAAAGGGATCTGGGGGTCCTGGTGGATGGAAGGATGACCACGAGGCAGCAGTGTGCTCTTGTGGCCAGGGGTGCAAATGGGATTCTGGGGTGTATTAAAAGGGATGTGGCTACTAGGTCAAGAGAGGTTCTTCTCCCCCTTTACTCTACCCTGGTGAGGTCGCATCTGGAATATTGTGCCCAGTTCTGGGCCCCTCAGTTTAAGAAGGATAGGAAACTGCTATAAAGAGTCCAGTGCAGAGCCACAAAGATGGTGAAGGGGCTGGAACATCTTCCTTCTAAGGAAGGGCTGAGGGAGCTGGGTCTCTTTAGCTTGGAGAAGAGGAGGCTAAGGGGTGACCTCATCTATGCTTTTAAATATGTGAAGGGTGATTGTCAGGAGGATGGGGTCAGGCTCTTCTCAGTGAAGCCCAGTGGCAGGACAAGAGGCAATGGCTGTAAGCTGAAGCATAGGAGATTCTGTGTGAACACATGTAGACATTTTTTCCCAGTTGAGGTGCCAGAGCACTGGAACAGACTGCCCAGAGAGGTTGTGGAGTCTCCTTCTATGGAGATATTCAAAACCTGTCTGGAAGCGCTTCTGTGTGAGCTGGTCTAGGGAATCCTGCTACGGCAGGGGGGTTGGACTAGATAATCTTTCGAGGTCCCTTCCAACTCCTAATATTCTATGATTCTATGAAGTGACCAGCTCTGGTGGACCCTAGTGCTTTTGAAAGTTTCTTCCTGGGAGCCCTTACCAAGTACTTCCCTGAGAAGTCTGAAGTCTTCTCTCTGTATATCCAGAGCTGAAGTCTTGTTGGCAATTTTCCTTCTGTCTCCAGAGATTTGAAATTCAACTGCTTCATGGTTGCTGTGGCCAAGCCCACCTCCAATCACCACTTCAATGAACTGGAACTTCTGTTTACCAATTCCCTATATAATTTTCTCTTTCCTGGTGGGTGTTCTTTTTACTCACAATTATGATAAAATAAGGAATTGCTTATGCTTAAACAATACTCCTGCTTGGTTTATGGCTGCAGTGTGGCTGGATTGTGACTGTCCTTAGTAGTTATCATGTGAATGTCTGTTTTATTTTTTTTACTATGAGCATATTTGCCTGGAAAGTTTTACCCAGCTTGCTATAAAAAGAAAGATGTTGTTCATACTGTTTGAAAGAGTTTCCCCTTGGTGTTAATGTGTCTACATACTCCACTTATTTTTAGTTTGACTTCATTCTATGAAGGTTCTTATACTGCACTCAAGACTATGGTGTCTGAACACCTCACACAGCTAAGCACCCCATCAAGATGAACTATGTCACCCAAGTTTCCACTCGATTCCCTCTCCTCATATAAAAATATGTTATATTGGATCTGGGTATACATATTCCTCAGCTACTAATTGGTTTTGAGCTGCAACAAGGAAGAGTAAGGTCAAGGAAAGAAGCTTAACAGTAAGTTGGAGAGCTGACATTTTTGGTCATTCTTATACTTAACAAGAACTAATTTCAAAGTATTGGACCCAGAGATGAAAAACAGAGATGGAAATATACATCCTGAACTGAAAAGCAACACTCCTAAGGTGATGGAGTGCTTAAAAAGCACTGCTATCCAGTCTGATAGCAACTGAAAGTTCCCAAAGATGTGGCACCACTTGATCTTATTGTATTGAATACTTATTTGCAAGTACTTGTCATAAATACTGATTTTTATATGATTTAATTCTGAGGAAGAGTAGGTAAAAAAGCTCAGCTTCTGCTTTTTACCCATTGAAGCACACCGGTGCACTATTGCTTTGGTGGTATTTTTCCAATGCAATCTGGGGGCTATGACTTGCAAATACTTGCAGATTTTATTATTTGTAGCCATATAATATAACTAGTTATTGGTGGCTTCACAGTTGTGAAATGTTATCAGGGGAATTCAGCAACACACATTGACAAAGATATCTCAGCCAGCAGGTCCTTGCCAGTTTTTCTGCAAACTGCTAGGGACTGCTTTACTGCAGTCTGCTTACTCTGAAAGTCAGAAAAGATACTGCCATTTATGATGTCTGAAGAGCTCTGTCTTCCCTTATAGCTTCAATTGCTAGTGCTGCTGCACAAATGATGGTGATAGAGAACGTTATGGATTTTTCTCTTGCCTGGAAGAAGAGGAAAATCAATTTCCATCTAATAGAGCAGGAGATCACTAAATAGTACCAGCTGCTCTGTGACACTGTAGGCTTAAGCAGTGGTCTTATAAGACAGACAGGAGTAGGGAGCAGGATCCTGGAGTGCATTAGTACACAGATAGCTAGAGAGGGAAATTAGACACTTTAAAAATATGAGTTGAGAAAAGACAGTAAGCTGCAATTTCTTAAACAGTATCTGGACAGAAATTCTGCACATAGAAGCCAGAGCAACTGCATCTAAGTCAGACTTGCTACATAATTTTCTTATGATGGGGAGCTTGAACTCTCACACACACAGTAAATCTACCACAGGTGAGACTGTGGGTCATTCAGTAAAAGACAGCAGGGACAGCTGCAGCTCTGAGTGGCATATAATCCATTGCAATTGAGAGAAAGTTTGAAGTGAGAAGTAGGCAGCTCACTTGTGGGATATCTTTAAGAGATATAAGTGTGGATAAATATACAATGAATAAAAGCAATCCACATGAATGCCCCAGAACAGAACTGAATGGAGCAGTGCCATTATCCTTGTTTTCTCTGGTCATTTTTCTTCTAGGGGAAAGACCAAGGGAGCTGGTGGGACAGGAAGAACCTGCATACTTCTCTGAAGAAAAGCTGAATATCATGGCAACCTGCAATAAAATAATCAGTTTGTAGTTGTGTAAAATGTGGGAACTTTTGTATTTTTTTTCTCTATGAGAACATGTCTGCATGTCCTGTCCTTGTTTGTAAATTCCAAGTGACAAGTTCATTATAAGGAAGATGCACACACTTTAGCTTTAGTGTTCAGCTATGTTGCCACCTCATACAGGCTAGTGACCAAAGCTAACAAGGCTTGTTGCTGATAGGGGGTTGTGGTGTTCTGTATCATGTCATAAACAGGGAAGGCTGAAGCAACCCAGCAAACCCTAAAAACAGAGCAAAAAAACCAAAACCCCCCAAAACATTGCTCTCATCCCCCACTTATTTTCCAGAAGGCCATGATGAACAAAGACCACTGTACTCCACAGAGGGGTACATAACAAAGAAACAGCAATGAGTCCTGAGCTGCCTGTTCAATTCAAACACTCCCTTACTTTGCAAATACTTCAGCTGACTTCAGCAAGGATACTACTCTCAGCTACTGACTTCAGAATAAAGCCTTAAATAGATAATCTGTGGATAAAACACAGTTATGGTGCTGTCATTCCATCTCAGGCTCAAATAGGACATGTTATGGTTTTACTAAAAGGAGTTTACACAGTACTGGTTCTTAACAGTGGTAGATTGCCATGGAAGCAAACATTTGTCAAAGCACAGTCAATAGATCGAAGGGAGAATTTCTTCAGGGAATAGGCTTTGGGTTTTCTTCCTACCTAGAGGTATCATACAGTAAGAAAATAATTTAAAAAAAAGGAGACTCCCTCAATTTTATTGCATTTTCTCCAGTACTTTAGAGAATTTATGAAAGTAAGACATATATATCTACTAAGCATCTATTCTATCTTGAATTATACTCTCTTGGGTCAGATTTTTGGAGTTTCACTGCACAGGCAATGAAGCAAGGAATGGATCCAAATTGGTTTTAAATTAATCAGACTCACAGTTAAAAAGAAGAGCATCATCAATTAGGTTAAATGTCAGTTGTTCATCTTCATATCCACGTATTTTTTTAGTCTTAACCATAACTGACCTTTTTAAGTATAATACCCATTCAAAACCTGGAGAAAATGACAATATGATAACAGAAGGACAATTTCAGTGATGACAAAATCATTATATAAAACATAAGATATAAGTTATTAATTAAAGACTTCTCACCATTTTCCACAGTAGGGCAATTACACTTTTCAATTGATGCTACTTCTAATGGATGTGATTTCACAGCTGAATTAGAGGTGGGCAAAGAAGATAGGAAAATGACTTTTAAAAGTGAGAAAGGCTTCACTGAAAGCTCCAGAAGTCACTCTAACATTATGATGAATTTCTGTGAGCTCAATATCAGGCTCTTAGTGTAACAGTGGAAATTTGTTCATGTTTAAATAACTTGAATAAAATAGCTACCCATTGGTTATTGCATTCCCTTTGAATTTCCCTTTTTGATTCTCTTTTTGCTGTCACAGACTGTCCCTTGAAAAACTAGTATCTTCTTTGAGAAGAAGATGAAAACATCTTGGTTCAGGGCATGCCTGAGTAAGTGACCAGCTGAAAGCATTTCTTATATGCCACTCCTGTCCTGCTGACTTTTGGCAAAGGGCCTCAGCAGTCTGGTCCTCTCTTGCTATGTCACTGAATACAATTAGCAGCTGGCAGCAGACACATTTTTATCTCAGCTTATGAGAAATTTTATTTTTTCAGTTAAGCTGTGAAAGGTCAGGCCTGGCTTTCTTCGATGCACCAGAGCACATTGGAAAGTAAGCTATGTGCAGGGAGCCAGGAAGTGCCTGCGTGGGCAAATTTTGTGCCAAGAAGGACTTGTCACAATTAAGTTTTGGCAGTGAAGAACAATGACAGTGAAGTCAACAGGTCTATTCACAAACTTACACACTTTGGCAATTTTAAGAGAGCCTCTTCAGTAGCTGGGCTGCAGAAGTAGAGCTTTGACCTGCTCCAGTTAAACCAAATGACAAAAATCTCACTGGTTTTAGAGGGACAAAACACTAAGAAATGAAAGAAGTTAGATTGTCATAATGCATAAAGTGTATATCAAAATTCTTGTTTTCAACAAGTTTAGTACTGGCTCAAGACCATGAGAGTCGTTCTGGGATGGAACTTATATTTCTAGCACAGATGAAACTCCCACTGGCTTCACAGGCAGTTACGCTGAAAGTAACATTGAATAAATCTGGGTTTGGGCTGCATCATTATCTCAGCTTTCCCCAGTGAGCTATGGTATTTTGTTTTAATTAGCATCATGTGTGTCAATTTCAGTTGCATTTGCTACTTAGCAGTTCTTCCTAGATCATTCATCATTTGTTCCTGAATTTTCAATGATTTAATAAAATCCTTTGAACTGAATAATGACATTAACAATACAAATAAACTGGGTGATTTCATTGCACTTCACATATTTTATTTTGGCTTTCATTGTTATGACAACCAAGCAGCTCTTTATATGTGGGAAACAAAAACAGTTTCATCCAGAAAACTACTGAACGTTTTATGAAACTAAAACGAATCTGTGCTTAATAATGTGTGGATTTAAAATGAAAGCATACAAGCCTTCTTTGGAATGAGATTACAGGCTGTTTCAACAAAGAAAACCAGATTTTAAAACCCTCATTGTTTTTGTTTCGAAAGGACACCATTAAAAAAATCTCTTGCTTAATACAACATTTACAAGTTAAAGTATATAATGGAGAACATAACCAAAGCTCACTAATGGTGATGGAAATTTGTCCATTGATTTCAACAGGTATTGACTTACTTAGTGCTTTTAATGGTAATTAGTGTTTTCACAAGGATATACATTCTACATAATTGTGTTTAATCCCCATTCCCTCACCAGTATCATAACTCTCAGCAAACACAGTCCTTTGCTCCATACCCACTGAAGCGTCCTCTATGAACTCAGTTATTCATATGGAGAGGAGGACAGGAGAGATTTGGACATGTGACCATTCTTGGACATTACATGGTCGCCAGATAGTTTACGACAAATTAACCAGGTGCATTTATTTCCTTTGGCCTTTAAAATAAGGACGCTTTGGATAGCTTTTGACTGCAGATATAGTTCCATGCCTTTAGGCTACCAGACAGACTATTATGCAAGAGGTTGTGTGGAGGAAGTCACAGAATCACAGAATCATTAGGGTTGGAAAGGACCCTCAAGATCATCTAGTCCAAC
>VWZX01006239.1:190156-248411 GCA_013399015.1 Galbula dea | reverse complement strand
GTACAGTGGCAAGATCACCTCCCTGCTCCTACTGGTCACACTATTCCTGATGCAAGCCAGGATGCCATTGGCCTTCTTAGCCGCCTGGGCACACTGCTGACTCATGTTCAGCCAGCCGTCAGTCAGCACCCCCAGGTCCTTCGTTGCTGGGGAGCTCTTCAGCCACACCTTCCCGAGCCTGTCCTGAGGGTCTACAACTGTATGTGATAATACCTCCATTAGGTGTCCCCAAATTGGGTTAGATGCAAAAGTTCAAGAACAATATTAATGTCCCGGTCCAGTTAATGGACACGGGGTAGATCCGAGGTTTATTTCCCAGAGTGAAATTAAGACACAAACGAGGTCAAATGCCGAAAATCAATTAGGGTTTATCGAAACAAAAGAGTTAGAGAGATAGGACAGTAGTACGGAGGAAAAGAGGGAAAATCAGGCAGAGAGAGAGAACAGGTTGCATTTTCAAAACTAAAGAGTTTTAAAAGTTCACTTTCAAAATGTCTAATGGAACAAAAGTTGTGAAGGGTTTGCATTTCTTTTATATTTCCTTAAATTTGGAAATATTCACTTAAAATTTTGATCTCTCCATACTTGTTTTCAATAAATAATATTTTTCAACAAGTTTTGAGGAGAAAAACCAACAAACCAACAAAACCTCAAGCAAAATAAAAAGTTTTTAACTCTAGCAAGATTGGTGCAGGAATAAAAATCACATCTGACTATAGTTCTCCAGTAGGCCAGAAATAAAGCAGAAAGGGCTTGGAGTGACTGGTATTGGGAGACATTGATGGATATGGGAAAGTCTAGGAATGACTATAGGAGGTTCAGTATCCCTCAGTTCTGCTACTCAGTCACCAGAAAATCTACTCTCCTTTGGCCTGGAGAACAGCTTCTGTGTAACACAAGTAATAATTTCAAGTAACATCACAAGCATTGATAAAAGGAAGTTAAAAGTGAGTAGGTCAATAGATGCTCTAAAGAGAAATCCACAGAATAAAAAAATTAAATCACCTTTAATTCGCAGCTGCTGGCTTGTAGAAATTCATCTTAGTGCTGAACAGTAAATCTTTATAGGTAATAGAGTTGATTATGGTCCACTACTTATCTCTCTCACACAGGGTTGTTTGGACTTCAATGTTTACAAAGGGCTTCAAGACAGCAGCAAGGAAAGTAATATTTTGTTGTGTAGAGGTAAAGGTTTGCTGTCTGCTTGGAAAACTTGAAGTGCTCATTTCCTGACTTAGTACAGTGAAGTCAATTTTAAAAAGTAACAGGAGAGAAACTACTCCCCACCCAGCAATTGAAAATATTTTAAAGAAGTCTAGAAAACTGCATTCAGATGGTGGCATAGTGAAGTAAAAGACAGGCTGTTTGTTTGTGTTTTCTTTCCAGAATACATTTCTGTAAACTGCTACAGAAAAAAGAAAACAAAATCTTGCAACGGCAGCTCCAACGCACTAAGTTTGTCAATAGATTTCACAACACAGATCCATCAGGCTGTAGAAGTCAGTATGAATGTTGTTATTAGGTTGTGAAGGATTACTTTTTTTTACTTTTCCTAGACATCTTGTGACACTTAGGGCTTTACTTAATTTTCATTTGGTTTATGTTTCCATAAAATAAGAATAAAATTACTTAGCTTTAGTCAATATCTCACTTTGGGATCAGCTAGTGACAAGCCACAAACTTTGTAAAGGTTGTGTTTTGGCAGTTCAAAATGAAGAAGACAGAGTCTTTCTCAACAAATTTATTTTAAAAAGCAACTATTGGTACAATAGCTTTTTGAGCTGAAAAAAATACTATTTCATATCTGTAATACTTATCACTTGTGAAAACAACTGTTATGATGACTGACTATAACAGAATTTTTTAGCATATGTTACAGAGTATGCCATTCCCATTTATCTTTACTGTGACATGCATAATAAAGACACATGTAAATTTAATATTGGTGAGAGTGGACATGAAATAGTAGATGGTATACCAAGTAATATGAACTGTGAAGGGAATGTGTAAATTTTACACTGAATGCTTGAAATAATAAACCAAAATATGCATTTATGTAGGTGCTAGAGAAGAATAATTTGGAGGAACGTCACCAGAAAATTTACACGGCATGTCAAACAGGAACAGACATAAAATATCAAATTAAAATATATGTTGAGGTTTCCTGTTAAGTGTAATAATCAACTCTGTGATTTACACATAGTATAATATAAAAGTAAGGAAATATACAAGTTTCTTCCTTTTATTTGTTTTCCCTGCAATTATTGCTTCCATATTTCAAAGCATCGCATTCATCTTGCTTGTGTTGTGATGGATCTCATTACAACTCTGAAAATTCTCCTATAATAATTTTTTTTCAGAAGTATAACTACTATTTTGTTTTCCTATACAGAATAAATTTCATGATTTTCTGGAATTTTTCAGTTTTTCTTCTACTCCACTCAAATTCCTGAGGAAGGAAATTTACAGACTAACATAACTTAAGGAGCAGTAAGAGAATTATGCCAGACTTTAAAAATGTCCTGATGGTCTAACAGTTGGTATCGGTTTTCTGTCTCTGGAGTGCTGTAGAGTCTCTAATCTGTTCTGATAGGCAGATGGATGTGTGAGTTTGATGTACTGACACAATACTAATAACCCCATTAGATCCAAAGATTAATGATGTATTGTGTTTTGTGCACGCCTGCCTCATCCATCATGTACCTGGTAATCCAGAGGGGAAAAAAAAAGGCAGACCTTTTATGTAGTAAGTCAACAGCTTTATTAATCTAATTGCCAGTAATAATAGACTTACTGGTAGAAAGGATTTCATTCACAAGCATCCTACATTTTCTGGTGAGATTCCTTCATGTTATTCTTATCTAGCATCTAAAGAAATGCATATTTTGGTCTATTATTTCAAGCATTCACTATTGCCTTGAAGCAGTATTTTGTTCTATAAAAGCCACTTCAAAACTTCACAGAACTGCAAATTGCATGAACTGTGAGATAGAAGTCAAGAGCAAACCACCTAGTGGGAAATTTTAATCTCAGGGATTTATCTGGGTCTCAAGTGAAGCTACAAGAAAGTAAGCAAACCTAAAGGATGTACTCCATTTTTAATAGTAACACAATTCCAGAAGTTCTGAAGTAAAAATTAATCCATTAAAGGTATTTGTAAGAGGTCCAGTAAATGGCTCTTGTCTTCACCAATGTCTTGACATATATCTTAGTAGGTGGAGAGGAAGAGAGTGAATGTCATCTAAAAGGAATGAATCATCATGGACAATACAGACAGGCAATCAGCTTCTGTAAAAGGTAAGAGGCATCACCAGAGACACTTTGTAATTTAGTATATAAACAATCACCAAATAGACTTAGGCAATATTATTCAAGAAAGCTGTTGAGGGACTTTTAGGATGTCAGGTAGTGATAGGACTAGGGGGAATGGATGTAAACTAGAGAAGGGTAGATTTAGATAAGATATTATGAGGAAGTTCTTCACCATGAGGGTGGTGAGACACTGGAACAGGTTGCCCAGAGAGGTTGTGGAAGCCCCATCCCTGGAAGTTTTAAGGCAAGTCTGGATGAGGTTCGGGGCAACATGATTTAGTGGAAGGTGTCCCTGACAGTCAGGTTGGTTGGAACTAGATGATCTTTAAAGTCCCTTCTAACTCTGGCAATTCTATTATTAAGCTGTTGGAACCAAGAGCACAAACAGCAAACATTTATGTCTTTGTGAAATAAAATCCTGCTCCCACAGAAAGAAGGGTGAAAATTGCTGTTGACTTCAGCAGGGCATTCATTTAGTTCCATTTATAAGGGTTAGTGTCAGAAAGAAACATTTCACGGAGTCACAGAATCTCCCGAGTTGGAAGGAACCCACAAGGATCATTAAGTCCAACTCCTGTTTAGGAACAGGACAACCTCAAAGTAACACTATGTGTCTAAGTTCATTATTCAAGTGCTTCTTAAACTCCATGAGAGTTGGTGCCATGACAGCTCCCTGGGGAGCCCATTCCAATGCTCCACCACTCTCTGGGTAAAGAACCACTTCCTAACATTCAACCTCAATTTCGCCCAGCACAGCTTCAATAAATCACATAAAGTGATTTATGATCAATTGGTTTGAAGCTTGTAAAGACATGGCATAAAATTCCTTTGAAGTAATCCTGTGTCCTGCCTAATGGCAATTCACTTGAATGACATCATGTCATAGGAAGACAAGCTACTAGCTACTTAGACTTAAAGAATTCAAGAGCTGGGTAAAGTGTCACATACCTCAAAATCTGTTCCAGTACTAGACTAGTGTGAAAAATATGCACATGTTTTCATTTTTTCTAGCTTTCAGTTGATCTACTAAACCAAAGTGCTGTCTGGTCTTCCCTCTTTGCATATATCTATAAACTGTGATCTTTCCTAGGTTGAGCTCTCTGCATGTAAGTGTGCTTTTTTGGGTCTAACAGTCCTCCTTGAAGAGCTATGTTAATTTCACAGTAGCAGCTGGCTTTAGTCAACTCTTTGGAGTATTACCATTATTTATTTACAAAGAGCTGCCATTTGTTATGGTTCAGTGAAGTTGTAGAAGTAGACAATGGGTATCAGCCCAGGGAGTAGATGGAGAGGGACTGAAGCTACTGTTAATGGAGTTTTCATTTTATGAAGGCCAAAAGCTCAGCAGGATTTCCAGGTGTCTTCTAAACTCTTGGTTTAAACAAGTGGCAAACCATCTACCAGCATGTTTGTTTGTTATGGCTTAGTCCCACCAGATATCATGTAGAACACCTTGCCTTACACTGGGCTGTTGTCTACCTTGGTGCTGTGCACACACAGGATGCCATCACAGAGCACAGCTCTTAGAACAAGACATATATACAGCACGTCTCAGATATAACATACAGTTATTTCTTCCTCCACTCAGTAGTGAGGTGAAAGATAATTCAAAATATTCTTTTTTGTTGCTCAGAAGCCTTATCTTTTTATTAATGTTTTAAAAATAATACATCCATAAAAAAGAGAAGAAATTACATCAAAGTCAACACTGTGAGAGGGAATCCAGCTGGCTTCTTAGTTAATTTTAATAACACCTTGTTTAAAGACATTTACTATGTTTACAATATTTATTTGAAAGGAAAATATTTTCTTTCAGTCTTTAATTAAACAAACATGCAGGATAGGCACAAGGTTTTATCATCTTATTCATGTTTCCTTGTGCACTATAGTTTCAATAAAGTTGCATCAATAAAGCTTCATGATTGCCACATTTACCTTACTATTTAATTGGGCTAAATGATGGTAGTATTTCCTAGCTTAAACTGATTAACCACATAACCGTTATTATATAAAATCAAAAGTTTAGTTAAGTAGCAACTGAGAGAAAGGGAGAGCTAGTTTTTTTTTTTAATTCCTGAAAATCAAAATAGCTTGACTTTTTACTTAAACATATTCAGAAAGAAATATAATGAATTTACATACCAGGAAGCACACTGAAAAATGGACGAAAGAATTTCTCCTTTCAATATCTTTGCATATCTTATATCTTGTTCACTTCCTAAAGCTGTCATAACCACATCAGTTAATAGACAAACTCACCATTCTTATTTGCTATCTCAAGCACTTCATTCAAACTTACATCAAGACTTATTGTTCTGTTCCCCTCAATACTTTTTTGGTTATAACTAAACAAAATAATTTTCCTGCCAACAACCAAAGTAAAATTTTACAAACATGCATATTTATTTTCCCTTTAAAAGCATAAAGAACCATGATTAATGGGTAAGAGAATAAACTTCTATATTAACAATGTTGTATGTGTGTCAGGCAAACTTCTTTAGTATTTGTTTGATAGGCCTTATATCTCTGCTCAGCTATAGCACCTCAATAGGGTCAGCAAGATAGCAATTAGCAGCTGTGTATTCCTCTTCAAAAAACTCCATGTCTGTCATAATTGCCAGCATCTCTGCTCAGGGTAGTGTTAGATTAGGGCTTCAGTACTCACAGGGTGGCTGGTTTTTAATCATGCGGGTGGCAGGAAACTCTTCGCTCGCCTTACAGTTATTTGGTGACTGACTTCAATGGAGCTACCTCAATTTACAACACTCTAAGATGTGACAAGATATCTAAAACCTGCTGCTCTCTCTCACTAATAGCTCCACTGAAGTCAGGCTCTGCATGTCTGCAGAGAAAGACATCCACTGTATGTCTATAACTGCCTGGGGTTTTTTCATTTTGTTGTGCTCTGTATTCTGGGTTTCAAATCAAATACTTTAATACCTTCTTGATTAATACAGTTTGGTTTCAACATTATATGGGCTTGAGCCTAGTGGCTGGAATACAAAGCATTCAGTATGGGTCCAGGAGGTTCCGGCTGAAATGCTTCACAGAACTTGCTAAGATTTTCCTATTTTCAGCCAAAACCCTTCCAAGATTTCCAGCCACACCTAGCTTTACTTTTCCAAGTAGGCAGGTTTGGATTCTTCACTCTAAAAATACTAATGAAGATAGAATGATTCTCTTTCTTTGCAGTAGCTCCTGACAATGGGAAGTGACTCATTCTCCCTCTTCCCTCCCTCACAAGAATGTGATGTTATTTATTAATACTTTAATTCTTTTAGAAAGCCTCTTGTTTCCTGTTTGATTCTGAGACAGCAGCACTTTCATGTGGGTAGTGCCATACTAAATGACATTTGAGCAGTTCCTATTGTGACCATCTACAAGGCTTTGAGACTTTCCTAAAAGATTTGGCTGATCAAGAAGCTTGCCTTGGGTTTGACACACAGATATCTCTGAACTCTTTTCTACAACTGTGCCCTTTATATGAGTACTTTGGTGTTCTCTGAATTATGTCAACAGAGAGAGTAAAGTTCTTCTCCTATCATCTTTGCTACCTGCTGTTGCTCTTGGTATGTGACACAAGCATAGGTAAGAAGTCCCCAATGGTGAGGCCAAAGGAGGGTTGCCCATGAAATAATAGAAGCCAGTGACAGGAATCCCAGAGGCTCTTTAATGTGTTGAGCCCAGCTCATGAAAAGGGCAAAAAGCACCTTCATCATTCCAGAGCTTCCCAGGGGAACTGCAACAGCTGGAATCAGTATTATCTCTGCTCCTAGTTCCTGACAGTGGGCAGCCCTTTTCTGTGAAATTGGCAGTATCCAAAGTTCAGCCAAATGCAAAATAAACAAACAGAAACAACACAGATAATTTTTTGATTTCTAATCCTTTTGAGCAACAGGAGACTTCCTTGTAATGGACTGAAAAACAATTCAGACTGCTAAAACCCTCCTACTCCTGGGGTCCACTTTTTTTACTCTGAAGGAAGAGATTTCCCGTAATTAATTTCACATGTCACTATTTTCGCACAGAAGTAGGAGATTCACCCTCCAAGTCTTTTCCACATTTTGCTTAGAGCAGCAAATCAGGGCTTTTAGGTTTGTAAATGACCTTTAAATTTTGGGTTTACATGTGACTCCTCTCACACACATATTTTCTAGATGTAGAAACAGAAAGGGAGTGCAAATTTTCATGTATTTCAGCCAAGGAAGAGGGGATATCTTATCTATGAGGTAATGAGGAGAGCTTTCTGATTCTGTTTTATCATGGCATGTGATGACCACCGTGACAATGTAGTCTGCAGTGCATGGCTTCTCTATATTGCCTGTGGCAAATGCTTGTTTAAGCATCTGAATTAGTCAGGCTGCATGTTGCAGCTAATATATATTTATGCAGTAACATCTGCCAAGCTGCTGAAATTGAAACTGCTGACTGCTTATTAAAGTATTTTTCATTGATTTTGTTTAAACCATAAAGAGCTGATTTTGATTATCTGGCAAATCCACATTCTAATGCTTTAACTTTCCAATATAAGTTTGTAACTCTCAGTGCTGTGCAGTTTAAATGAACTTAGGATTTATTACAGAGAAACATCTCTTAGAAAGGAAAAGATGAAATATCCCATTGCTACTGACTTTTCCTTGTACTATCATTTTACATTTTATATTCTGCCTTCCTACAAGGTTGAATTCTCATCCAGGTGAATAGTTGCCTTTCTGAAATTTGTGGACAAATATATCCTGCCTGTCCCTTTAAAATTCATAATGGAGTTATAGGAGTGACATGTTTGCCCTTCAATAAACAAGCAGGTTTTGGTCCATAATTTCATTTGAGGACATTTCTAACACTTTGAAAGGAGAACATCTCATTCTTAGACTAACATTTTTGCAGAAAAAGCATCTTAAGTTACTGTGGGTTTTTGGTTTTTTGTCTCAAGAACATCTGAAAGATATTGCATCACCCTTTTCCTGTACAGTTCTGTGCATGTTTTTATGTCCTCTACAAAAAATGTTATATCTGAGAGAAAATTAAAGTGGTTTTGCTATTCAAATCAGCATTTGTTTGGTTTTTTTTTTCCCCCATAAAAATGAAAGCCCATGTTAAGAAAACACAGCCAAAACTGAAGTCAAACACTTTTTGACCAGGCTTAGTAAAAACTTTTACAATTTCTTTTCAATTTGAACTTGAGGTTACAGAACAGATAGATTCTGACTGTGTTAAGAAACCAGCCATTCTCTTTCATAAGGTTCCTTAAGGAATTACATTAAAAGGAAAGTGTCATTCTCCAGCAGAAAAATTGAGCTGAAAGGTTAGTAAAACAGGTTAGGTATAGATCCACCCCTCTAATTGGGTTTCTTCTGTGTCTACACTTCTAAGATTTTGAGTTTTTCCACTCATGGTTAAGTGCCTTTGGATTTACATTTAATTCCTTCTCCCCATTAACCTATGTTAATAATGGATCTACCTCCCTTCAGTGCTCTCCCTAGACCCTGTCAAAAGGCATATATGGCAGAAACCCACTGGTGGTCAAAGAGCCAAGTGTTCTCATTATTGACCATGTATGATTGTAGAGGTTTCCAAAAAGGAAACAGCCAGTAAAAAGAGTCAATGACTTTGCTGATCAAGGAACTGAACACTAGTGAATTTTCTTCTGCTGTCATCTGTTTGACAAGGTGACTCAGGCTAAAGAGCATACTGTGGGAAGATGAATTTGCTGTTTTGCTAAGAAATTTTGAACTGTCACCCTTGGGCACTGCATAAACTTACACAAATGGCTTCTACACACCATCCTTAGAGCATGATATCCATCACACTAATAGACCATAAGCCAGCTTTAACCCAGCCAGGCACAAAATCTTTTTGAATAAGAAAATAAAACACTTCTTCACTGCAAAATTTAACTGTGGTGCATACAAAACATTTTAGAGCCAAAACATATACTAAAAAATTCTTTGTGACCTAATTTTATTTCACTGAGGGATGTATTTATTTAGCTAGGATGGAAAAAATAGCTTAAGTAACTGTATAAAGGTGATCTAGCTGACAACTGTGTCTCCATAATGATGTTCCAAACTAAGCCAGTCTTCCATGTCTCCACTTAAACACCTCAGATTTGAAAATTAGTCATAAATGTGTACACATTGCCACGTGTATCTGCAAAACAAAGTACATGCATAAGGATTAATCTGACCAAATTAAAACCCCCTTATTTTGCAGGAAGTAATTCAGAAAAATAATATGCTACACAAATAATATAATGAGCAAGACTTACTTTTGTCCTTCAGAAACACAGAGTAGCAATTGGAAATAAAATGAAAGACTGTGTGTTTTGTGTTCTACATGAACTTGAAGAAAAGATAGAATGAGCCTACCAATCCTCCTTTGATTTTTCCAGCCCATTAAGTACCAGTTACAGCCCAGAGTCACTGATGACTGTGACGATTCAGATTAGGTGACAGACAGCAGCAGTACTGCTGAATGGTTTTTACAGTGCCTTCAGGTAAAGCCTTTGTGTCTCAAAATAAAGGCAGCTGGGTTAAGTGGCACCTAAATGTGTTACATTCCTTGCTGCACTCAGCTCTGTTGCCTGCCTTTCCAAGCCTTGCTGTTAGACCACTGTGTGGATAACAAAATGCTCTCAGGCACAGGTTGTTTCACTTGGTGACTTCTGAAACTTATTTTCAAACTTTCCCTTGCCTTCTAACCTGTTCGAACCCTACAGTGTTTCTTGTCTGGGTGTCTGGAAACCGCATGGCTTCCTGTGGGCAGTGCTGCTTTTATGGAAACATGGTGAGATTGTAATTGTACAACCAAGAGGTGAGAAACCTGAGGCAGAAAATCCCAGATAATCTTCCACACCCTTCTTAAGATTTCTGTCTATATAGGTCACTGCCTTACTTCAGGATGCATTCACACACACACATCAGAAGGCAGCTCATTGCACGACGTCTTTCCAAGGAGGCATTACAAACCCAGGCTCCTTTAGATAGTGATATTCTACTCTCTCAGCCCATACTCTCTTTATCCTAAACCAGTAATGCTGGAATTACACTTATTTAACACCACTTAATGCAAACAATAAGAGTCAGTATTCACCATTCCTTAGTAGTTCTAGACAGGGAGGAAAACAGAAGAGATTCAGTCCTATATATGGTGATGCAAACTCACAGTGCCTGTTTCCTGGTGAGAAATTGCTCTTGATTTATATACATGTACAAAGGATCAGAATATTTCTTCTGTTAGAGGAAACTCTTGCTTCCCAAATAGAAAGAGCAGTAGTCATGTTTGAAAATTAAAAGAGTTACCTACTGCTGCTTTAAGCAATGTTTTCTCTAAAAAGAAAAAAAAATACCTGCTGAAATAAATGTGATGGACTTTTTCCTGGAAGTTTCAATTTACTTCCCATTATCATACTTTTTCTCCCTTTCTTTCTCTTCAGATTGCAAGGTCTTATTTTTGTGTTTCTTAACAATAAGTGGATGCAGCATATGTTCCTTAAATAAAGCCTCTGAATTAGTCCTACATGACCTGCATTAGAGCTTTCCAGATTGTGTAGCTTTTTTCTGGAGACCTGCCAAGGTCAAGGAAAGACAGGAGTTATTTCAAGCCTTCTGCATTTCTTTGGAGATAAATATAATCTGAGGGATTTAGATTTTCGTTCATCAATGTGAACTTTTGACTTCAGGCTCTGTTTTTATAAGATTTCCTCACCCTACTCCCCCTTTCTTGAAAACAAACAAACAAAAAAGTCAACTACTGTGACTTATTCTTACTTTTTTGTTTGGTTGGTTTGGGGTTTTTGGAGGGTCCCAGGAATCTCTTCAAGACTTCTCTCACATATCTTTTTATGCCTGACCATTTGTGCCTGAAGGGACTATCCAGCAGAAACAATCCTGGGTGACACAGTCAAAAGCTGCTAACCAATCTAGACATTGGGGTGCTACAAAACTAGCTCTTAGGAATCTCAGCTTTACTAAAATCAATGGCATACAAGGGTTTAAGTCAAATCCAAACCCAGACCTTAGGCAGTCAAGTTATCTGGTGCTTAGGAAAGCTTTACCTACCAGAGACCAAAGGAAAACAAAACTAGCACAAGTGATTTCAGCTCCTCTCACTATCTTATTTCTCACTCTGATATTTTACCTGTAAAATCATCCTTTTTTTTTGAGGGGAAAGCAACACAGAGAGACAGTTAATGATGAAGAACAATTTCTGCTGAAAATAAACAGTAACCACCATAGTGAAGCAATGCAATAACACAGCAGCTGTCCTATTTTTCAGTCCATGACACCCCTGAAGCATATACTCATGAGACAGGGCATCAGCTTTCCTGGTAATATTCCTGAGTCAAGCAGGCAAACATTCCAATTTAAACTGGTTACACCTGAAATCCTTTTTGCTTAACACTTTTAACTCTCCTTTTAGCTAAAGGGCTATCAATTCCTGTAGTAAGTCATGAGGAACTTCCTACAGTTTGAACACAGCCTTTCTTTGGCCTGGATAGAAAACTCCCTTCGATCTCTGCAGCAGCACTGCAGGAGAATTACAGTGTGCAGATGACCACACCATATGTGATTAAATTCAGGTATAGAAAACTATGGTCAAGGCCTCCAGAACAAGCTCTGAGGCCACTGATTTGTATCAGCAGGTTATTACACCTTCTCCACATGGACTAATTAACTACAGGCAAGAATAACTGCTGCTGCCAGAACCAGGGATTGCAGCTCTTCCATCAAATGCTTACCCATGGAAGTAACTGTCCTCAGTTAGGCTTATTAAACAGCAATACCAGGCTGAAAAAAACCCCACAGGGTTTTACTTTATCCCAGCCAGCTCCTGGAAACTTTTCAGAATTTTTCCAGTTGAATTTGTCTGTTGACATAATGGGTGCTGTGCTCAAACTTCTGACTTATCTGAAAAGACTCTGCCCTCATCTGCCTTTGTTAAGATGATTGCTAGGTAAACTGAACTTAAATATTTGGTGTGTGCATATGTTTGGTGTCAGGGGAGGGGAGAAGTGCCTCACCAGTCAGAACTGCCCCTGCAAAAGCAGGGTGGGCTTCCTTGCAGCCTGGCTGATGTGTCCATGAGAACTAATTCAGAATCTCATCAAACACTGAGCAAACATATCTATTCATCAGACTCTGACTGAAAAAAGTGTATAACTTTCCAAGAATATTTTTATAGAAGTTTTTTGCTTCTATGAACCAGGAAGGAAGGCATCACAGAGGGTAGGAATATGTACCTAAATCTACCTATTACTTTCACTATTCACCCTGTGTGAGTACATAGTCCAAATATCTTTCTGTGCCACTGTTTAGTGATGAAACCTAACAGCAGACATGGTAACTAGGCCAACAACTTTCTGAAGAGTTTTTTCTATGCTTTTTTGTTTACTTATGAAGCTAATTTTTATGTTATTTCTCCACTCCTTTTGGAATAGTAGACTCTATTTAAAAAAGCTTACTGAATTTCCTGAAACAACAGATTTATTTTTCAGGCAGCAGTTGTTGAATAAAATAGAGGGGGTTATGTGGCTATATGCAGAGGATATAGTGCTGAGATGTTATATTAACTACTTTGTAATGAAGCACTTTTTAGTTCAGCTCAATATGAACACAGAGTGGGTTTAGATTTGATATAAGGAAGAAATTCTTCACTATAAGGCTACTGAGGCACTGGAACAAGTTGCCTAGAGAAGTTGTGGCTGCTCCATCCCTGGAAGTGTTCAAGGCCAAGTTGGATGGATCTTTAAGCAACCTGGTCTGGTGGAAGGTGTCCTTTCTGATGGCAGAGGGCTTGTAACAAGATGATCTTTAGGGTCTCTTCCAACTCAAACCATTCTATGACTATCATTGTAATGTTTGTAAGACCAGACAATTGAGATGATGGACTTATGTGGAAAAGCTCTATGAACAGCTGCATATTGGGAAAAATCCTACTATATGCTTTGCAAGAGTGCATGATCTATCAACAGCATCAGTGTGGGCAGTTAATTTCTTCAAGGAATGATAGAATTCCTCTAATTCTCTTGAAGATTTTTTAATCCATAATGTTACTATTTACCACAAAATGTTTTCCATTAAGCAGGAAGGTTAGGATTTTATATATTTTATTTCCTATAAAAAGAGTTAATTAAAACTTAAAATGTGTTCTAGATTTGCTGGTTCTGAAACATAGAAATGAACTAATTTTCTGTAAATAATTAAACTATTTCAGTAATGCAGAATAGTTACATATTTTTATACAGCTTTTTTGGTTTATCCACTGCCATGTATTTTACAACAACTGAAAGCATAATTCAATAGATTAACTCAAATTATCTGCTAGAAGAAATATTTTAGTTGCCATTTTAAATCAAACTAATGCTACAAGGAAAGAATGCCATTAAATTTAATGTTTATGCCATATTGGAGATAAATCTTCATATATAGCTGAATAAATTTTGAAAAGATCAGCACTTGTGATATGATTGAATTTTGTTGGCTTTTTTTCCACCAGCCTCATCACTTTATAGCTCAGTGTATAGACTACTGACTTGGATGACGCTTCTGCATACTTGAGCCAGAAATCATGCTGAATTGCATTTCACCTGGACTTTGCCCTACACAAGAAGTATAATTACTTCTACAACAATAATCATTTACCATCAATTGCTTGTCCTATCAGGCTGCTTTGTTTCTCTGTACTACTCACATTAAACTCAGTGGTCCAGGTGTTGGACTGGAAACTGAAATTCACAAGACCTATTTTTTGGTTTGCTGCTAACTCACTTGCATGACCTTTGGTGGGTTCATAAATCTACCTTTGTTTCAGTTTACTTCTCTCTAAAATTACAGTGATAAATAAATGTTGTGGTTTGTTCAGCCAAATTTCAAGACATATTGACCCAATAATTGATAATCTACCAGCTAATAATAAATCCTAATATTTGGTCACTGAAAGAAGAGGTCAGCCAGATTTCTCAGTGCACTCCTTGCTACAGTTAAATGGATGCTGTTGCTCAAATTCCATCCACAGGTCTGAGGTATCTGAAGAGATATTTTCAAGTTAGTACTAAGCCTGATACATGTAGACTTGATGAAATCAAGGGTTAAAATCTTAATGACTTCAAATAAACCTTTTATCCTTTCAAGTGCCAATCAGGATATATTAATTTGCAAATACAGTCTAATTGTTCAACCTTATTCTAGACCTTTGGGACCCAATTATCCTATTGCTTGTAGGAGTGAAACCTAATTACCATTTTTTAAAAATAAGATTAGGCAACACTTGTAATTTATGTCAGGAATTTAATTTTTCAGACAGATCTTTAGCTGGCACAGTTCTGCTGAACCAACAGCATGCTGATTCACATGCAGTGTCTTGAGGGGGTTGCCAGTTACTTTTCCCTAGTAAGATCTTTTGATAGGGGATTGTTTTGTTATTACTGAGACAACTTTCAAAACAATAAGCCTGTTCAGCTTCCAAAGATTATAATGGAATTCACCAAATTATGTTGATACAATAGTTCCATAATAGTTCTAACAATGTTGATACTAGATTGTTTTGGCATGCTGGTTACTGCATGAAGTACTCTGCACAGTGTACCTGAGCCAGTGCTAGCCAGACTGGTTTGAGCACAGGAAGACATCTATCACCAGCAGCCAGGTGACCACCAGCAGGACTTTTTTCTGATACTTCTACTCTGTTCTATCTCCTCCAAAATAAACCATAGTAGCAAGGGAAGGCATAGAGTAATCTGGTTACAATTAGGAACTTATTCTCCACCTTCGTCTCTTGAGACGAGCTAAACACTGAACTGTGTGCAGATGAAGGTTCCTGACATGCTGAAGGCTCAGGAAAATCAGCCTTGTGTCCTCTCTTTGCTCTGAGAAAAGAAGAATCAGTTGTAGCTATGACATTCTTCATAGATGTCTGTCTAAGGTTTTCTGCCATGACTTTTATTAATAGAAAGTCCAAAGCCACTTCGGCTACTCTGTTACTGGAGGAGAGATCTGCTCCTTCTTCTTTGCACTACCCTTGTAGTGTTACTGTGTTCCTGCTGTAACTCTCCACATAATGGACTGCTTTTGCTTGAGCAACTCTTACTATGCACAGGAGGACTTTGCAAGCAGGATATACCTTATGTAAAAAAAAAAAAGGGTTTAGTGTTGATATATGCAGTTACCAAACTATGCATTAATATCCTCACTGTGCCTAATGAATGTGTCAGCTAGGCAGTTATTGGCCAGGTGGGAAAAGTGTTAACATCCATTGCCTCTTTGAACAACCTGGGTTGCTGTTTCCTAATTCTCTACCTTTTATTCAGGTTTATGTCATTAGTTGACTTGATATATATACCTGACCACAGTGCCATTTCTCTGTTATTTTCCAAATTATTGAGAGTAGATTAATTGTTTCAGAAGTTTCCCAGAAGGTGAAGTTAAGCTGATTTCTGTATAATTCATGATGTCTCAGTTTCTTCTTAAGAATAAGCACTATATTTTACCTTTTCCAGTCTCCAAACATTACTGTCTCAAAGACAGAATTTAAAAATTTTGTGATTGCTTCAAACAGTTATCTAATTCTCCTAGATTGTTTTCACAAATGCCAAAGCTCACCCTATGTAATACACCCTCTAAAAATCCTTTATCCATTGCTCCCACTCCCTCATTCTAGAGCATATGCCTTGAATACATATTCACTCTTCATTTCAAGCCAGGCATCAGCAGTCCCAGTAAAGTTCCTAATTAAATCAGGATTTTGTCTTTCTATGAAATGTACAACAAGGCAAAAATCCTAACTGTGGCAGTTAATACATTTAATATAGCTAGTAAGAAACTACTTCTATGGATTTGGGGCAATTTCCTACACATTCATAAGGTGGTTTTTGTTTTGTTTTGTTTAGGTTTTTTTTAATTCAGATCTTGATCCAAACTTATCCAAAGCCACCAATGAATGTCTGTGAATTTGGGATCTAGATTCTTACATAATGTTTCAGCATTGGTTAAAGACCAGCTGAAGACCATACAAGACTAAACTTGTGAGGAAACATGTTGTGATGTGTGAATTTCCAAAGACTTTTAGTGCTGTAATATAATTATGATATAAATAATATAAATAATATAAATGATAATGCTATCTATAAAACACTGGCAAACAACATTTTGCAGATAGAAAAGCAGAATTGGACTTTGGGAAGTAGGAACTTATCTAAGTTTTTTTCCTTCTTCCCTAAAGTCCTTCTAAAAAGGTCACAGTGATAAAAATAGAGCTGCCTTCTTTTACAGGGATTGTGCTTCAGAGCTCAATTTATTCAGAAATCAAGACAGATTGATGCTGTTCCCTGGGAATGCAGATAGGCATATTTTAGACAATGAACCAGGAGCCCTTATCTGCTGAATTTTGTCTTTTCAATGTAGCTATCCTATGCTAATTTTAGGTCTGCATCCTCTATATCCTGCCGTGTTTTGTTTTCCCTCCCATTCAGCTCTGATTTCCCATTCCAGCATGTCCTTTTAGCACATATTTTGTACTTAGGATGCATCTGTTCTCATTTTGCTCCTGCAAGTGCCTAAACGACTGCTAAGTGCATCTGTAAGGACAAGTGTTGAACAGGTGCAAAACAAGACCATAAGTAATGAAAGGAGAGGAAGAAATCAGAGAATAATTTTTGCTCTGTCAGGATTTGCCTAATATATGTGTAGCCATTACACAGGCAATACAAATGTCTCATTTTTGTAGTTCTCAATCTTCTTTAAAAAAAGAGTCTTTCTGGAGTTAATTTAGTGTAAGAATATTTGGTGGAAGAAAATACCCATTCTCTGTTGCTGATTTGGCAGAGATTTCATAGTATAGCTTAAGGAATTTATAGGGAATCCAGCTTTCCTGTGTTAGTAAAAGAGAAAATGCAGGTAGTATGAATATGCATATATTATTTAAAAACAAAAGAAAGATGTCTCTATTTTTATTTTCTACTACTTTTACATTGCCCAAAACAATTCTGCTTCTTACTCTTGAGAAAAGCTGGTGCAGAGATATTAACTTCACACATGCCATAAATAAATATGGGGTTTTTTGCATTTTAATCTCAGTGATACAGACTGGAAAACTGAGAAATGTTACATTCTTTTTATATTGTTTCAACAACATAAAAAGTCATTTGACTCTCACTCTCTACCCAGTGTAATGGCTTCCAAGTTCCTCTGTATTCAATTTCCAGGACAGCAGGATTTTCAGGATTCTGGCTACACCACCTTAGTACTTTCTTTTGAGAATGGACCAAAATCAAATCTGTTTGTCCAGTAGCCAAATGCTAGGTGGGAGTCAAGAGTGGGAGTCTGTTCAAATAGATAAAATCTGACTATTTGTTGCTGAAAAGAAGCATCCAGGATAAATACATTTTGAGCAGAAGAAACCTTTTGATTCAAGTGTTCCTTTTAATGGAGTCCTTACAGGAAGATCAGATAACTAAGAGATCAACTTTCAGAATGCAGAGACATGAATACTTTTCTGCCCCATAACTCAGTTAGTTAGACACTTCATCTGCATAAGAGAAAGACAATTCTGTTCTCTAAGTTCACATCACTCATCTCACATGAGCATGTTCAATGCACTGTGCTATGCTGTCCAGTCTCCCCAGCCCTATGAACAGCACACCAAAATTTCTGAAGGCAAATCAGCAATTTGTGTATTGCAGTGCATGCTGTGTGTGCTGCAGACTCCAGGTGACCAAGTGAATCAAGATTCAGTGGCTGCTGCTGGCTGGCTTTCTCTTCTTGCTGGGATTTTGGATTATCTGGCAGCTCTCTAAACAGTCCCTGAGCTGCTAGATGTATGGCAGTTCAGTTTGATCTGTCCCTGAATCGCATGCAGCTCAAGACTAAAAGGTTTACCACCCTGCATAGAGGTTCCTGGGCTAATCTCAGTCCCTTTCCATGATGATGTTCCACCTTGCATTTTAAATATTTAAGCTGACATTACAAGTGAGGGAAATCTTTCAACCTCTAGGCAACACAATCACTGTGTCACATTCTGACTTTGTATTTGTATTTGTATTTTAGCATATTAAAGAATACTTAGGTGTTTTGAACAAAGAGAAACCATCTCAGAAGGAGAAACCATCCTTTCCCATCCTTGGATATTAAGTAAATGTTTTGCAACTAGCCATATTACTGCTAATTTTATGAACCTTTTGTGGAAATTGGTTTCTAAAAAATTACTTTTCTTAGATATTTTTTAAAATTATTTTTGACAATCAGCATTTGCAAGTGCTTTTGGGATAAGGAACTGTTTGCTTCATATTGTCATCTAAAATCAGACTGAGTGGCAGTTGTATAACAGAAGACACAGAAGTGTTTTTTCTTTCTCCTCCCATATTAAATGGTAACAGTCCCTTCTGAGACTAAAAAATTCTAACATCTGCTGCAACCAGACTGGGTTTGGGGCTGCTTTAAGCTATGCTGGAAACCACAGCCTGAAGATTAATATTGCTCACAGCTCCTCCTTGTCCCTCTTCTTGTGTTTGGTTCTTGAAACTATACCTAGTGAGGAATGACCCGTGGCAGAGATCACTGTTCTGTAGTGATCACACCAATGTACATGAGAGCAGAACCAGTTTGCTTCTTTCAAACAGGAATTGCTTGGACAGTTTCTGTTGAATTTCTGTTGGCTGAAAGCTCTTATGTCCTTTTTGTTAATATAAGAAAGAAAGTAGGGAGAAAAAGAAAATTACATGCAATAATGTTTCTGAAAGACAGAATTTTCAAGACCATACCCCGAGTTAAGTGGATTCTTCTTAGACAGCAGCCACACTGCTGCTCTCTGAAGGGCAAGAGGCTGAACTTTCAGGGAGCCAATTAGGAAATGCTTCAGAAAGAATGTTAGTGACAGCAACAGTCTGAGAGATTAACTACATTAAAGGATCCTCGAAGCACTTGCCTATAAGTATTTTCAGCATAGCTATGATCTTTCTGTTGTATTAGTTAAAAACTGCTTTTACAAAAAGAAAAGCAGCAAAATTACTTGAGGTTTTTTAACTTACTTCTTTGCTTGTTTACAAGCAAACAGTTCCACAACAACAATCACTTATCAACAGAGCTTTACTTCTTCTGAGAAAAATAAGTTTCTTTAAGACATATAATAAATATCTCTCAGATTATTGTGACTGAGAAGACAAACCATGCCTGAAAGATTCATTATATTTTGCCTTTCCAGTCTTTTCACTTTTCAGAGTCAGAAGGGATTGATGTTTCTCTTTGCTCATTGCTGAACTGCACCTATTTGTACAGAAATACTAAATTTTGGCTTGTCACTGAAAGCAGTATGTGATATGGAGCTGAGAGCAATAAGTGAGATGTTTAGTAGGAACTAAACAGTGACAAGAAGAATTAGCTACATTGATGTGAATTTTCTTTGATTCTCTAGTGCAAACCAAAATGTTAATGGGAATAAGCTTCCCATAATCACACACATGATCTCACAAAATAATACCCCAAATTCATAAAATATAATCTATTTGGTGTCTATCTTACTGTGAGAGAAGTGTTCCTACTAGAAACAATAGGGACATTCTTGCTCCAGCTGAACTGCACTGTAATTTTTCTCTTCTCATTAGAGCATAGGGGAAAAATCAACATGTAAAAAAAAAGAATCATGTTTTGTGAAATCTAATATAACAGCTTTCCTTCATAAATCTCAGCATAATTAAGAAAACACCAGACAGGTTCATGATTTCTCATGTGTTAGAAAAGAAATCCAGGCTTACATTTTTAACAAGACTGCTGTTCATAATTAATGAGACCTATTTGTTAATGCACTTTAGATACATTCACTGCATCCTCACACTGTGTTATAGCTCTTGCACAAGGGGAAACTTCACCTGGCAGCTTCACTGGATAATGGGGATTAGCTAATCATGACAGCTCTCTCCTTACATGCTGGTTAAAAGTAGCCACCAGCATCTTGACATGCAAGTTCTGACCTCAAGTTGTTGTACTGAGAGAAGCAGCATATCAGTTGCCCTCCCTAATCCAGAGAAGACTGCTACAGCAAGACTGAATGCTAAAATAAGTGGAGCAATTTTTATTAAAAAAAAATAAATATTCACTTGCTTGTTTTTATCAAGCACTAATGCTCCTGGGCTGTGTTCATAGAAAATTTATGTTGTTCAGGCTCAGTTCAATTAGACTTATTCCTGATTAATATGCTGTTCTGTATTCACTGGTGAAACTTAGTATTTTCCAATTTGCATACAGAGGAATAAGATATTATTTGTTATTAGTGGTTTTCTGCACTTTTTTCTGCTTATTATTCTATCTTATTTTGCAGTAGTATGCACATTTTAAAGTATGCCTCTATGTAATGTGCTGGGTAGAAATTAAAATAATTACATGTCTTCTACATCATATGCTTTGAGGGACAGAGAAACTAAGACAAAATCTTGAATATTTGTACCTATTTTTATCACATCCTTTTCAGATATGCTGACCTTCCCAGTGTTTTCTAAAGTCAGCAGTTCTTGAGAAAGATTATCACCTTCAGATAACGAAGATGGGTTAGTTGTTAATGTGGGTAGTGTAAAAAAATTTGCACATGCTGGACACCTTATTTTCCATTTCCTTGTTTAAACACCTTCTTTTTTTTTATCTTTTATGTGACATTTGCTTCTGGAATATTCTCCTGGAAACTGCTTTCTCATCTACAAGTCATGCAAGTCATGATTTGGCCATTTTCTTTCTGACCACTCCACTACTGATTCAGCTTTCACTTGACAAATGTCTTCCTCTCACTGAGGATGCTGTGATCCTTCTTTTGAAGAAGAGTCACACCAATTTGAAGATGACAACCTTACAGGTCTCTTGCCATGTGTAGGATCTTTCTACTAGTGTCCCCTGTCCCCAACTCCATATTAGTCCCCCATGGGTAAATTATAGGGAATTTCTCAGCAACTTTTCCTCTAAGCCAGGGATAGTGGGTACTTGTCAGGGTCAGCATGCCAAAACTGGTGACCAGGGTTGACCTGGCTGGGGCCAATAATGGGCAGAGGCATAAAAAGGCCAGGTTGTGATACCAAGTTGATGAGCTGGAGCTGGGGGGGGAAATAGCCTGGCACTTGGTGGCCATAACATCGTATGAGCTTAGAGCAGCCCAAAGTGAAGGGAGAGGCCCCAGGTGGTGTCTTGCAGCCCATTCCCACCCAGCTCCACCCTGGCCATCTACCTCAGGCTTTGTGGCTGCCCTCAGCAGGGCTGACTGGTCACTCACATCCATACCATGCCCAACTTGAGTGTTTGGGGCAGGGTACAGAGACCCTGGGGACACTCAGAAAGGGCCCTGATATGTCTACTCCCCATATTACTGTACCCTCTCCCAGTCTTACTCTCAAGAATTTCAAGAAGAATCTCTTCTTGAAAGCACATCTCCCTAATAAAAATCTGTAGTATATTATTTATGCTCTTTTTATCATGGGATGTTTTCTAGTCAGGGTTGAAACACTGTGACATTTAGAGCAGGAATGTGCTGGTCTTGTGTTGCCCACAAATGCCCAATAAATTCTGTCTGTCAGGACAGTGTTTGTAACCTTTAGTCTCCATCTCTCTAGGCTGGATGAAGGTGACTAAGAAAAGCAAATTCTACTAGATTCTTTCTTCCAGAATTTTACCTGTGAGTTTCTGAGGTGCTCAACCCTCCCAGAAACATTTGTATTCAAAAGTTGGAAATCCACTGACATGCATCTTGCTTAGACAAGTATGGGTTATGAAAGTATTAAATCATGCTCTCTGGTATATAATTTATACTTTTTGCTAAAAATATATAGCCATTTAGATCACTTTGTTAAAATAACAAAGGAAAATAAGACAATGAATAATAAAACTCAAATACTTTTACCAGAAGCACAACTAGTATATGTGTTTTTTTGGTTTCTTTTTTTTTTCTGGAGCTACATGTCTCTGAGAACATCCTCTGCATGGTTATCATACAGCATGATTTGGTGATGCACTTTGCTTTCCCATTCCTTTATGCGAAATTTACAGAAAAAAAGATCCTTGCTATATTCATTTTGCAGTGTTTTAACTATGATATGTCACAGAGAACAGCATTAAAAAAACCAACAAAGTTGCAGAATCATACCTCAGAATATAGAAATTTCCAGATTGTCTGTGAACACAAATCATTTCTATTAGAACTTCAAAAAGACAAATTAAGATATTCTTTTTAAAAAGGGGTTGGTAGATCAATGTTAGATGGAGGAAATTAACATTGGGTTCTTAAATCTATCTAGGCTCTTAAGAGTAAGACCACATTGTAAAAGTTCTGGATGCCCAGGACTTTTGACAATTAGTGATTGTTTAGAAAATTAAAGGTGGGGTTAGAAGCCTATGGTTAGGCATTCAAGTTTAACAATCTTGACTTGCCATTAAAATCATTCTAAATTATTTCATTATTAATCACACGTTATAAATCCTGAAGATGAAGGTGTTAAGCCAGTTCATATTGCTGGTCCCTGAACCAGCTGAAGCCCTGGGAACTGAAAATTATTTTTGGACAGTCTGTTGTTTGCTGTCTACATAGAGATATGGTGACAGAAAACCAAGTCAATACAACAAAATCTGACAAAAACAGGAGGAAAAAGAGAAAAGAAGGGACAGAGGAGAAAACAAATTCAGAGAGCACAGGGAAAAGCAATGAGTGGAAGATGCAGAGTGAAATTCTGTTGGAAAAGAAGTACATTAAATAGCTGTTGTTGGGTAGCTTTGTGTGTGCAGAGCACATCAGTAATAGGGGGCATAGACTTTCATTTCAAGTCTGTTGCAGCACTCATAAGTCTTTCCATTAACTCCAGTGAGCTTTGGATTAAGCACTTAGGGGGAAAAAAGGTTATAGTTAAACTGAATGCTTTTTTTGAAGTAGGGAGTTTAAATTATAGAAGAAAGTTTTAGTAAACTCAGAAAACTCGCTGAGCTCACAAGCCCTCAGAATCCCCAGTATTTACAGTGCCTCCTTTAGACCTTTCTCTTAAAAAGGCAGAAAAGTAGCTTATCTTGGAATTTAAATGAGTTCAGTAATTGCTCAGGCTGCAGAATGTAACACAAGATGTATTACAAACAAGCCAGCAAAGCAGTTTATTACACCACAAGTGTGCAGGGGATTAAAAAAATACAAGGGAATCCCTGATTGCTATTGTGCTTTGGGATTAGCAGAGCTCAGAATGAAGCTGCTGTGTTTTCATTGTCTGAATCCTGCATTTTAGCATTTGAAATACATTGTATTTATAATTTCTGCTAGAAACACAACAAATAAGACTTTGAAGATAACAGGAATTTAAGAACTTTAAAAAATATTTCGCTTTTTTCTTTGCTTCTGTTATTATAATTTTTCTTTCTTTTTCTACCTCTTACTGTGGACAGTTAGTGCTTCTGTGATTTCCTGCCAACTTGTGCCACTTGGTCTCACTGTTGAACACATTCTGTTTCCTATGGAGTCTTTAAGATCAGCTGCAATATTCTCCTATTTACCCATCACCAATGAGCCTCCTCATTCCTTTCCATAGTCACACCCTCCTCAGAGCTACCATTTAAAGGCTGTTTGTGTTGGCTGTAGGTGTCAAGGTGTTGGCAATGGGGAGCAAGCCACAGGGTCAGCCCCTGTGAGGAGCTGGTTCCAGCTTCTCCAACATGTCCACTGCGGGACACAGGTGAGCCCCTCAGCCACAGGCAGGAGCCTTGGGAAAAGCCTTTGTGAGAAAGGTCAAAATGCTATAGAGGAGTGAGGGAAAATCTGGGGGAAACAACCTTGTGAAATCTAGGAAGGACTGGGGAGGAGCTGCTCCAGGTACTAGAACAAATTTTCCTGCAGCCCCCAGAGAGACCACAGTGGATTATGTGGTTGTCTGCAGCCAGTGGAGACAACCAAGCCAGAGCAGATATCTGTTACTGCAGCCCATAGAGAATTCCATGCTGGAGAAGATAGGTAGGACTTGAAGGAAGCTGCAGCCTCTGGAGGGCACATGCTGGAGCATGGGAAAAGTGCAGGGAAGAAGGTGTGGCAGACAGGAGCTGCTGTGGAGTCACTGCAGTCCCCATTCCCCATCCCCTCTGCACCTATTGAGAGGAGAGGAGTTGAGATTGAAGGAGTGATGTTAAGCCTGGGAAAAAATGTGAGGGGGAAAGTGTTTGCTTTGTTTCTCACCATCCAAATAGATTTTAATTGGCAATATTTCCCCCCCCCCTTCCCAGATTTATTTTGCCTGTGGTAGTAATTGGTAAGTGAACCCCCCTTTTCCCCATCTTTGTCTTGACCCTTAAGCCTTCTTATCTTACTTTCTCCCCTAGTCCTGTTAAGCAAGGGGAATGAGAATGGCTGGATATTCATCTGGCAGTTGGCCAAGGGCAACTTAACACTATTTTCCAACCAAACACATAAGCAATATGTGTTGGAAAAAAATAAGGGTACACACATTCAGAAAAACTTCTGTACCCTATTTTAGTCATGAATGAAGTACAGAAAATACACAGATTTTAAAAAAGAAAGCAGGTAGAGATTTCAGCAAGAGCTACATGGCATGGGCTCTTGCAGTGTGTCACATTGTTGTGTTGCCATGTAGCTCCTTGCCTTTATAGATCAAGGTCAAATCTGATCCTGGGAAGAATTTCTCCTCCTCTGAGTCTTTGTTAAATTTGAGCATTCTTTAGCTTTCCAACGAAGCATACAGGCACTGAAGTTCCTTGTTCCTGTAGTGAATGAATGACCTCTGCACAGTCATATTTTTTCAGTCATAAGTTATCTGCTGGCTTCTACAATATGCTCCCATGAGCTTACCAATGTCAAGCATTCATAATATTTCCTTCATTCACAGAACAATGTTTTGCTACCCAGGAGCTCCAGAGTCCACAAGAACCAGGTCTTGACACTAGTTCCTTGTTCCCTCATATCTGCCAGGGATTTTCTCCACCAGTGAGTGAGTAGATGTTTTTTTTCCTTAGGCAGCAGCTATTGTTTATTCAGCAGCTGAAAAATTAGTCTGGTTACTGAGTCTCAAATACTCCTCATCCCAAATATACATGACCAGCAACTCCCAGAGCAAAACCAGATTTCCTGTTGGCTGAAACCTATTATGTTCTAAAAACTGCATTAAATGCAAAGAGAATTTTAAAAGACTTCTTAAGAAATGCAACTGTCAGAACTGTTTCAGAAAATGCCATATTTCCTATATGGCCCCATATTCATAGATATAAAATAGCCATAGTCTTTTTGAAATGAGTCTAGGAAAGTGAAGCTACAGTTATGCTATAACAAAGAGGCTTACAATTAGATTTTGCTTGGCAAATATATTGACTGTTAACAGTTTCTTCTATTTAAAAATCATGCAGTTAACTCACAGCTGCTCCTACTATCTTTAGAATGTTGTTACTCATCAGTAGGAATGTGGACATATTCAATGGGAACAGAAAAAGTAAATGACTTTCAATATTTGGTCTCTCTGACAGTGTCATTGCAAAAATTTTTAACAAATGTTAGTGATTTAAAAGCCCTAAGATCTGAAGCTAATTGCAA
This sequence comes from Galbula dea, assembly GCA_013399015.1. Lineage (NCBI taxonomy): Eukaryota > Metazoa > Chordata > Aves > Piciformes > Galbulidae > Galbula > Galbula dea. The sequence continues at coordinate 222,566 of VWZX01006239.1, read as the reverse complement.
TAACTAGTTCTTCATATTCTATCTTCTTTCATAGCCCAAATAATTTCAAGCCAAGCACTGCTTTCCAAAATACTTACATTAAATGGCAGGTGAACATAAAAGTTTGACAGTGTTCCACTAAGTTTTGCCCATTATTAATGATCTAGTTTTGCTGGTTGTTAGGAACCCTCCATCAGTTGCCTGAGTGCTTCCATAATATCTCAGTGTTTATGTTTCCCCAAAAGGCTGTAAATATGCCTAGCTGGAGTATTCTGAAGAATTTTGCTGGAGCATTTTATTGGAAATGATCAAAATCTATAGTTTGTGAGGGAAATTGCAGCTTCTTTTACCATCCCCCAAAATATCTTTTCCAGGCTTCCCAAAAAATTCTCAATTACTAAAAATTTCAGTGTAGTGGTGGTTACATATTTTATCATGAAGCTTTTTGTCTGAGTGGAAACTTTCAGGATTTGTACATTAAAACCTTTCATTTGAATGTATTGAGATGAACTCAGTTACAAGATGATTTGATCTTGAAGTTAGTTTTTTACCATTAGCTATATAGCTTCACTGGAATTGGCTGGTACCTGATCCATTGACATTCATGAGCCTTTTGTGATGGCACTCAAAAGGAAGCCTGCACTGCATCATGAGTGGTGTAGACCTGACCTGACTGAAGAGAAGGGAAAGCCTGAACTATCATTTTTACTAGGCAATGTATCACACTGAGAAAATATCATTTTAGCAGTCATCTGAACAAAGAATAAGCATTATTTCAATTTTGATGACATATTGCTGTGGGCTTTTTTCCTAAATTTATGTTCCTCATCCCCCATAAGCTTAAGCATTAGTCAGTAATTCATATAGAAAATTCTCAGCAGCCTATATTATTTGTTACTATTCACCTAGATACTACCAACCACAAGTGTTGTCTAAGATTTTATTCTCAAAATGTTACAAATAATAACAATTGGGATCCCACACAGAAAGCCACAAAACCAAAATCCTCTAGGATAAACATGCAAAATAGTATTTTTTATGAGCCAGGTTCCTGAAATACATATCTGAACATTTTTCTTTGGGAAAAACTATAGTTATTAGAGAAGAAGAGCTATTTATTTATTCAGTTAGATTCTTATTTCACAGTTTAGAACTGTTTTAAACTTAGATCTCTACTATCTACATTCTTTCTTCCCCTTTGCTCCTCTCTTTCTCTAATCAGTTTTTGTTGTCTTGAGTAGGCAGAGTCAGAAGTTTGGCCCAGACTAACACCAGTGGAAGTGCTTCAAGGTCTTGTTTGTGAGCATTCCCCTTTCTCACAGCATAAGAATTATAGTATTGTCTTGGGAGGCCTTGCTGGAATCACTGTTTCTCTGTGAAGTTTCACCCAAAACCTCTCAGTGTGCATCACTGGTATCAGAGCCAGATGCATCTCTATATTATTTCACTGCAAAAAATACCTAACCAAAAAAACCTCAAACCCAAATCTGAATTTGTGTGACTAGTCTAGAAAGAAATCAGTATCATATGAATCCTCAAAGAGAACTGATACTATGACATGTCCTGCCAGCTCACATGCTGCATAATTTGGAAATAAAACTTGTGCCAGGACAACCTGAATTCCACACCCTTTCTCCTCCCATGGCTCAGTGATTGTTTATTACCTCCCAAGTTGAAACATAAACCAAATCTTCACTGATTTTTTTTCCAAAATTTGTAATTCAGCTGAAAGGTAGGTGCACACCAACCCACTTAGTTATATCCCTTTTCCAGAATATGTGCTGTTGGAGGTTGCTTGCATTGTGGAACCTCAGACAGGAGTAGCTCTGAACCACTCTTCTCTCTGCATGGCAGCAAGAATTATCACTGGAGCCTCTGAGCTTCAAGATACAAGACATTACCAGTGGGCTTACATTGGAAGCTTACACTTTCATCTCAGATCTAAACTGGATTTAGGCAGAGGCAATACAGGAAGCATAAATAGTTTTCTACACACAAGCTCTCTGCCTTTTGTTCTCTGTACCTGACAATGACCTCTGAAACATTTTGAACTGGATGGACCTGTTGTCTCCCACAGTTTTGCAGCTGATATATTTTCATATCATATATGATCTATTTCCTTCACGTTTAAAACTTGATATAATATTCAGTTAGCTTTCATATCATGCTTGCAAAATTATTGCTTTTCTCTTTAAAAAAGGTGTTAAAAGCCTTCATGCTGTATAGCTTTAGAGCTTTAATTCTCCTGGCCTAAATGTTGCACTCCTTTTGATCTACTTCCTGATTTCTTCAGATTTTCTTCTTCTTCATTCTCTCTTTTTCTTTCTTTCCTTTTTTTTTTTTTCCCTGCTGACAAAGGTGGTTACATTTCTCAGCAATTTTCAAGGTTTCAAAATCTGGATTCCTGTTCTACTCTGCCTGAGTAATCTGCTGTAATTACCACATTATCTAGAATATTGGGTTCAACTATTAGTTGCTGTTATACTACAAAGATCAAATATCCACCTAAGCAGAAACTAAAATAAAACTCCCTTTTCTTGTAAGTCTGGAGGAAAATTGATTGATAGGAACAGAATGTTGCTTTGCCTAAAGCAACACAGTCTCATTTTCTTAAAATACTTTTCTATAGTTGATTTGTGGGAACACACTGGGGAAAGAATACATGCATTCTTACAGACAATACTATGTAGTTACTGTAATAGAGTGATATGATCAAAATTTTATGAAAATGCACAGTCCTACTGAACTTGAGTAGGAAATAGGTTTGTACTTGGTATTTAAATATTTCCTCATTTATTTTTCATTTATCCTACTCTAGTACAAATGTAAATTGCCCTCATAAAATGCTTTAAAAAAAATAAGAGAGAAAAATCAGATCTAATTAATTTATAAGCCTTTTGGGGGAAATTATTTTAGTGTGTGACATGATAACTAGAGTAGCACTCGCAAACCCAGTAAACATGATCTTGTGTATTTTCCATTGTAGATAAATGATGTGGTTGATATTTTTTCCACATATGTAAAAAAATACCTGCATTAATTCATGTTGTCATGCATTAATAGGATCAAAAGAAAAGCTTGCTCTTGTGGGAAATGGGCACCTGTTACTCACAACATGTCTGCAAGCTTTAATCTAATTTTAATACTCTATTTGTTAATAATCCCTTGGGACACACAATTTCCATCTATCCATTCTGAGCTAAAATGAACAGGATTAGGTTTTTAATTACATTCTCTGTTTTTCTGCTCACAGCTTATAGATGAAAATGTCTTAGAGATGAGTTTATGTAAGGTAAATATTTGAGAACACAGTTATGTGCTCAATTAAAGAAGTTAAATATGAAGGACACATCCCATGAATAGTTCTGCCTGAAGGAGCAGCTTCAGCTCCTGCATATCCCTTTGCAACTACCAATTCTAGCATTATACCTATGGAAAACTGCAGATGTCAGAATTATTTACTCTTATGCAAAGCTTCTTAGCAAACTTAGCAAACTACCCCTGAAGCCAACCCACACAACTTTCAGAGCCAAACTCAGGTAGAGCAAGAAACTCAGGTCATTGGAGAAAACTGAAGCAAAACACAGAATCTCAGAAGTGCAGTGCTGGAAGGATGTCAGGTGTTCCCCTTGTTCATTCCATTGCTCTGAGACATGATCAGCTCTGCCAGTGTCATTCCTCAGAAATGCTTTTCTAATCTCTTCTTAAAGACCTTGGCTGAGCATAGCCTTCATAAGCAATCTCTGTGTGTGGTAATGGTAAGATAACTTTATTATGGCATACCTCACAACATCCAACTTGAATCTTCTTTGCTGCATGTAAAGTCATTACTTGTGACCTACTGTGAACTCTGAATTATTTCCAATTAGTGCCCATCCCTTTTCTGAAATTCAGTGTTCTAAATCAACTGAAGCATTATCAGTAATAAAGTGAGGTTACTTCATGATGGATCTGGTTTGTACTTCCTGATACAACATTTGCCTTTTAAACAACAGTGTAAAACTCCTTCCATTCTGATACATTATAACCTCTTCAGACTCATTTTTGAACAGGCATTATTTGTCTTCCATCCTATATCTGTAACAATTTAGTGTTCCTGCTCAGATATTGTACTTTGTATGTGTCCATATTGTTCTTGCAGATCATATCTTCAAGTCATTTGCAAATTTAAAGAATGTGTTCTCCATTGCAAGTTCAGGTGTTAAATCCAACTGTTGAAGAGGAGATAAGAAATGGGAGAACCTGAATAACTCCACCAACCATATACTTCTATACTACTTGGTCATCTGCTTTTGCATCCCCCTTATAAGAATTTCATCAAGGCTGTGCTTCTTATATAATTTTTGGGAAGATCATGTGAGAATATAAAAAGTATTGTTAAAGTCAAGATAAATGACCTCAGTGGCTTCTTTCCATTCAGCCTGCCATCCTGTCCAAAAGGAAATGAGATTAAGTTTACAAAATTTATTCCTAGGAAAAAAACCCTAAACATGTTGTCTGTCATCTGCTTGTTATTTCTTCCTTATTTTCCAGATAGCTGCAAACAGTTTATTTGACCATGTCCTTCGAAATATTTTGGGTCTATACTATCTTAATTCTTTTAGCCATTTGATCACAGCTGACTTGTTTAGTGAAGACTGCTAGGAAACACCTAACTTGCTCAAATTCACCTACAAACTGTTTTCCTCTCTATTGGGTAGAGTAGTCCTTGATTTCCTTCTTAAAATGAACAGAGAAAATCAAAGAATTATTTCAAAGTATGAAATTATTATGCTAGGTCAACAGCAGAATGAGGTTTTTTTTCCAAGTAGTTATTTAATTGTTGATCCTCATTCTGTGCCCTGTTTTTCATGTGGCTACTTGTTCCTGCTGCTTTGTTGTTTTCATCTTTGGTAAGCTATCTACCATCTACAGTATTTATAATTCCTTCTTGTGGGTGGAGTCAATGAGGATTTTCTACTTTAACCAAGTTGATCTCCTATAACACTTCTTATGCCTCTGCCTAAGGTTAATTTATGACCCTAGTAATTTTCCTGTAGGTTTTGCTTTATCCCTTAATCCTTGTTCTCATTAGATAGTGTCTACAGTTCTTTCCCTGCACTGAATTCCACCTAATTTTTATATAACCCTCTACCTCTCTCAGGATTACAATAGTCACAGTTCTGTGCTCATTCTTTGTCTTTCTGAACAAATTGTATTCTTTTAGTAGTAGTCTTTCAGCTATATTAATTATATTGTCAAATGCCTTGTTTTTTCCCTGTATACTGTACATTAACATATATAAGTAAGCTGTCTGACCTTTTATTTCTTTTTTTGTTCTTTGAATCTTATTCTGAATAATCATAGTGGCCTCCCACTCAATCAATCTTGATATCCTTATTCACATTTCTCTTTTTTATGCTTACCTATGGAATTTTGTCCCTCACTCTCTCTTCCCCTTGATTTCTATTTAAAGTCTTTCTTACTGGATAAATTTGTCCTCTTATAGAAAATAGACTGTTTTCTATGTTCAGGGGTATTTTTTCCATGTACAAGAATATGTGGAACATCATCTCAATGGTCAAGGGAGCCCACAGTGTCCTGGCATCCTGGAATATGCATATTTCTCCAGAATACCCAAGTTCCTAATCCTTTTAAAATAATGAATGTGTATATTTTGAGTCTCCTACCTTCTCAAGCTGAGACTCCCTGATACTTTAGATCAGTTTGAGGTTGTTCTTGTAAGTAACTACGTGTCACAAGTAGAAGGGCACTTGGGGTTGTGATCACTGTTTGAGATCAACTTCATCTGCCTTATAATAATTTGTAAGAGCTGAGTTCTTTGGAAGTAGCAGACTGTAGGATGTCAGCCTCAGTAAACATGAGACCTTTAGGAGGAAATTATCAACTGCTGCTGCTTTCTTTTACTTTCTTTTGGGAATGGAAGCAGAAAATATTATGGTTCTGAGTTTTTTTATCCTCTTCAATGACATTTGACACTGGACAATCGCTTGCTGCTAGGACACTGACCTATTCTTGACCTTGATAGTGAAAAAGCACCAGTTTCCAGCTGAGACCAACAGCTTTCTCTCTAGCAGAATGACCATTTCATTGCTGGTGCTGCTATGGACCTTCACCTGCTTAGCTTCCATGGGTTCTGCTCACTGCTGCTGCTGCACAAGTGATGTCTGCATTTTGACAACCAAGCAGGAGATAAAGACATAACCAGAGAGAATTGCATGGCACAGCTGTGGGGATTTTTTTTCCCCTTAGAATTTCAATAAAAAAAAGAAATCCAGAAAGACAAAAGCTCTAACAGTGAAAGAGCTATCTAACACTCCTTCCAGCCAACACACACAAATTTCTGCATGTTTGTTCCAGTTGCTATTGAAAAGCAAACAACCAGCCTGTCAGCTTATTTCATCTCTTCCAGGAGATAACAGTTTTAGGAATGGTCAGCTGCTCTCCAATTCAGTTCAGTTGTTGGCCTTTAAGACTGATGTAATGCTGACACAGCAGAAAATGACAGTCAGTGGGGGAAGACTTGGCAGACAGGCTGAGGGCTTTGAGTAACTGGGGTACAGACTCCCCAAAAGTTCTTTGCACCTTAGTTGCCATTGCTGGGAATTAACTGATTTGAGGATCTGACTTTCATGACTCAAAGTGTTACGTGCTCTAAATGATAACTGGGTTCAGTGCAGGCAGAATTTGATTGCTGAAGTTTCTAACTCCAGTGGATGGCAAAAATCTGGGAAACAGTGAAAACTGGAACCTGAGTAAATAGAATCTAACTTAATATGGTGATAATTTAAATTTTACTGTTTGTAAGCCTTTGTGAAAATTTTGGTGAGGCTTTAAATCCTAATGTTGAGGTTTGTGGTACTTTCTGCATACTTACAGGCTATTAATACACCAACTGAAAAAAAAAAAACATTCCAGCAGAATTTCAGTCTGTCTTCTAAATAATGCAAAATACCAGCTGTATGTTGTGCAATGTTCATCAGCTGTGAGATTGCTTTTGCCTTTGAGTATTTTTCTTCCATAAACTCTTTCTCTCAGAAATAGTTACAAATCAGTACATATACAGAATAAATCATTAAAGATTTCTGAAAATGCAAGAAAACATGAATTCTGAAGATGAATGTGCTCACACCAATTACACTTAACAATACATGAAGAGCCCAATAAAATCTCTTTCACATTTTAACTTACTCCGTGATAACATACGTAAATTAAATAGCTGAAGTGAATGAATTGCTACATAAAAGAAAACTTTCTTTCACTCTAGGGATTTTTTCAGGTTCAAAATGGTTATTTGTTTGGTGTTTTTTAAAGAATTCTTTTTGTTGTTGTTGTTCTGTATTGAAAACATAGTTTTTGAGTGAGGTTGAAAGAAGCTCTGTAAAATTGCTTATTGAAATCTGTTCAATGATGATATTTGACCCAATTTTTGTGGTATGCACAAACCAGTCCAAAGTTTGGGTGGCCATTTTGGGTCTAATTTAGTACCCCAATATAATGAAATAATTTTAAGCCTATCAATATTTATGTGTGAGAAAAAGTTAACTTCTACGTTTGTTGCAGCAACAGTTCCTCCATTGGTTGGTATGTGAACAAGATAGCATCTTTCTTTGCTATAAGAGATATCATCTTTCTCAAATTTAATCAGAAATAAAAGTTATTTATTGCATTCATTTTTCAAATGAAGCATATATGTCATCATTTAAAGGCTGAAGGTTGTAGCTACAAAATCAGATGTTATCAAGTTACCACACTTGGTATATATCATTTGTCTTTTCACATTAATCTTCAGGATGTAGGAGTTAGTAAAACTTCTATTCTACTAGAATGACAAGATCATAGCAAACTTAGAGACTATGCATTTATTAACAGGACATCCTTTAAAACATAGTTACAGCACTTAATAAACTTACCATGAAAAGACAAGTTCAATATTCTCTTTCCCATTTTTTATATATTCAAGACAATTATGAATGAGAACTAAGTAGTTACTGTATGTGATCAAGGCATTTGCATGAGTTTATGCTTAAAAGCTGAACAGTAGCATCTTCAAAATGCAGCCTGTAATTTAAAAAGTGTTACTACTGAGTTAATTTTACTCATGCCTTTCCCACAAAAGAATTTTATAAGCTCTTCAGGAGGAAAATTAAAGTTCCAGCCATTGTTTCATTTGCATTTCCATGCTCCAACAGGTTCCATAATTGGATTATTTCTAAATTTAAAAAAGACAATTATATTTTATTTAAATAATGGGAAGTAGAAAGATCTTTCAAGGAAATACCTACTTTAGAAAGCCCACAGTAGCAAACAGAAAAAAAAAATGGTCACAACTGCAATTTTACAGGAATATTTTCTCCAGATGTATGTTGCCTGTTCAGTAGGATTTGCTCCAAGAGATGTTTACACTGTAGTAAGGTAACTTTGGAGCAGGGTCTATCAAAGTGTTCAGCTCTTCCAGGTCTCTTCCAAGCACGTGCCACAAAACCCAGAAATGCTTGACAATGGGTAGCCAGAAAAAAATATCTGGGCATTTTAGTACATGCATCTCTGGGGCCAGTTGCACCTCTAAGCTCCAACTGGTTTCTTTCATCCCATTTAGGCTGCTGCTAAGATGGATAGGTGGATGGATGCATAAGCCATCCAGTAGGATGCTTATCACAGCCATCTTGCTGTTCTGGATGCCCAAACAGCTCACACTTTGATAATCTGAAGAGCTGGTTTCTTTTGCCTACATTTTCACTGATTTCTGTTATGACAATAAGTCTTTTGGCTTGTTTCATTTCCTTGTGCAGACCTTGATTACAACCTCAGTCAAGCAAGCTGATTAGACCTGTTTTGTGGGTCTTTAAATGAGCAAGTGAGTTTTTTGGAACTATATGTTTTTTTCCAAATGTAAACTTTTTTTTTTTTTTAAAGTGAGTTCAGATAAAAAAAAAAAATTAAGGAGAACAAAAAAGTTATGTTTCAATGACACTTAATCTTAGCACCTAATAGGTTCTAAAGTCAGTCTCACTAGGTTCTCCCTTTAACCAGTGAAGAGCAAAATACTCAACTATACTAAGACCATTCCAGAAAGGTGTCTGGAATGTTGTTAAATTAAGACAGGGTTCTTTAATTCTCTCTGTGTAACATTTTCTCTGACCCTAGAGAAATTTTTCTTCTTTTTGTACACAATTTTCTAGGAGTTTTGAAAGTACAGACAATTGGGAAAAACCCCAAGAATACCTCAGAAGAGTTTAGAGGGAAATCAAGTGAATTAGTGAACTGAAGTATGCCTGTACTAGTAGCTCTGCAAGACACTGCTCTGCTGACCATGCCATTTGGAGAGAACATGCTGACATTTCTGATCCATTCTTTCAATGAAGAGTTAATTCTGTGATTAGTAGATAAGGATTTGATAACAGAGGAGAGGTGGTGGGAGAGAAGGGCTAACTAAAAGAAGTCCTCTCATAAAGATAAGCTTATACACCTCTGCAGCATACTCATACCATGTGTGCTGTGGCATCTGAATGCAGTGAATCTCAGTTGATTCTGGACAAGAGAAGCAGAAAAGGTCTTCACATCTGTGCTTGAACATCAAGGATTGAATATTTATAACTACTTAAATTATTGTTGTGTTCGGTTTCCTGTGGAAAATAATGAAATTTAAGTGGCATTATCACCCTTTTTAATGTTGGTTCTGGTTTTCTGTTTTAAATTCCACTATGAAAATAATTTCTGCATTTTCAAGTAGTAATAATCAAAAGTTTCCAAGAAGATTGCATTTTAAAATTAGTTTATTGATTTTAGTGCTCAAATCTGACACTAACTTCAAGTTGACATCTTGAAAATTTTCCCTCCCATTTGCAGCTTTGTTTAAAGCTTCTTGTGGGAAAAAAAAATTGTTTTGTCTCAGGGCATGATAACAGATCAATGAAAAATAATGTAGCAATTATTCTTTGAAAAAAAGGAAGAGAAATAATATTTTTTTTCCATATCAACCCCAATGATTTTGTGATTCTTCATTACTATGCAATGTCATCTCTGCACACTTTTGTAAATAATGCTGCTTGCAATATTCTTGATGTTAATAAAAATACTTGTCTTGTTCATATAACTCTGGGGAATGAAATCTTAGCAGGAGGTATTCAGGATTGAAAATAGCTTTAAATTTTCACCATACCTTTTTTTATTCTCCTGTTATATTTTTCTCATTTCTTCTTGTCCATCTCAATGTACACACACACGAAAAGGAATTGTACTAAACTTTGTGATGCAAAGACAGCAAACTGGATTAGACAAAGATCCATAGATCATTAAAAAGGACACAGTTACAGTTGCAAAATAAATACCTGTATTCACAAGTGGTTTAACCAAGTAAAATATGAATACAAGGCAAGACAGACCCAGTGAAATAATTAAAGAGATACATATGGTACTTAAAGAATGGAGCAGTCTGATGTCCAGCTAGTGTTTCAAAAAGAAAGAATTGAAATATAACAGATCAGATCAGCTTATTTAAATACTGCTCACATAATTAGCAGTTTGACATTATTTTCTCAGAGATAGAGTGGCTGCCAGCCACAGTACAATAAAAAAAAAAAAATCATTTAAACCTCCAGGGAAATAACATATTGTCAAAAAGGAAAAAGGGCATGTAGATAACATTAATTTCTTCATGGGAAGAAGACGCTGAATTTCTACATCTCTCAAAAACAGAAACATAAAAAATGTAAATATTTTTACTCTTGACTGATATGACTTATCTTCACTCTTTGAAATACTACTTTATTACATTTATATATAAAAGCCCCTTATATACTTTTAATAAAGAATGGAGACTTTCCTTTACCTATCTTTTGTTATCTTTGTACCCTTCAGAGCTGTCATCTTTTTAGTGATTTCTTATGGAATTATTTTACAGCATTGCTCAGCAAAACAGGATGCACAGCTAAACTGACTTATGAGGATGATAAGGAAATCATGCAAGAAGTTATTGACTTAATTTGGTGTCCTAGTGTTGATTTTTTTGTTAATTCCATGTCACCAATGCCTCACAAGCTGAATGACACCTCCCTGTTTGTACAAGAGAGGGGTGCATCTTGGTCAGAGAGTCAGCATGCTAAAGCAAAAAAAACCCCTACTTTTCTCATTCTCCCTGATTTAGTTTTTCCTTTTAAAACGTATCTTTCTTGACCTGTTTTGAGTTACAACAGTGTGATGATTTGGACCTGGCTCCCTGCCAAATGCCCAAACTCACAGTGAAATCCTTCCCCCCCGCCCCTTTCTCTCTCAGAGTTTAAGGAAAAAAACTACGAGAGAAACTAAAGAGCCCGAAACAACCCGAACTACATCAAAAGCATTTATATTTACATATATAGCAGTTATAAACAATTAAAATACTATGCACACAGTAGAGGGAACTCCCCAAGGGAAAGGGAAAAGGGAAGGAAAAAGGGAAAAAAAAGGGGAAAAAGGGAAAAGGGAAACTAAAACAGGTTTGTACACTCGAAACCCAGGATAGAACTAATAAAAACAGAATCTTACAACTCTCCTTAAGATAGCAGAGTTGCACTGACCGACGCCAGCAACAGCTGCCTCTCAAGGCCTACAAGGCCTGCAAGGCTTGACTCCTCCGCACGGGTGAGACAGATAGCAGAGAACCTGCGTCCTCGGATCCACCGGAAGGCAAAAGAGAACGAGAACGAGAGCTTCTCCCCCTCTGTATTTATACCCCCAGTTATGTAAAATCGTGTGGAATACTGGGTAAACATGATCACTTCCCTGGTTACAAACTGGTTACCAGGAAAAGCCTGGGTCAAACCATTACAAACAGAACTAATTCTGTTCAGTGATTTTTACTTTGTAGCTAAAGATCTTCTAAGTAACTGCACCTTCTGAAACTAACAGCATGTTTTTACAGACACTGTCTGCTTCTACCAGTGATAAGATCTAATGTTTAGTTTTACTACCAGGGATTGCTATGCAGACCAAGGTCTCTACTAAATCTTATGTCTCATGTTGGGGGGGTGCAGAGTAAAAGCTTCACCTTCAGAGAGGAGCAGACAGGACAGGTGACCCTAAACTGACCAACAAGGTATTCCATTCCATACATGTCATACTCGATATAAAATTAAGGGGGCACGAGGGTCAGACTGTCTCTTGTTCTTCTTCATTGGCTGGCATCTGAGGAGGTCTCTATCTTTGATCCCAGTCCATAAGTTCCTGAATCCAGTTCCAGGATGCAGACCCTGAATCTGGTTCCCATCTGCTGCTGAGTCATTCTGCCACAGTATCAGTGGTGGTGGTGATGTAGTTGCCATCAGAGAGGGCTGGATTTGATATTGGCTTTGTATATATTTGTATATATATTTCATTTTATTGTTATTTGTTTTCATTAAAGTAGTGTTACGTTTTCTTTTCCAATCCACAAGTCTCTCTCTCTTATTCCTTTTCCCTTTCTGTGACAAGGGGGTGGGGAGAGAGAGATAGGGTAGTAGAGAGAGTCTGTCACTTGGTCAGTGACCATTCCTCCAACCAATGCTCCTATGTTATGTAGCAGAAAAGTCAATATGGGAACATAACATTTTGGCTTGATGGACAATTCTATTTCTTGGCAATTTTTTTTAAGAATTGGTTAGAATCCCAATATTTATGTGGGATAGAAATTTCATTTTCTGGATGGTTCTAAACCCTCTCATTTACCATTCATTCAGAGCAAGGAGGTAAGATGCAGGAAATGCTATCTTGTACTTAGGGGTCCAAAGAAATACATTTTGAATCTAAATATGCTTCAATGTGTACAGCATCTCTTTCTTAAGCTGTTTTTACTGTTCTGCCTAACCCAGAGTGATTTGGGAAAAAAAGACTACTCAGCATGCTACAATTACAGTAAACCTTTAGAAAAGGCATTCCTCCAGTTCTCTCCAGTTATCCACAAAGAAGAATGACCATAATCAGACCTATTATATTCCAAAAAAAATAGTTACTTGGCAACTGTGATGGTGATTCTAGAATCCAGGATGTGTCTACATTTTAGGTGATTTCCCCAGGTGTTAGACAATATGTTTTTATCATCTGAGTGAGAACTGGGATTGAAAAAGTATTCCCTGTTGAAATAAATTCAATTAAGTCTCATCCTTCTGCAAAAGCATTTCAGAAATTGCTTATATGATTATTGTGCTCTCAAGTGCCATATATAGAATAATGTATGCAGTATTTCACTTTAAATATGAACTTACTACCAAAAAATGTGTCCACTTCTGTCTCTGTGAGGCAGAAAGCTACTTGGGAGAGTCTTAGGATAAAATGGGGAAGATAGCAAGATATAGATCAAATATGGATTCATTGTGCAGTATTTCATGACTTGTGTAATGAATGTATTACATGGATACATACCTGTGTGTACAGACCTGTGTCTATACTTCTGTATTTTGTGGTGTTACTCATTGAAACTGGAGGATGAAAACAGCTGAGGATTGCTAAGCTCCTCACTTGTATAAAGATGCCCTTTCTTTAATGCAAAATGGATGTGATGCAAAGAAGCCAATGTTAGTGTTGATTTCCTATAGAGTGCAAAAAAAGCCCACCAATGTGTCAAAAAGTTTGTTTACAGCTGTGGAGCTAAATAATGTGAAACATCCAAAATTTGTTATCCAGGCTTCTAAAATACTACAGGCAGCTGACAGATATGTTCAAATGATGAGTAGGAAGAGGAGGATTTAGTGCAGATTTGATAATACACATTTTGCTACACACTCCAGAAACATTCCACCTTGCAATATGATCAAAACCTTCATATGATCACCCTTTGCCAAATTGTTTTCAGGCAGAAAAATCACATCTTGTTTTCTATGATAAAATCTTCTTTCAACAAGTGTCTGAAATGTAGACAGGGTCAGCAGGTAGCACAGTATGATTCTGAGATGTAGGCAATGAAATTTTAGAAATTCTGTACTGATGGTAATAACTTCTTGGAATAATTGGAGGGGAGGAAGGTAGATTTAAAAAAAAAAAGCCTACAAGTGGTACATTAAAAAGCATTGATTATTTTTACATTGCTTGTCAAATACAAGACTGTCTGATTGTGACAATATAAACAAAATATGTAACACTTGCATAGATAACTTTTCATCTACTAATGGAATATTTCTAGCCTTCCTTACTCCCTAACCCCCCACCTGTTATTGTTTTATGTTGCCTGAAACATAAGCTTCTTTGCTTCTAAATATACAATATTATTGTTTTATAAAAGATTGTTTCTCTCCTATTGCTTCTTAATCATTTGAGCATGTAGTAATTTGATGCTACTTGGAAGGGTTTGAACCAAGCCAGAAAAGCAGTACATTAAAAAAGTTTAGGTTTATAATATATATTTTTATCCAATTTTATATTTTATTATGGTAATGGTACATCAGAGCTAACTGTATACTGATATACTCATAAAACATATTCATGATGAGCTGCAGAAATAATGAGTAATTATCTATTCAACTGAATGTTACTGATTTATTTATTTTTTTCCCCAAAACTTCCTCTGAATGTATACATTGTAATGGGGAAAATAATGGTTGACATCAGCAAACAAGTCATTACAAAGCACTTACTTGCTGACTTACTTGCTCTAAACCTGTCCAGGCAGTCAGCAAACAGAATTAGAATACCAGCCCACTGGGGCCAGATTCTGACACCACTGCTTCCACTGACTAAATATACTTTATCTTGTGGAAATTAATAACAGTATTAATGGAGCCAATCATTTACTTAAGGTGAGGGTAATTAAAAATAATTTCTGCATTGTTACTCTAAGTTGCTTTACATGTCTATACCTTGCTGTTGTTATAATGTTTGGGAGCATTTGGCAGGGGGGGGACACCTTTCCTGAAAAGTATTTCTAGTTTCCATTCAGCTGTAATTATTCACTGTATATCAGAGCACCCAAGTGGGAGATTTGGTTTTGCATTATTCTAGAAAATGGGTAAAAATAGCTAACAAGAGAGCTTACAGAAAAGTTCTTGACTTGGCAATGCATTTAAGTATATGCCTCATTTAAAATATGTAATTAGGCCTCTGGAAGCCCCAGATTTACTGTAGGAACAGAGTCTGGAAAGCAACTGTGGCTTTAAATTTGTGTTCTATGTATCATGTATTTGTGATATCCAGGCACTTGGCATACATTAAAAAAAGATCAAAATCTCACATCAGGTCTTTCTGGTCTGTCTATCAGCTAATAACTACCAGCATTCAGTGTGCTTTTGGTGTAACCTCTATGCAGGAAGAAAACAAAAGATAATTTAAGAGAAGCACTTATAGTAAAGATATTTCTTATATTTTATGTAGCTGAAATACCCCTTTAAACTGTTGAATGTATTGGAGAGCTTTTAGTAGGTATGAATCATACTCAGATATAGTATATTGTATGCAAAGGGGAGAATATGAATCTAGTTCTCATATACAGTCCTTAAATATAATCAAAACCATAAGTATATCTATATACCTACAGCTATGTTTAGCTACTGGTTTTCTGAAACTATTGTTGAAGGCAAATCTCACTATGTGGATCAGCTGAATTCGAGATGCTTAAAATTCAGTAGGTATTGATGAAAGAAATCTTGTTTATGAGGCTGGAACAACTGTCCTGGCTACACAGACCACTTCTAGAAAGTAAAGTAAGCCACTTATTACTGAAGCTTTAAGTTGTGTAGAGGTTATCTCATTGTATTTCATAGAACAGTTGTCCCCTGGTGGAATCCAATGATTCTTTACCTCATTCAAGGTAAGACCTAGCTCATAAAGTCAAAATTCCAGAGCCATCTGTTGGAGCACTTCTACCACTGGTGTGTATAATTTGGCTTTGTGGTTCACAGCAGCAATGAACTGCATAGTTATCTCATAGACATCCAGTGGATTAGTGGAGTTAATGGCACAAATTCAGAGTTAGAAGCTCCTGTTTTCAGAAGGACCTTGGCACTTGTTCCTTCTTTCCCTCCCTTGCTGCTTCACCTCTGCTCCTGAAGACATAGCCCATTCCCCTGGGCAAGACAGGATCTCCCTCACTGCCCCCCATACTCATCAGCAGTGGAATATGATTTGAGGAGAGAAATCAGCTCACTGTTAATATAATATCCTAGTACCCTCTTTAGGGAACATCAAGTGCAATCTTGCAGGCACATTATTGAAGTCTGACTGTGGATAACTTTTTGGCATGGATGAGTTTGACTCCAGTGAGTGTTGGACAGTTTCACATTATTCCTATGTAAAGGAAAGGATGAATTGGTGAGCAGCTTGTAACTCTCATAGCTTTAGTTTTCCCCTGACTGCCCATGAATTCAGGAGAACAGCTGCTAGATTCCTGACAAGTGATTCACATAGATGATATAATTTAGTTTCCCTGCCAAAAAACTCTTACTTCTAGCTTTCTTTTCAATTGACTCACTGACTGAGAGTTTTAAAGTGTCTATCAGCTGCAATGAGGAGGAGGAGTGTTGTAAAAATCATTATTCAAGACTGTGTGTAATTTCTCTCACTGGTCTATTAACATGCTGAAACAGATTTTAAAATAGTTTTTAAAACTTCTGTTAAGCTACTTTTGCAGTAAAATTTTATTATAATGTATTGGTTTCCATCAGTAGATGAAATTAAAAAGAATAAGAGAAGGGAGTCAGCACCAATTTGAGAATCACCAAAACCCAAGTCCCCAGTCAAGAGATTAATTATAAAGAAAGGGCAGCCAAAATAAATTGAGGTAGCTGCTCTATTAAAACACGAGCTGGTTAAGTGAGCTATTCTTTAAAAGGTGCTAGTATTAATTCAGATACAAGCAGGAGTTGTAGGAACAATATCTATAGCCACTACCATGTATTCAGATGAGCAAAGGAGTCAAAGCATAAACTTCTTAAGAATTAGATCCTTTAACTCTTAAATGTACAAGATATATTTCCCTCTGACACACTGCAACAATAACAAAAGAAAAAAAAATGTTTTAAAGGAAGAACACAAAGAGAGAGAGGGATGGAGAGCAGGACAATTCTTCTCCTTCAGCCTGTAGTATGGAGACATCTGAAGCAGATCTCCAAACCAAAGCATAATTTATTTGGAACTCTGTATGGAATCATTGCCCCACACTGTTATCAGCAGAGGTTGGACACTGATGCAATTCAGCCCATGCAAAATGAGCACTTCCCAGGTAAGAAGCATTAGTTAGGAGCCCCAAATTAAATGAAATTAACCTGAATAAGGTGCTTAAGCTAGGAGCCAATGTTTCCTATGCACTTAGAAATTTTCCTTGGAGACTACAGCCCAAGTTGAGCCCTCCTCTCTACAAAGGCAAGGAAGAAATGTTGTTAGGCACTTGTAGTGTATGGGTTGACCATATCATGTCTTGTAGCTTGCTCTTTGTTTTACTTGCTCACTAGAAAGTGTCATTTTCAGAATGAAAAACATCTATCAAATCTTTAAAAAAAAGATTTTGTTTTGATACACTAACAAATATCTCTGGAGGAGTCCCTGTGGAATCAGAAGACTGTTAGCACATGAAATCCAGATCTGATTAAAGGAGATAATGTGTTATTCACTTCCATATTCACTAGATTTTTACTTAGTGTTCCTTAGAGATTACAATATACCCTATTCTTAAAAAATAAGGTACTAACCTCCCTGGCAGCATCAGAGGAAGGATCATGTCCACATAGAGGCTTTACTCTGTATTCCAGTTCTGCCAAAAGCTGCAAAATTATAAAATCATATTACATTGAAAGGTCAGTTCTTTCTCCTTCAGAAAGGCTATGTGGGGGCTGGTTAATAGAGTAAAATCACATGTGATAAAGGAAAAGAAATACACTATTTGGTTGATGTGTCCACACAAAAAGTTAAATGTGAAAAGTTAAATAAAGCATTCCTCAGTAACTGGTAAAGTTTGTACATTTAAGTTATCATACATAAAGCAATAGCCTAGTGGTTGCAACCAGTCAAGAGCAGAAATAATGACAACATTCACTGACTATGTAATTTATATTTTTTGATCCATATATACTAGTTAGATAACATGAAACTCAATTTGATTGTCCAAAGGATTCACCATAAAGAGGATGAAGGAGATAAAAAAGTTGTCAAATATTAATTCAGTTGATTAATTAGTTAGAAAAATAGTTTCAGCCCCAACACTCATAGTTATTTAACATTGGTCCAAGATTACTAATGTAAAGCTCTAGCTGTTTGCCAGATAAAATCTAAGGGTGTTTCTCTAGTAATGTCCACTTTACAGTCCCTCAAATAGCCTGATAAGTGACTATGGGAAATACTTAACTATCTATTCCAGTTAGTGCAACTGGGAATCACTTCAGATTTCAGCTCTATATACTCCATGATTCTAAAAATTCTGATGAATTCTACCCAGACAAGATAACAACTGTTCTTTTCTACACAGGGTTTAGGAGAAGGTAGGGATTTGTTTGATGTCATGTGAAAGAATAGCCCTAGATAAATATAATGGATTCTTAATATACAAAAATAAGTATACCATCACTGAAGTTCTCATCTTATGTAAATTATTTTAGGTCTACAGTTACAGAATGTCACTTTCTCAATAAAAAATAGCCATTGCTTGGAAACTATTAAACTCTTTTTTTTTGTTTTTTTATCTGTTTCCATCTGACTGGAAAAATCCCACATGCAAGTAAAACCCTAAGGAAAGTGGCATTGCAGCTAGAGGACACTTTTTAATCACAATTTATCATGCACACTGGTCATTGACATTGGTGGAGAGGAAAATTTCCATAAAGAACTCTCTGTGAGACTAAGAAACACAAATCATACCATTTATTGCTGCAGCCTTCAGGACCTAAACCACAGAATGAGTGTTTTTCCATGGGTACAGAGGTGACATCATACTTTACTGCTGTGGATTTTTCAGTAAGACAAGCCTTGATGGGGCCCTGGGTAACCTGATCTAGTGGATAGTGTCCCTGCCAGGCAGGGGGGTTGGAACTGGATGATCTTTGAGGTCCCTTCCAACTCTGAAATCATATGATCCTATGATCTAGTGGAAATAGAGACCTCTACACAGATCTGGTGTCTCTACCCTTTCCTAGGCATCTCCTATGGTCAGTGTACAATATTAGGTTACTTCCATCTTTTAGACTCCTTCAGTAGTGACAGTTGTACATTCTAACACCTTAGAAAGGCAATGAGGGGACATCAATTCTAATAAAGTATAGAAGAAATCTTTAAAATGTGTTGAAACTTAGATTCTTAATGATCCCTGTTTCTCACAGATGCCAGAATTAGGCAATAATCAAGGAAATGATCAGTTATCAGGTTTGTATCAAAGGAGAAATATACCATCATAAGATGTATTTAATGCACCCATAATTTAATATGCTGAAGTGTTCCAAATATTCAAATATTCCAAAAATTTCTGCTTGCATTAATTTCCCATTGCTTTCTTATAACAATCAAGAGAATAGCTATTTTACACACAGCTTTGTGAACAAACTTTTGATTTCCTACAGAGATCCCATTCTTGGCATGCAATCCACTTCATGTTCCTTTCCCCTTGGCATGTGGTCAAACAACTGGGAAATTGACAGATAAAAAGTTAAAATGGGTAATTATTCTGGAAAGAGTGTCTTAGAAAAAGAGATAGGATCTGTCCTTATGACAGCTTGTTACGAGACACACTAGCACCAAGATAGTGAACAGAAGTTTCACAAGTTCATACAAAATAGGAAGATAATTTATAAGCACAATTAGAATCCATAAAAAGAATTCACTTAAAATTGCAGCATCTTTGGAACTAGGTTTTATGCCAGAAAATAATACACTTCCCATTTAACTGTAATTTCATATGCAAATACTAGTGTCAGAATGAAGCAGATGTTGGGCTTTTTTTCAGTGGAATGAGCAGTTGTTCATCTCTGAATCTTTGTCTTCTGGGGAAATATTTCAATGCCTTAGTGAATGAAGAACAGACATAGCCAAGTTTTGCAACACATTCCCAGGCAAGCTAATTTTATCTCCATGTTTGGAACAATTATTGAAAAGTCATAGACTGCTATAGTGATTATTCCATATTAGGGTCAAGTTAGGAGAGGGTTGGTTGTTTGGTTTTTTTAATTGCTCTGGGAGAAGATTTTGCTACACTTGGCTGTAAATTGTTCTGACAGTGAATAGAGGACAGAGAGATGCTTCCACACATAAGTTGGAAGTTGCTTTGGCAACTAGCTGGAAAATAAAATCCTCTGGGGTAAAACCCCTGCATTATTAATTCAACTGTAAAGGCAGCTACAACTGGTTGGGTTTCAGGTATCACTAAAGAAAAGAATGCACAGCCAACAAAATATCCAGATCTAGGCTTTGTTTTCCATCCTCCCTCACCCCACAGTACATACACACACACACACATATATATCTCAAGACCCTCACCAAAAGGACAAACATCCCACCATCCCCAAATGGGACCAAGGTGGTGTTAGCAACAGAGTTCATCTTAATAATAACTGAAAATACCCAAAAGTTTGCATAACAGATAGGGCTTCACATCCTGGTCTGTTTGTGATTTTGGCATTTACTTGGTTTGCTTCTTACATATACATTGTAATGCTGCCTTGTTTGTTGGAGGATATTTCATGGTATGGCACATTCTGTGCATCTTTTCTCACCAGCTGGCATTTCAGGGTGAACACTGATGTGTTTTACCCTGGGACCTGACACCAGAAGCATCCCATAATTGGCACAGCAACCAGGGGAGGTGAGTGTTATGTGGGGGAGGTGGCCATGCCCCCGGGTGGCCTGGAGGAGTTGGAACAGTTTGCAATGCCTAGAATGGAAAAGACAGAGACAAAGAATGAAATTACCAAAGCACAGGCAAACAAACAGGACAGTGTTTTATTAAGTGCACCCAAGCAGTTATTTTTAAAGACTTTTCTTAGGGATTGAACATGAAGCAAGACTATGTGGACTGTGTTGTGGAAACTCAGGATGGGCAAAGATCAGTTGAGCTCTGTGCAACTGGAGCAAGACGACCGCCAAAGAAACACACATCACACAACAGTGCATGAACAGAGCTCCAGTCAGGGGCTAATTCTGCTTTACTGAACAGCAATGATTTTGTTGTCTTAATTAGAACTGAGAGTCAGTCTTTCTTGTTTGATTAATGAAATTGCTTCTCCCCACCTTTAGTTTTATCATTTAGAAAAAGAACATAGGAAAAAAATATTGGCTTAATTTCCCCTGGCCTAATTCTCTCCTGGAATAAATTGGCACAACTTCACATGAAATGGTGACTTTTTGTCTGTTTGAACCATCACAGAAATTGTATCAGTAGGTTTTATGAGACTCAAAAAACAAGTTAAAATTATTTATGATGATCAGGACAGACACAATAAGAAAGCAAAACACCAGATTTATGCAAAGAGGAAAACTATATTATAAAATTATGTTCAGAAACATAAAAAGTGATGCGAAATCCTCTTAGATGAAAAGAAAGAACACTTTACTGAACTGTCTTTTATGAATACTAAAAGCTGGTCAAAGATACATTTTACAATTTATTTTTTTTTAAATACAGTGCATAAAATATATTTGGATTACATGTCACAATGTAAAGCTAAATGAACATAAAGGGAAATTAAATAAAATGAAATAGCTTGTGTCTTTTTACTTTACTGTTAAGAGCATTTACTCCTGATTATTCAATATTCAGATCCGCATTAGCCATTTGGCATTCTCACTTCAGTAAAATGAAACAGCACTGTCTTGGGAGAGGAGACACAGGATGAACCTTAGATTTGGAATAAATTTAGTATTTATTTAGGCTACATATTCTGGACTTGAAATCCAAATCACATTTAGGTTCAAGCACTTGAAGAAATACATTTTCTTTTGTTTTACACACTGAACAATGTGCTGTTGTATCTTCTTGTAATGTGTGTCTTGGAGCTGGACACTGATGATGAACCTACACCTATCAGGTTTGCATCACTGAGTAAACTACTCACTAATATGCTTGCCCTGAAGAGTCTATAAGTTAGCATTTCCATAGTCTATCAGTAGCAGATAGACAAAGTTTGATAAGGAAAGCTTTAATGCTATGCAGTTAAAAAGATGCCCAAAATTGTGGGAAAACCTTGGCTTCTGTACAAGAAAACTATTTTAAGGAACTTGTGGACAAAGGGCTGGTACTGAAAATCTACTTTTAAACCTAAATTTACAGCACTTGTTTTACCTGACCTTGATATGCTGAGAAGGATTTTTTTGTATTTTGTTTGATTACTGAACTATAATATTCTCCTCTTCTTCATGGTGTTTTGTAGCTGGTATTTTAAGGAGAAATCCTTGAAAATAACAGTACCCTTTTTCAATCACACACTGTATATGCATGGTTGGCAGTTTCCCTGGAAAGATAGGATTTCACAAGAGATAAAAAGCAATACAATATAAATAAAATTCCTAAGTCAAGAATGCATTTTCATCTTTATCTCCTGCTGTAGGTGAACCTGCTCTGACAGGGGGTTTGGACTAAATGATCTCCAGAGATCCCTTCCAACCCCTAACATTCTGTGATTCTTACAGCTAGAATGAGCTTGGATATACAGAGTAAGAACTTTACATCCTTTATTTCTGCAGTATTCCAAGTTCAGACTGGTTAGTCATGAGGTCTGGGAATTAAAATGAAACCTGAGACCAAAACTCACTTTTACTGCTCTGTGCCCTTGATACCACCATGGAGGAAAATGATGGATGCAATGCTGAGACCTCCCGGGAAAAGAAATTTTTGCCTCATAACCTGGAGGAAAATCCATGCAGGCATCTTCATTTCATCTGGGCTCTTGGAAGTGTCACTTACCATTTCCAAAGGGAATAACTTTCCTGCTCAGTGTGTGCTATGCATCAGATAAGGGCTTTATTCTCAGAGGTAAACTAATTTTCTTGATTGTATCACAAAGCAGACCAGAGGTACCCGCAGAGATGTTAGTGTGCTTAATGCCAGACCTGCACAGTGAGACAGTGTTATGTTCCTTCCTTTGGTTTTTTTTCCCTCTTTTTCTGATTCATCACAATAGTGACTGGCACAGTACATGTACAGAGTTGTTTAAAAATGTATCTCCAACAAAAGCCTCTCAAAACTGGAGTGGATGAATGTAGGTAGAAAAAATTTCCCTGTTCACATAGTTTAAGCAAAAAAAAATTAACATTGTTTGTGTGCTCTGCCACTCTATTTCCATACAGCTGACAACTTCTTAAACCAATTATATCAATTTGTACAACACAAAATGCACAGTTATGGCCTTAAGGGGTCAAATAATTTCATTGTGTTGTGGTAAGAGTGGCTTTAACCTTTTTTGGAGATTTAACTGTCTTTTTCCTGCACATCTTCTTTTCCAGACCCACCCTGCACCTGACACCTTGCATTTTTTCATAACTTTAGATAAGGTAGGTGACTTATCTTTCCCTGGCAGTTGGCCCACTGCCTCCTGCCCCTTCCCTGTCTGTGCTTGAGACATAAATAGCAGAATTTCCATACTGAGTTGTTGTGTGATAAGCTCTTTAAGGAATCATGTATTGTTCCTTCAAAAGCAAAACCTGTTGTATTGGTGACATCAAACAATTTTTGTTCTGATACAAATTCTAGTTTTATGGCTTGCACATCTGCTAGCTTGACAACACCACCTGATGCCTTTTGCCTATAAATTTTATTAAATATTGGAGCTGGGCCTGAAGGTTTCCCATCTGAATTTCTACATTGAGGACTTCTGGAACACTAAGAGCAATTGACAGCTCTCTTGCTCCTCATGAAATCCCCTAGCCATTCACTACTCCTCAAAATGATCTGTGTTTGTGATCTTGACATAACAGTACATCATTCACCACATATTGTGGTGGTATTAAACTTCATTTTAATTCTATATTCACTCTGAAGACCCATGTGTAACTCACCTCTTTCTTTTCCCCACAATGGTGGTGGTCAGGATTTTTTTACACAGGTCTTCTTAAGCACATTTCAGAATCACAATATACCTTAGGCAGGAACTGTTGCATTGGACCAATCAATCTACTTCCTAAATCTAACCAAATCAAATGTGATTAAACTGGGTTTTTTTCCTAAGAGTGTTTCCTTTTATAACTATAGATTGCTTCTCCTGCAGCAGATCAACCCCTAACCTGTACTGGTGCAAGGAGTTATTCTTACCCAGGTGCAGGACAGTGCACTTTCCTTTGTTGAATTCATGAGGTTCTTTTCTGCCCAACCCTCCAGCTTTTCCAGGTCTTGATGAGTAGCAGCACAACCTTCTGGTGTGTCAGACACTCCTCCTAGTTTTGTACCATCAGCAAACTTGGTGAGGGTATACTTTGTCCTTTCATCTAGGTCATTGATGAAGATGATGAACAGGACTGGACCCTGTACTGAACCCTTGAGGAACATCTCTAGCTACAGATCTTCACTGGACTCTGTGCCATTGATCATAACCCTCTGAGCTCTGTCATTCAGCCAGTTCTCAATCCACTTCCCTGTCCACTCATCTAACCCATACCTCCTAAGCATACCTATGAGGATGTTATGGGAGACACTATCAAAAGTCTTGCTGAAGTCCAGGTAGACAACATCCACTGGTGTCCCCCCATCTACCCAGCTAGTCACACCATCATAGAAGATTATCACATTGGTCAAGCATAATTTCCCATTTGTGAATCCATGTTGACTACTCCTGATAATCTTCTTTTCCTCCACATGCTTAGAGATGACCTCCAGAATGAGCTGTTCCATCACCTTTCCAGGGATGGAGGTGAGGCTGACTGGCCTGAAATTTCCTGGGTCTTCCTTTTTGCCCTTTTTGAAAACTGCAGTGAGATTGGCTTTCCTCTAGTCCTCAGACACCTCTCCTGCTCTCCATGATCTCTCAAAAATGGTGGAGAGTGGCTTAGCAATAACATCAGGCAGCTCCCTCAGCATTCATGAGTGAGTCCCATAGGGACGTATGGATTTGTGGGTGTCCAGCTTGCCTTGAAGATCTACAACCCAGTCCTACACTAAGGAAGAGTATTCCTTCCTCCAGTTTTTCTCTCTTACCTCCAGGGCCTGGGATTCCTGAAGGCCAGTCTTAGCAGTAAAGACCGAAACAAAGGCAGCATTCAGTAACTCTTCCTTCTCTATATGCTTCATCACCAGGATATCCTTCACATCCTTCATCACCAGGGCATCCACCACATTTAGCAGTGGGCCCACATGTTCCTTAGTCCTCCTTTTCCTACTGATGTACTTGCAAAAGCCTTTCCTGTATTTCACATTCCTTGCCAGACACAATTCCAAGAGGGCCTCACTTTTCCTCATCACTTTTCTGCATACTCTGGCAAGGTTCCTATACTCCTTCCAAGTAGCCAGTCCATTTTCCCACATACTGTAAACTTCCTTCTTCCATTTGAGTTTTCCCAGAAACCCCTTACTCATCCATGCAGGTCTTCTACATGTTTTCTTGCTCACAGAGATGCATAGGAACTGCCACTCAGGCTTCCTGAACCTATTCCCATGCACCTCTTTCTACTTCTTTCTCCTGCACTGTCCTCTCAGCCTGCCAGGCATTCCCAGCCTCTGTGCACTACCTGTAAACATACCCACCTTTCTTCATAATCAGCCACATGTCCCTTCAGCTGCCAAATTTCACCCTCTTGTCTTCTAATTTCCTCACTCCCCTCTGAGAGTGTAGTCACTAATTGCCACACAAATTGCTACACAAAGCACACACAGCAAGTTTGCTGATACTGTTCCTCTCTTTACCTAATTCAGAATACAATTTCCCACCACCATCCTGTACCAGTCCTATCTGATCCTTGTCCCAAGGACTAGAATTATGGTTTTCACAGCTACTTTAGGAGATTTGTCCCATGCTTGGGACCAGCAGCAACTCAGGCTTGACTCTTTATTCCCTCCTGCCTTGTCCTTCTACCCTTGGCTGTTCTGCTAACATGCCAGAAGCAGCTGCAATACAACATGCCAGAAGCACCAGCAATACAACTTTATACATTCTTTTTTTCCCAAATTACTGACCCAGAACCCAGCAGGTGCTTTAAGTTCACTACCCAAACCTTTATTGATCTGAATCAGTTCAATAGATTGCCTACATTCTTCAGCAAAATATTGTCACAGGAAAAAATCTGCTCTGTTCAGATAGTTTAACCAAATCAGGATTAATGTGGTTTATTGGTTATTAACTGTACATGATTAAGTGACAATCAGTGAACCACAACTTCTGAAATGCTAATAAACTGTTTCAACTTTTGAAACACTTTTCTAGGACCAGTCATCAAAAGCTCTAATCCCTACCTCCCCCCAAGCACCCACACTGTTGTGGTCACATGCCTTAGCTGCACACACCTGCATTCACTGTGGCTGTGGGTGGCAGGTCCCCATCCTCTGTTTGGGGAGGGCAGGTTGCCCCATTTCTCCTCTCCCATGGCTGATGTGGGCTCTCCAGCTCTGCATGTGCCCCTGTGTCTCCCTACACTTTGCCAACAAATGCAGGAGCTAGTGAGAAAGTCCCTGTAGCCCCAGGCACTCTGGGGTGGGGAGTCCCATATGCTGCCAGCCCCTGGCCAGACATAATGCCTAGAGGGAGACTCCTGTAACATAGGGAAGCTGCCACTCTCGGGCTTTCTCCCCCTCCACTACTACTTTTAATGCCTTTTTTTGAATTTGCTTTTAGGCTAACTTTATTGCAATAGTTTCTTCTAATGCCCTACAGCCACTTCTGTGATGATATTAGCCCCAAATAATTGCAAACATATAACTACATTGCAACAACCCTAAATCTTTGGTCTGACATGCATCTGACCTGTCTGTCTCACACAGATATAAAACTGAATTTACTTCTCTGATGCCAAGGAGTAATAATTATTGGTGTTTATCAGGTCCATTAGGAAAAGAGTTTCCATCCTGTGTTTCAAAGTATTTTCCCTTACCTTTTTTGAGAAATTGTCATTTAGCAGGTGTAGTTCATAATCATCCCTGCAAGAGGCACTGAATAAAGAATTGTATTTTTTTCTTTTGATGGTAAAGGATTCACTGTCCTAACAGGCTAAAAAAGTGGGTTTAATAATGAATATTTCCCTTGGTTGCAATTTCTAATAATATATAAACCCCAAAATGATACACAATTTGGCTGAAGAAAAACAGAAACCACCCAAATTTGCCAGCTGTCATTCTGACAAGTGACAAATTCTCCATGTCTGGACATTGGCTTATTTCTCTTAGTCACAGCAATCATTTTTGTTTTCTCCAATTCCTCATGTCTGTTTATACTACTGTAGCATCTGTTTGATTATTGCATTTTGGAATCTAACTTGAAATACAAGCTCTGGCAGACTTCATACTTACTCATACAGTTTGTTGGCTAAACCTGCAATGCCAAAATAAAATGCACTTTGAAAGATACAGAGAATGGTATTTTCCTAATTTATTTATTTTGGGGGAAAGTGCCTGTTCTGCTAGCAAACTGAGGTACTTGAGTACAGAATATGAGTGCTTTCTATCTCTCTGATTTTAACTTGGTATGATATTATTATTGTAACTGAGAACAATATAAGATAGACAGTGTTTTGGATCATTTCATTAATTTCCTCAGGCAAAGTTTTGGAAGAAAAATCTAATTCCCTTTTTGAAGATGATAATGAAATTTCTGCTGTCATATGGACTCTAACATTCCTAAGGCATTTATTTCATGATTTTTAGTTCTTACAAGACACATCAATCCAGAATGTTATTATGGAAAGAAGTTGCCTCTTAATTGCTGTTTGATGCCTAGAAAAGAGAAGGCTTAGAGGGGACCTTATAGCAGCCTTCCAATACCCAAAGGGGGATGACAAGGTAGAAGGGGAGAGACTTTTCAGCTGGTCAGATTGCAACAGGACAAGGGATAATGGATATAAGCCATTAAGGGGAGGTTTAGACTAGAAATTAGAAGGAAGTTCTTCACCCAGAGGGTGGTTAGGCACTGGAACAGGTTGCCCTGAGAGGTTCTGGATGCCCCATCCCTGGCAGAGTTCAAGGCCAGGCTGGATGTGGCCCTGGGCAACCTGGTCTAGTGATTGGCA
Source organism: Galbula dea (assembly GCA_013399015.1). Classification (NCBI taxonomy): domain Eukaryota; kingdom Metazoa; phylum Chordata; class Aves; order Piciformes; family Galbulidae; genus Galbula; species Galbula dea. The sequence goes on along the minus strand of VWZX01006239.1, from coordinate 194,525 downwards.
TCCCTGCCCATGGCAGAGGGTTTGGAGCTAGATGATCTTTATTTCCAACCTGAGCCATTCTATGATTCTATGATTATTAGTCCATCTTCACAAGGCAGTTGCTCCATTTTCTTTCAATTGAATAGTTGTCCTTTCTGCACCTTCTTTCATTCTCTTGAGTCCTTCTCATGCTGCAGTTCCTGAAACAGGGTATCTTGAGGTTTTATACAGAGGCAAAATGATTGCCCTTGTTTTTTCCTTATACTGTCCTAAACATGTCCAGAATTTTTCTGACCTTTTTGGTTACCATTGCACAATATGCTGAGGCAACTCCAACAGCCTGAACTGTAATCACCAGTACTGAGTTCAGCCCCAGGTAAGCAGAGTTTAAATTATTTTCCCTTTGCTTTAACATTTGGCTACACTGAAGCTCATCTGGCACTCCTTTAGTAATGTAATCAAGATTTTCTCAAAAGGGATTTTCTGCAGTCCTTTTGAAGGAATTTGATTGCTTGAGAGATCTCTGCATCAGCTCAAATTTTTGAGATTCACTGCTGGTTTAGTTTCCAAGTCATTGATGGTGTTGTTCAATAAAGACACTTTCATCACTGATCATTAGGGTACCCCATTGCTGATCTCATCTCTGATGAAAGATGATCTTTAAGACTTTTTTTACTTTAAGACTTTAAGATCTTTTGCTTCCTACCTGTTCATAAACTTCAGTCAATAAAACAATTTTTTCCAGTCCTATGGCATTTTTTTTTCTTTAAAAATGTGCTCAAGCATTTTTTGAGGAGACAAATATACTAACTCCATCAGATTACTTTTTTCTCCCTGCTCATTGACACTTACCAGGATGCTACCTGTGTGTGAGACATACCAAACTGCTGGGAAGGAGGAGGAAGGCACCCACAGCCCTGACATCATCCTTAGACTTCTAAGGGTTAGCAAGGCAGCATTTTTCTCTACAGAAGTTTTGCAGACTCTTTTCTGACATAGTGTGTTTATCCATGGAGATAAACCCCATCTTACTACCAGGGTCATGTGTAGTGCCTACCTTCTGAATTTCATATTTAATACTTGACTTTCAAAATGCTCACAAAAGAAACTATCATTTTGAATTCAGCCTGCTCTAATGTGCCTTTATCTGTGTGACAGCAAGACAAATTTGCCCTAAAAGTAAGAAGAAGACAATCCCCTTGGGCATCTTCCAGAAATGGTATGACTTGTCCAGAATATTGTTTCTCAAAATGTGCTTGAAGTTTGGTCTGGTTTTGCCCCTTGCTTTTTGCTAATCCTTCTTCTTTTGATTTGAGGTTGCCAGAAGTGCATTTCTTTCATCTGATCATTTTAGGATTATATTTCTTAAGCTTCTATATGTTTTAGATATTGTGGCCAGAAATATGGATCTTTTTGGTCACACAAGGTATGAAGCTGATCCTTCTTGGGTTTCATCATTAACCTCAGTTTATAGCTAGGATCTATAACTCATAAGGTAAAATAACTTGCTTCAGGGCCTCTTCCAGCTGAGCTGCAAAACCCTCCAGAATCCCAAATGAATAAAGAAACCACATTTAGGTTTTTTTCTAATGCTGACTCTTTGGAAAAAAAGGTCAGTCTACAGATTCTGAACATGGACATTTCTGATGTTTGACTTGTTACCTCCCCCTCTGAAAGGGTCTGTTTGTTGTGTATCTTGCCTGCCAAGTGCTCCCAGCACCATGAAAGCATCACACTAGCAGCTTTGTCATACTGCATTTCTGCATGTTGTAAAAACTCTCTGGGCTTTGACAGACTCCCCTGAACCTAGATTTTCCATCCTTTCCCAGATGTATTTTTGACTATATCACAAACCCAATAAATAAGCCTGGAGGCTCAGATATCAAAGAAGCCTTATAGAAAATTGAAAGAATCAGCTGAAAGCACTGAAAATTCAGGGCAGTTCAGTGACTAAACAGGGCATGTTTGCCAGCATGGATTCCTGAGCTTCCAGCTGTTTAATGGTTCCTGTGACTCTCCAAGCTCTGTCACATCTCCTTACCTCACTGGGTTGTGTGGATTTCTTTAATAACTTCATATCAAGACACATATTTGGGCAGAAAAATCCCATTTGCCTCTCCTTTTCCTGTATTGGTGAGATCTTTCTAAAAGCTTGAGTGGCAGACACATGAAGGACAACTGCCATTTGTATCCTTCAAAGCCTTTTGTCATGGTTTCAGACCCATAAAGTCCAGTGTGTCTTGCTATTATTTGGTTTATAACTGTGCCTCCTTGCACAGTGAACACCAGGCTCTTTAGTCATAAATGTTCCATCAGGCCACAGTCCATTTTGTGTGTTTATATTAACATTTTTTTGTTTCTGTTTTCCTACATTGAGGCATTTACCTTCTGACATCTTTAGAACATACCAAAATGTGTTTGCTTGTATGAAAGAGTAAGCTGATTTTGTAATCAATAATTTTACTTTAAAGCTCTTCCTTCTAAAGGTAGCTGCTTTTGGAGAAGAGAAATCTACAAAAAGCATCTGTCTTGCCACTTTTCCTATTTTTATTTCTGGCTTTTTTGACACATTCATAAAATCTTGCTCTCTCAAGATCATTCATAGTTCATATGAAACTCCAAAATTCAGTTGCAAGCTTTGATACATCATCAAGATGTATCATTATATTTACACCTCATTGTAAAAATACCTGAGGCAACTAAAGGTAATGCAGTGATACATCCTAGTAATCCACACATTCATTATTCTTCTACAATAAAGTTGATGGGAAGGGGTTCAGTTGCTCCACTCAGTTCCCAGGGATGGGGTATGAGAAGATAGATTCAAAGAGAAGATACAACAAGAAGATACAAAACTATAAAGAGAATGGAGCAAACTCTATGTTTCAGTGAAGAAAACAACCAATTTCAGTTAGCATCAATACCTCAGCCAGCCACAGGCACAAATGTGCACAAATGTGCAAGCCATAGAAATGCATGGCTATTTTGTTTCCTAGTCCTCCTAGACTGAAAAGAAAATACTACCATCCATCCCTAGTTCAATGCCTGTTTTATTGATTGTCTTGTTAGGGGCAGGCATTTGATAGATTTCACACAGTAAAGGCAAAGTGTTAGCCTTAGAAAAGTCTTCTCTTGAAACAAACAAACAAAAAGTCTATTATTCTGAATTTTGGGCATACTAAGTTAGCCAAAATAAGCAATTATAAAAGACTGTAGTGACAGATAATACCATGAAAAATTTAGAAAAGAACTTTTTTCTTTTTTTTAATGGAATAATATCATTGCTTGCCTAGTGCTGTTTGACCAAAACCAGAGTAATTACGAGTGGAATATACTTAAAAGGCTGTACAGCAGAGAGAGGTTTAACTTGTTATAACTTGCTAACTTGCACAGGAAGTGGGTTATTTTGTGACCATGAGCAATTTCACATATTTCCCAGGCTAGATTATATTTCAAAAAAACTGAAATAAAAATTAATGTAGTGAATCACTTTAATTTAACTGCTATTCTCATATCACTTAGAATTTCATGTCTCATTCTACTTCAGGAAATCTGGCAGACAGGCACAAGTGTCTCTAAAAATGTCTGGAGAAAAAGAAGAAAGAAAGAACAGATGTACTCAAATAAGCATTTGTCTAATAAGAATGATTTGTCAGCCTTGGTGGGAAAAGCCTTCTCCCTGCTCTCATACATTAAACCAGCTCAGAGGGAGTATTGCTTTACCTTGACTGGAATATATACATCTTGCTGACATTAGTCCTGTTTACAGAATCATATTTTAGCATGGATGACCTACACTTCAAAAATTTATCCAGCAAAGCAGAAAGAAAAAAATAAACAAACAAACCAACCAAAACCAAACCAAACCCAAAACCCAACTCCTTTTCTTCAAGTCTGAATGCAGCTTATTTTCTGCCTTGACAACAGATGTTAACACATTCTGTGGATGTTTTTCTCAGTGGCCATATGGGTTTACCAAAGGGAAGTCATGTTTGACCAACCTGATGGCCTTTTATGAGGACATAACCAGGTGGATAGATGAGGGTAGGGCAGTGGATGTGGTTTATCTTGATTTCAGTAAAGCGTTTGACACTGTCTCCCACAGCATCCTTGCAGCTAAACTGAGCAAGTGTGGTCTGGCTGATTGGGTAGTGAGGTGGATTGTGAACTGGTTGAGGGACAGAAGTCAGAGAGTTGTGGTCAATGGGATGGCGTCTAGTTGGAGGCCTGTGTCTAGCGGAGTCCCTCAGGGGTCAGTACTGGGACCAGTACTTTTCAGTCTATTAATTAACGACCTGGATGAGGGAACAGAGTGTGCTGTCTGCAAGTCTGCTGATGACTTTAAACTGGGTGGAGTGGCTGACACACCGGAGGGTTGTGCTGCCATTCA
>VWZX01006239.1:0-186628 GCA_013399015.1 Galbula dea | reverse complement strand
TCTCTCTCTCTCTCTTTCACCTTTGCAAACCTGTTGTTGGGCAAATAAACTGTCTGGCACATGACTCCGTTTTGAATCTTTATTCTGTTACCAAGAATACGAATCAAACCCCGCGCCGGTCCCAGACTGGCTAGTGACAAGACTCAAATACCTGATTTGGAATAAATGCTTTCTTTTAGTGATCCTTCTCCACCTTTGATAGTTACTAACCATCATGGATAGTTTTGATCTTCCCTGAATCTATAAGCATCTTCTACATAACAGCTTATTTCTGGCAGACTTTGTTCCTTGATATATTATCAACTTTCTTCAGTATCACTGCTGTACCTACTCTCAGCTTGCACTAGGAAATAGAAAAGAATGTTTTTTCAAGACATAATCAAAGTGATTAACTGTATACAAGTGACTGAAGAAGACAGAGACATTGAAAATAGGAGTGCAGTGGATATCATACTTCTCTCTGACAAATTACTTAGCATAGTTGCCTGAGTATTCACCAGTTTGACTTAACTCTGTCATTTCCTTCTCCCAAGTTTCTTCATCTTCATATTAACAGAATAGTTGATACTGGACAGACAATTTCTCTGTAAGGTCTGAGATTTTTCATGAGGCAGATGTGTCCCTTGAGGATATCAGGCTGCTGTAGGAAGCATCCTTTAGATGACAGGGGATATGGAAGGATTCCTCTGTGCATCAGCTGTTCTAAGCTGGAATGATCCTGAAACAACAATCTTCATCTATCCTTTCTTCATTTTTACTGCATTACTTCTTTGCTAAATGCAAACTGTCAGGTTTTAAGAGATGTGGCCTATTTGTTCTGGTCAGGTCAACATATTTTATTTTAAACTCTCTCTTCTTCTAACACAGGTCAAAATCTTGAGGCTGAAATACAATACAGCCAGATAAAAACTGTTCAGCATTTTTAATATACACAACCATTTCTTAGCCAGAATGTAATCAATAGTAACATACTATATCTACAAAAATTCCAGAGTATTAATATTAAGGAGATACTTTAATATAATAGTCTGTATTAGGTATAATAATTTTGTCAGCAACTGCCACAATTGCAACTGGTTGTATGTATAAAACTATTAGCTTTGATAAATTTGCAATATGTTGCATCACAGCTGGATTTACATCATGTAACCAGTTAAAAAGATCAAAACTTTTCCTTGTTGATCTCATAAATCCTGAATTATAAATATGCCAGATTAAATTTACAGCTATGAGGTAACATCATTTTGATTTTGCTGATGTTCAGCAAGTCTCTACTTTTTATAAATTAAGCCAAACTGGAGAATATTTACAACATCTAATGTGAATTTACATTGATTCAGCTGAATAGCATCTGAGTATATCTATCCTCAAAAGCAAGTGCAGGAGATGTTGAGACAGATCCTTGAATTGTGAAGTATGCTACCACCTCTGGAATATGCAACAAATAAAATGGGGTTGACTAACTAATCATCCCAAAACATAGGTACTGACTAGTCTGTATGTCATCCATATAATAACCATTTTGTACATTTTATAAATAAAGTTATCATGAAGTGCTATGGAACAGCAGTCCTGCTCTCTCATAGTGTTTTAGGATGAACAGTTGCAGAGATGCTGGGTATCCCAGTATGAAGGATTTCTCAAGAGAATTGTTCTTTTTTCTTTTGATTTGTTTGGGGGTTTTGTTTGGTTGGTTTGTTTTCCTTTGTTCTGTTGTTGCTATTCTTTATTTTCCCCTTGGTTAAACAAAACCAGCTACTTTGAAAGAATGCACCTGGTCTGGAAAGCTGTAAAGCCATTAAATGTCTTATATCTTGACACAGTCTATGACAATTTGATGTAACTTTTCTGTCCCATATTTGGGTGTATTTCATTCCCATCTGCTTATTTTCTTTGATGTTTCCAGTAATAACTGACAGTCACTTGAGTCTCTTAGCTGTCATCTGCACAAATAAAATCTGACATTGCTTTCTTAAAATAATGTCAATAGTATATCAAATTCCCCAACATATTCCTTGCACAGCTGCACCAAGTGACAGAAACAAAAACTGCCTTCAAACATAACTTATAAAATCATAAATGGAGTGAACTGTTTTCCCTTTTAAGAGCAAAGCTTAGCTAACTTGTAAACAAGATGACAAATCATGAGCAGGTTGGTTTGGTTTTTTGTGGGTTAGGATTTTTTTTTCCAGGACAGGAAAGGTTACTGGAAATTTATCTTTTTTTTGTCTTCTGATACCTCTTTGACAGAGGCAGCAACAAAATAACCCCAAGAATAATCAGTGAAAAGATTCATCATCTAAACCAAAAAGAAGTTCTTATGCCTCTCCCACTATCTAAATAGTTGCAGAGGGAGAGACATCTAAGTACTTTACAAATACAACAGGTTTTATCCTCCTTTCCATCTGAAATCTGCTATTTCCAGTTTAATACAGCACAGTTTAGGCATCAGACAGTTTCATCTGGGGTCTCCTAATGCTTGACACTGATGTATGTTCCCTATTGCTGGACAACTGGTATATCAGTGTAGACTTCTTTCATAACAGGATCTGAAGATGTGGCACTTACATCCCTAGTACCTCTTAGAACATACTTAGAGCAATTCTGAGCTACCTCCATCTGCCTCTTAGTCTGATTTCACCAGTCACAGTGAGATCCTGATCTTAGGTTGAGTTTTCATACTCGACTGTAATGTAAATAATTAATAGGAATAATAATAAGCAACTTGCCTACTGCTGCTTATGACAAAGGATTTGAGTTCAGATGACAAAATAATATGCCAGCAGCCAGTCCCAAACCTTGAGAATAAGACACATCTTGCCTTTGATTTGTACAACTTGATATTTACAGGGCAATTTGCTGTATTTGTAAACTCAGCTGTTAAGTAATATTTGCCATGACTAATGCAGCAGCATACACAGAATGCTTTTTTGGTAGAAGTGTCCTCCAATGTTGAGATTTACTGACAACTCAGAGTTGTGAACATGAGGGAGTTTAGTGAACAGCACTGATTAACTGTCTCTGTATGGACTGACAATTACACAGAGGCTTCAGCAGATGCTCCTTAGCTCTTAAATAATATTTTATGAGGTTGCAATGTGCCTGGTCCATCACTCTTGGTTTGGCCCTCCCCTCTTCTCCTTCTCCAAAACAGAGAAGAATGCTGTTCATATACTGTATATTTCAACTATAACATGTCTTGTTCTTACTTTCTCAGTGTGAGTTGGTGAAACTACAATTATCAGTTACTTAGGAGTAATCTACATCATGAAGCCCAGCAAATAGCATTAACTATGATTGGTTGGCTCAGTTAGGGACTATGACTCCAAAACATTACTTTCAGTCCCTTCAAGGGATGAAGTTGTTTTGCATCTGTTTTGAACTGATGACATATCTTTCCATGGAGCTATTGTGTTTTGGCAGTCATTCTATGCTTTCTTGTTCTTCTCTTGAGGAAGAACAGGTGTAAGACAGCCCTGTTATTAATTCAGAATGTACAAAAAAAAGCTGGTATCCACACATTTGAATTGAGAAGGCAAAAACATACTTCTATAAAAGAGTTTAAAATGCTGCTGCCTGACTTTTGAAACTTTCTCTCTGAGGTGTGACCTGTTGGACCTTCAAAAATAAAGAAGTGTATGGTTACATTTTGCTCATTTATATGGCAGCTAATAACAGCATGCTGATATTGCAGTAAAGTGGATAAGTAACACTAAGATATTTCTTCATCCCATAGTTCCTCACCAGCTTCAGCATCCTAGCAAGCCAGCACATGTGGTTCATGAGACAATATCTCAATGAACTAAGCTCATAAGATAGAACCTTTCCAGACTCTAGGATCATCACCACTGCAGATCTCAAAGGATAGGCCAGACAAACTCCTGCCAAGAATGGCATGAACTATGAATATCAGATTCTGCCAATGGGCAGAGGATGAGGACTTGATGACCCTCATTTCTGTGTATCTCTGTCTAGAATGCCTCTGTTGCTTGGTTGGTGTTATCTGTCTTCCCTATTTGATCTTCAACATATCTTATAGGCTATTAATAATAGTAACTATCAGTAGAACTTTCTAAGTGATATTTGTTATGACTTCCTTTGTCAAAAAAGCAATAGTAGTTTTCATCTACAGATGAGAATCTACAGATTCACAAATTAGATAGCAACTGATGTGCATTTAATTAATACCTACCTTCTGGAATGAGATTAATTTAATTGCTTTTTGAGCTTTTTTTTCCCCTCTTCCTTCCCCCTTCCTCCCTCCCTTGTTTGTTTGGTTTGGTTTTGTGGGGTATTTTTGTTCCATAACTTGTCATATGTGGCCTGATTTTGCAAAATGCTGAATGTCACAGGCAGCCCCTAGGGTTTCAAAACTCCTTCTAGGCATGCAGTTACATCCTACAGAACATGACTTTAGCCAGTAGCAGATCTGCCTGTAAGAAAATTACTATAAATCATACTACATCCTTTGAAGAAGTTTGTTGACAGCTGTGAAATTGTGAAATATCATCTAAGATTAGATATGTTATTAAAATGCACACATAACTTGGCTAGTCTCCTACAATTAAAAAAAAAGGAGTAAGGATTCAGTGAACCTCAGTTAGACATTGAGAATATCTGCCATACATTTATAAAACAACAAATTATTTATATCCTCTGTAAATCAGCTGGGCATCCAGGATCAGTTGTAGCACAGTAGTCCATCTCATAATCATATTTAGCTGTACCCAGACTTAGTGCCCTACTGAAGATAATGTATATATTCTGGAATGCTTAATTTCATCTTATACTTGTACTTTATCATTCCTGCATGTTTTTTCTCTTTTGTCCCAACCAACTCCTTCCACCTTAATCATCAAGTGTTAACCACCTGAGACAGAGCTTTTCAATCTACTCAGTTACCAAGTTCTGTGTCTGCTTTCATAGAAACTTCCTTCTCTAGATAATTTCTCTGAGTTTCACTGATATGTGTAAACAAGTCAGACATTAAAATTAACCATCATTCATGTATTATTCTTTCCATATACACACCTGTAGGCTTAAAATACCTTATTTCATTAATATAACTAATGGCATAGCAGACACCCATCACTCATCTTTAACTAATTGATTTAACATACCTTAATTTAGTTACTAGAGAAAGGGTTTGCTTTGCCCTTTCCCTTCTACCCTAATATCATCTATTCACTGGAGATACCTTGTACAGTTGTCAGGACTGGCAATGCATACTTTTTCTGTTTATTTGTATTTGCTGCACACACACCAGAAAAAAAGGTTCTCTACCTCTTCTGCTTTTTCCTCTTTCTTCCTCAGTCTTCCTCTCCTCTGTTCTGACCCTGCTTCCTCCTCTCTTTTTTTTCTGGGGCTTACTGGAGTCTTCATCCCTCAAAACCTGGCCAGATAAAGCCCTGCATAACTGGGTGTGACATGACCCCTGGCCCTGCTTTGAGTAGAAGGCTGGATTAGATGACTTCAAGAGATTTCTTCAAACCTGAAATATCCTATGATGTTATGATCTGAGTCAATTCAATCCTTCATGCAGGGCAAGCTATCCAGTTGCTTTAACTGGGTTAGGGAGTTATACCATTACAGAGCTCCTGTATACAAGGAACACAAGCTACAAGGCAGCAGCAGCAGGGACTAGGGGAGGCCTCCTCTGTGTCACCTGCCAAATGGGCTCTCTGCACCTTGTGGAACTGCAGTATTATGTGCAAGTACACTGGGATACAGGATGCAATCCTTGATTGCCCTTTAATATAACTGATGTCTGTTTCAGTGCCTTATACTGAGGGTTCTCTGCATCTTTTTATTTCTCTTTCTATTATATGTGACTCCAGCCTCAGTTCAGTGTTTCCCCTGGAGATAAAAACAACTGTCTCATCTTAAGCTTTTTTATCCTGCTCAAAATCACACTATGTGCTAGAGGCTGTAATGTACCCCAACAGTAAATCTTATATATGGCTTTCTATGGCATTCAACACTACACTGTAAGCTAAAGGAAGCTTTGAGGAAATCTGTAGAAACAAACCCACCTATGGCTTTTGCAGAGTGTTCAGCATTAGTCTGTTCATTGACTCCCTCTGTGAGAGAGCCATGTGGAACAAATATGTGTCCTATATAAGCAGAGAATATGGACATGTAGATTTTTTGGATTAACATTTTAATCATCAAAGAAACATGATGGAATAGCTTTTCAGTGATGCAATGGATGGCTATAAGCTCTTCAGAAGGAATAAGCAAGAAAGGAGAGGCAGAGGGGTAGCTCTGCACCTTAAAGAGTGCTTCGATTCTATAGAACTCAATGGTGGTGATCAAGTTGAGTGCTTATGGGTCAGGATCAGTGGAAGTGCTCACTAAGCCACTCTCTACAATTTATCAGCAACCCTGGTTAACTAGGGAGGCCCCAGATGACTGGAGACTAGCCAATGTGACACTCGTTTATATAAGAAAGGTCTGAAGGAGGATCTGGGGAACTATAGGTCTGTCAGCCTGACCTTGATGCTGGGGAAGGTTATGGAGCAGATGGTCTTGAGTCCAATCACACAGCAAGCACACAGGAAAACCAGAGGATCAGGCCCAGCCAACATGGGTTCTTGAAAGGCAGTTCCTACTTGACCAACTTGATCTCATTTAAAGAGGAGGTGACCTGCATAGTAAATGAGGAAAAGGCTGTGGATTTTGCCTACTTGAACTTTAGTAAAACCATTGATGCTGTCTCCCACGGGATTCTCCTGGGGAAGATGGCTGTGCATGGCTTAGACAGGTGTACTCTTTTCTGAGTAAGGAAGTGGCTGGAGATCCAAGCCCAAAGTGTAGTGGTTGAGTTAAATCCAGCTGGTGACTGGTCACAAATGGTGTTCCCCAGGGTGCAGTACTGGGGCTAGTTCTCTTCAATATCTTTATCTATGATCTGGATGAAGGGATCAAGTATACCCTTAGTAAGGCTGCAGACAATGCCAATATAAGATGTGGTACTTAGAGACATGGTTTAGTGGGCACGGTGGTGATAAGTTGATGGTTGGACTTGATGGTCTTAGAGGATATTTCCAGTCATGGTGATTAGATGATTCCATGAACTGTACCTTCTACCATCCAGTGGGGCTCTGCTCTATGCCAGCTAAGCAGATAAAGAGAGATGGCCTCCAGCTCTGCATCTCTGTTACAGTTTGGGTTAGAACAGAATTAATTCTGTTCAGTAACTGTGTCTTCTAAAAAGTATTCCATGACCACGTACATAATACCATATCAGCTTTCCCCCCACACACACACCTTGCCTGGACTGTCCCTTTAAGAAACCTGAGATCCCCAGATGTTCCTCCCCTCCAGGGGGAAGCCAGGGGAACCTTGGGAGCTTGCTGTGGGACTTTTGTTGACTGGACCACGAGAAAGCCCTCCTCCCTTCTCTCTCTGCTGTGACCTGAGTACTGCTGTTTCCTCGCTGCCTCTGCTATCTGAGACACACGTGGAGCTTTCGGGATGCGGAGAGCTGGCCAGGGACACTGCTGTAATTATCAGTGTATAGGGGAAGTGGGTTTCGGTATCTGGGTCCTGTATATGTTTATATTCCTTTCATTTATGTTTGCTGTTGTTATTAAAGCAGTTTTTAGTTTTTAACTTCCAATCCAGTCTCTCCTTTAACTGCTGTGTGGGGGGGCTGGGAAGAGCCTTTAAACCCACCACAATCTCATAGCACTGACCCATTGTTTTCACAAGTGTTTGGTGGAAGGTTGACATGTTCCTTTCACCTCCCCACGCTCTCACACTACACGAAAGCCAGACCAGCTGGCACAGTGCTGCTTAGTCCCTTTGAAGACAACCTTTCCATACACCACACAGGAAAAAGGGGTCCTTTCTTGTATTTCTTCACATGTAAGCAGAAAAGCAATTGGGAAAAGGGAGGGAGCCAATCCATTCAATCCCCTGCAGTTGAGCTGAGAGGTTTTGTATGTATCCCTGTGACCACAGGTACTTTATCACATAACACAATGCCTAAAAACATTTTTCTTTACTGCCACAGTTCAATTTCATTACTTAATAGTTCTCAGAAATCTCTAGGTAATTTTCTTTACTAGAAAACAGAAGAGTCTTCAATCATTCTCATATATTGCAGCATGCTATTTTACAATTCTAAGACTCTAACTTTAAAATATTGCCCTATGGGGCTCTGACATTGACACTTGTCAGACCTGCTGGAAACTCTGAAAAGAACAACACTTTCATGACTAAAAAGGATGTTAACAAAAGGCTGTATTTTTTAATACCTTTTAACAAGTTTAAGAGTTGACTGATGCTGCAAGAACTGTGCACCATAGCATATCTCTTTGCCTTTGGCAATTGGAGAGGTAGAGATGAGTTCAGAGCTGTAACTTCTGCATCAAAGAGCGGAATCTCAAAAGATTTGGTTAAGCTCAGATAATGATCATCTTAACAATTCAGTGGTTACTCTGCTTCAGGTATAGCCATACAGCCAGACCCTTATATTCTACCCTTTCACATTTTCAGCAGGTGAGTTGAAAGAATCACTTCCTTCACCTGTACGGTGGTCTGCAATAGGTTCCCACCACGAAATCCAACCTTCCTGGCCTTCCCCCAGTTCTTACCCACGAACACTCTACCCTGTCAGTACCATCATTGAGCTCAAGACAGTTGAAGCACTCCCTAATGTACATGGCTACCTCATCACCTCTCCTTCCTTGACTGTTCCTTCTGAAGAGCTTATACCATCCACTGCAGCACTTCAGTCAGGTGAGCCATTCCACCATGTTTCCATGATGACAACTATGTCATAGTTACTCTGCTGTGCAATGGCTTCCAGTTCCTCCTGTTTGTTGTCCATGCTGTGTGCGTTGGTGTAGATGCACTTCAATCTGGCTATTAATTGTTCCTCCAACACTAGCATATTTCTCCCATGCTCACCTCTAGCAAGCATGGTTTTTATCTCCTTCCCCCTTTGAATCTAGTTTAAAGCCATTTCAATGAGCCCTGCTAACTCTTGAGCTAGCATCCTCTTCCCCCTTTCAGATAGGTGAACCCCATCTTTTGCTAGCAGTCCTGGTGCCATGTAAACCAATCTTTGATCAAAAACCCAATACTCTTCCAGTGGTACCAGGCTTGGATGAAGTTATTGATTATCATGATTCTTCCACTATTTTCCCAATCATTCTCTGCAGCTGGCAGGGTAGAAGAGAACACTATCTGTGCTCCTGATCCCTTAACCAGCCCCGCTATGGCCCTAAGGTGTCTCTTGGTTGCCCTCTGGCTTCTTGTTACATCATCATCACTGTTTATCTTAAAAAAAACGGTAATGGATAGTAACCAGTGGATTGCACCAGGCTAGAGAACTTCTTAGTGACATCTCTTACCTGGGCCCCAGAGAGGCAGTAGGCTTCTGTATGGGTTGCATCCAGTTGGCATACTAACCTCTCAGTTCCTCTCAGAGTGGAGTCACCATTGACAACCACCCTTCTTTTTTACCTAGCAGAGGCAGTCCTGATATGTGTGGTTAACTAGCTTGCTCTAAGCATCCCCTCCAACCTGAACAGACCTTCATTTACCTCATGATGTACCACACCCCCACTGCAGCAGCACCACACACCAATCATCTGTACTCCCAGGGGCTGCTTTTATCTCTGTGTGGGTGTAGCCACCTCACTCCTGGTCCCACCTATGCTGAGTCAGAGCTGTATTCTTCAGGGGCTTGTCACTTCCCACTTGGGGTGGGGTTGGCACATTCTCTCTTTCTGTGCTTCACAGTTTTGCAGGTTTCAGAAAGCTTCCTCCAGTCCCACCGTGTGATCTCCTGCTACAGAGCACCACTGCTGGAACAGGTTGCCTTGGAGACTTAAGAAAGTTCTTGCTATTTCTCTGTTACCAGTCAGCACAGGGAATTGCCAATGACAGGTCCACATGGCTTTTACTTCCTGACTGGTTTTCTACTGCATGGAGACAAAGGAGGTTAGGAAAAAAAAGGAGATTATTATTATATATTTTTTTTTTAAAAGGCCAATCAAGGAAGAAGTCATTTTAGTACTTCTAAGGTAGTTTTCCACTGTGAAAATCTAAATTTGTCCTGATCAACTTTTTACTTCTTTGAAAGGAAGCTGCTGTTGGCAGGCATGAATAAAAGGTCAGCAGAAAATAGAGATCCAGAAGATCAAAGAGATTGCATTTTGGAGTGAAGTGGGCCATGTAAAGATAAAAAAAAGTACCCATAGGCTACTGTAGTTGGCAGTCTCACTCCTGGTTTTTTTTTTAGTCCTAAGTGAAAAACAACTTTACTGATTGTACCTCTAGGGTTTGCTTCTTTTACCCCATTAATGCAGTGGTGCAGTGCCTCTCTGCCCTGCAAAAAGGATGAAAAAGCTTATTCAATTAGCTTACATTTTGTCACAAAGTCCAATAATCAGTTTGCCTAGGTATTGACCAAGTGTACAATGAGTAAAGACAATCACTTGTCTCAGTAGGCCTGAAAGAACAATGTGGAGGACATGGTGCCTTCAATAAGGCACAAGGCAGGAGATCTAAAATCAGCCATCACGAATATTAGCCAGAGACTTAAGTGGAACTTTGGCAATCTGAATAGTCCAAGTTATGTTTTGTCATATCTTTCCCCTTATTATCACAATGTATCACAATGTTTACAGAACTGACTTTGGCTTTTGTGTGAATTTCCTAGATTCATGTATCTGTGAATATTTAAAAAATTATTTAAGTAGAAGTTTCAGAGTTTGAATTTCTGTTTGAAATTTTTTGTTGATTAGTAAGTTTTAATATATGAGCCGTGGCAATGTTGAATTTTGCATGGTATCATTTCTGTGACTCCAAGATAGACAGGACTTATTTGAAGCTGAAAAGACTGTTATTTCATTTGGGGAAAGATAAATACCCCAAAAGTGCTGAGCTATCAAAACAATTCTGAGTTACAAATTACATCCTGAGCTAATCATTCGCATTCACTGCCAAAAGCATCTTCCTTCCTTGTTTACAGCATTGGAAGTAGCAGCTGCTGTTGAAATCTCCCCTGGAGATTGTTAGGATCTGCATGAGAAAAAGCTGTGTGCTGGAGGCCAATTTCAATAAATAACTCTGCAACCTTATTGCACGTGAAATTTGTAGGTGAGAATTCAAAAAGGTGGCACCTATTTTCATACTTATAAGCTGATAGTGATCTTTCTACTTAGGAGGGATCTGCCCACCTATCTAGTCAAATCATCATATGGAATACTTCTGCAATAATGGGAGGCTCCATTTCCCTGCTCCCACAGGTTAGTATATAAGGTACTCAGTACAAGACTGTATGTCATTATCCTTACAGTGCTACTCTTGCTTAGGTCAAATTTCCTAGTAGATGTCTTAAGAAACCTACTTTGGTTCCCATCAAAATAAATGAAAAACTCTTTTAATCAGGTCCAGGAGTGTGATTGTTTATAAATACACATTGCTTTTCCCAAAGCCACAAACTTTGCAAAAGCAGATTGACATGAGTTGCCCTGTGATAGGTGCAAGCCCACAATGTACATAAATACTTGGACTGCAGGGGTTAAAGCAATGACTTTTGTTGTTGTAACACTTTTCAGCCAAACTTCACTCACAGAATTGCTGGGGAAGTTTATTTTAGATGCATTAGTAGTGCAAAAAATAAAGGAAATTATGAGGCTTACAATGAAATCAGGTTATTTTATGGCATTTTAGTTGACCTCCTAATTTCAAATACTTGAGCAAGAGTTTTGGAAAATGTTACTTATATTTATATTGGTACAATTAACATCAAAGCTATGTTAATCATTACTTACATTGGGCAGAACATCCAAATAAATTTCTGTCTGATAAATCAAACTGACAAATAATGGAATACATTCTTCAATAAGAATAAGACAAGACTGCTTAAAAATTAAAACTTAAAAGGTGCCCAATAGAACAGCTTGAAAAAGTGGTGAGGTTTTCCTTTTAAACTCAGGTTATTGTTCAATTTTGTTCAATATTGACAGATTTAGTGAAGACTAATGGCTAGTTTAACACTTCCTACACTACTGATTTGAAATAAAAAATGGACACATAACCATCAGCTTTTTCTTTTCTGTCTCCAAACTGTTATTTATGGAAAACACTATGTATTCTAAGAAAAGCAGTTTATAGTTTCAGCAATTTTTTTAATGCAGTGAGTAATTATTATTATACTGATCATGTGCCTTGCTTTGGACCTTAATTATTATGTATTTTTCATGGTCATTAATTCTTAGAGTATTGAGAAGAGGTAATAAAAATTTCAGAATTACAGAATGCATAGAGTGTAGCTTAACAAAAATTTTAAGAACATCAAAATTTAATTTGGCATATTATTTGGCATATGGAGAAATAAGAAATTTACTTTTTTGTGTGTTTATTCCTCAGTACTGTATTTTGTCATAAAAAACCCCAAAAAATAATCCCAGTTACCTAACTGTGAAGATAATTGCAGTCAAGTATCTTTGCAACCCCAGATATAATCAATTATGTAAACCTTGATATTAAAGCACTGGACAATCTATTGCAAGTAGGAGATGGAAAATATAACTTACTTATCTTTTCTTTCTCCTATTCCTATATACATTTTCAAATAAATCCAAAGTTTTGGAAAATATACTGATCATCAGAAACTTCTCTTACAGCATGACTTCAGTTTGGCTCAGTTTGTTACACTCTTATGCCATGCATCTCGTGAGGGAAAACAGAAGTGCTATTCTGGGAATGAAGCTGCTCAGATCTCTGTCTATTGGCATTGAAAATAATCTACTCTACTTTCACAGCCTCTTAGAGGAAGTTATTTGGAAAATAGAGTGACAGGAGCCAGGATTTGCAGTGAAAATACTCACTTTCCATTCAGTAGAGTATCTTCTCAGCTGTTAGCGTAGTCTTCCCCCTGTTAACATTAACTTTGAGCTTGATACTCACTTCACATTAGTGGAAACCTGGAAAAAAGCCAACTGTAGTTAACAGATTTACTCTTGTGTAAAACCAGTGTAAAAGAAATTATTTTTGCATACAGATTGGCTTGTCTTTTCGGATTTCTTTGCCTATGCATGTAAAGTGAACCACTTTAAACGCTGCTCATGGAGAAAAACCTATCATGCAGAAACTGAAATTTACAACCAATTTCTTTTACCTAGTAGATCCTATGTGTCAAAGAAACTAAAATGTAAACATTTGGTATTTCTTCCCAGATAGATCTCTTGAGGTCTGCATTCTTCTATGTCTGAAATTGGGTTTGTGTTTACTTCTCCTGTGGCACTAAAGCCTATATTAATATACAAAATATAAAAGAAGTTAAAGACTGCAAAAAATTTGAAAGTTGTGAGAGTGAAGAAAAAAAGAGAGGAAAGGAGAGAGGCAAAACTGAAGTTAACATACCCTTATGAATTGAAACTCAGAACTGTACAATCTGGGTATTGCTGTCCAAGTTTCAGTTTCCACTAACTGGTTTTGCAAACTCACCTGGGTAAGACAGGTGCCAATCACTGAAGTAGTTTATACAGTTCTTTAAAAAATAAAAAGAGAAAGCTATTTATACCAAGTGATCCTTTTGCATGCAATTTCCCTGATGGCAATGGCTCCTTATGCTACTGCAGTGATTGTTCAGTGTTATTCTGTCTCATCAGTATCAGGCTCCCACCATTTCACTAGTTCTTTCGTATTGTTGAAGATCATCAATGGTACTGCTGATGTACAACACTACTGATGATGAGGCCTGCTTCACATAAAATAAAATTAAGTTACTTGGAGTCTAGGTCAGTTTCTCTACTGAACTTCTACTGCCTAACTATAAAACAAACAAACTGAAAAATCCAACTGGGCTGAGAATACCAGAGATGGCAGGGTAGGGGTGGCAACAAATAACTGCCAAAGATGAGGAGAAATGCTTTAATCTGGAATCACTTCAAAATAAATGATTCTACTCTGTTAGACAAAATGGTAAATGGCACAAAACCTCTGAAGTTTAAGAAAAGAAAAAGCCAGGACTACGGAGATCAGAAGCAGAGTGTATTTGTAAACAGAAATAGTAAGTTACATGAGGAGGTAAAAAAATCATATGCATTAACAACACTGTTCTTTTACACTTCTCCCACTGTGTGTGACTTGAGGAGTGAAGCAGACTCTGCAGCAAATCTGCCAAAGGAGTGCAGGATGAGTAAGGAGCTTCTAAAACTGGGAGGATCAGAAGCAAATTAATAAATCTGTGGGACAAATAAAGACATAATCTGTCAAAGACCACAACCATAAAGCATGGAGTTAGCTAAGAATCATAGGGTTAGTGGCAAGAATCTAACTGAACACAATATGTAAAAGCAATAAGGCAAGGAAAATATAATTCTAGAAAGTTAGAAGAGAAATACTGAGGAACTTGCTGGATATTTTTTCCTGACACTAAACAAGGGCACTAATGAGGCCATATTTGAAATGTTGCATTGATTTTGTCTGATTCATTATCCTATAGATAAATATGACTTTATCAGAAAGCTACAGCTTTGGCAGACAGCTGGCCACATACATATCTGTAAAGTAAACAAGACCAGGAAATGGGCTGTAGCACTAGCCTGTGATTATCCACATTTTAACCCTTAGCTTGCTTTCTGGCACTGTGATGTGCAGGAGTTAGCTGACTAACCAAAGCCCAGCTTGACATAGTGTGACTGTGTGACTTCTCCCATGTTTCACTAGGAAAATTGGTCCAGAGCTGTGAGAGTCTGTAAATTAAAATAATGCAGATCAGAAAAGAAAAAATGCAGAAGTGAGATATTTTAGGTGATGATCCTCATTGCTTCTTCTAAGGATGTGTTTCAGCTTCCAGTCTTGCCAACTTACTAACTCTCACAGTCTTTATACATCCCTCATTTCCTGGACAGCCTTCTAGTTATGCACAAGTTCATTTCTGAGACCCCAGATTCTTGTGAGTCCTTTATAAACCTTGTAAACATCTCCATAGGGAGCACAGGGTTAGCCTTCATGCAGCAAACACAAGGTAATGTTTGAGCATCTGGCAACCAGGTTGTGAATACATCTGCTGGCATAAAATCCTGAACTCTTGGCTCCTTAGCCAACAATAAATAACTGCAAAATGTAGATAAACTTTTACATTCAGAAATAGTTTTAGGATGGATATGTTTTAAAAAAATATAAGAATATGCCATGGTCTTTGTAAGAATACTTTGTGCTTGTACCAGGTATAAGAAGCTTAACAGAAAATAACTAGAAGAAACTTTGCAATCATATTACCTGAAAGATCATAAAACCATATTGTTTTTAAGATTTAGACCACATAAAGAAAAGACACATCAGTTTAAGAAGAGATTTAATAAAGTAGCAATTCTCTTTTCAATCTATGCACATATATGATGTTTCTTTACATGATTTTTCTGATAAGAAAACTGTTTCCACAATGTGAATGTCTGTGTGGTAGCACTGTAATACAGATCTTAAGTGGGCAACATGGGCTAGATATAGTAAAACTGGAATACATAAAATATTTGTCTATGGACTATTCAACAGTGGAAAAGTGTTTATAAATGCCTTGTGAAACTGAGGATAGGACTAATAAGAAAAATAAAAGCATGAAATTGCACTCTGGAAAGGCTGCTTAGCTGTTTCTTGAATACAAAATAAGCACCAATGAGATTTGCCCCTGTGGAAAATGCTTTCATGAGAGCAATTACATGTTCCAGGTAAATTCTAATTAAATTACACTTAGACATGCATGAGCTATTGCTTGTGTTGTGTAAATATCATGCAAGAATGAAAGAAAATATATTCTGACTATTTCATGCCTGGACTGATTGTTTTTCCTTGGCTTTCTCTGACTTTACTGTCTGTATTTGAATGATCCATATCTGAATGACATATAACTTTTGTTAGTGGGAGAAAAATTGAGTCTCTTTAATAAGATATTAGTGATCTCTAGAAAATAAAAAAAAGAAAAAAGAATAAACAGAAAAAGAGAATGCAAAAACCATTTCCCTGTATTTAAAGATCTTAAACAATTTGAAGAGATTTCCTTTATTCACTACACAACAGCTCCTCCAGTAGTTTTATATTAATCTTATTAATCCTTGACAAGCTGACAAACCAAGAAATTCAGTGTTATTACCATGGTAAAGGCATAAAATCCTTCATCTTCTACCATGATCTATACAAGCCAGTGTATGGAAGAATTAATGAATATTAGAGTAGCATGCAGTTATCTGACTCCCTGCCAGATTAGTTACTGCAGGTATAAATAAAGACCAAATTTATCCATATCATCTGCCCAAAGAGTGTGTCACAGGGTCCCTGCACCTAACTTTTAGCTAACTTTCTTCTATGGCCCTCAATGATAATGACAGGCAACCTGTTGGTTTCAGCAAAACACCATCTGAAGTTCCTGGATCTCCTGAATCAGGTGAAACTGATGATGCATCAGATGAAGATGCCATCTACCTCCTTGGCCCTAATGTGTTTAATACAGCAATATGTCTGGTTTAACAGATATATATAACTACCAGCTATAAAATAAGTTCTGATAATCAGTTGCAACACAAATTACACTACCTGTGACACACTTACCAAAGGAGGACCCCACCTTCCAATTTCTAGCTCTGTTTTCTGGTAGTTTGCCTGTGTCAGCCTCCAGAGCATTGGAAGTTGTGGAGTGGTATAGGCACACTTGTGCTTTTAAACGGGGTCACTTCACACAAGTAAAGAACTGTAGAAGGATACAATGTAGCATAAGTTCATAACCTTAATTTCCTTTAAATTCTTACCACACTTACATTTGGTGGGAAAAAGGGACAATCTACTAAAGGAAAAAAAAAAAAAGACACAAGTTAAAAAGATGTGGCTTTATGGGGGGAATTTGTATAGAAACACATTTCTAAATTAAAATGTTTCAGCTGCTTTTCCTTAAGAATGAAAGACTTATTCTCAACTTTTGTAGTTCTGTCTTCTTCACATGAGAAATCCTGCATGTCTGTTAGCTACTATATAAGATTTTCTTCGAGACTCTAACAAATTTGGAAAGCTTCATGACCTTTCTGAAGAAGTTTTTCACCTATGCTATTCATGAGTAAATACAGTGCCTTGATTTAAAAGAGATATAAATAAGATAGCCCATAGCACTTACTAGGGTTTTTTTTGGTTGATGAGAACAATGAATCAATTAGCTCTGTACTATTTATTTTAAAGTAATTGATAACATAGATTCTTTCTCAAAAGGAATACAGTGGTTCTTTGTCAGATAATGATAGTTTAGACTTTAATTCATTAGTGTCTGTAAGGGGATTTATATCTCCACTTGGAATGTGCTGCGGGGGCATAAAAGTATTATTACTAAACATATTACAACAGCTACAAGTCAGGTACACATATTTAAGATCACAAACTAAACCAGCTGCATATAATATTTATCTGGAAGAAATAAAAACACCACCTGGTGTTCCTCACTGTTACAAGCATTGCAGGAATAGACATACCATAGGATATGTGACAGGTTAATTTTTACAGCTTTTGAATTTAGAGCTTGGTGTCCTTTATTCCATTAAGCAGTGGCTTAAAGGCATATGATTAACATAGAGCAACTTCTGAAGTATTATTTTAGGAAAGATAGCACTGTGTCAGCCCAGAACAATACAGAGGTTTCATCACAGACATTTGCTACTCTAAACTGTAATAGTAAAATTATCATTTAACAATGAAGTTCTGCTCTGATGTGAGACTAGGTAATCCCCAGGGATGATTGTGATTCTCTCACTGCCTGCAACCATCTTCCTCCCTCCCTTGTTAACTACCAGCAACCTCTCTCATTTACCTAAGTCTATTCATGACCTTAGAAGAGGTCATTAGCCCCAAACTGATGATCAGCCTTCTGGCTCCTGATGGTTCTCTCCAGCTCCCCTAAGACCATTACGATGACTAGTGCTAGACACAAGGAATCCACTACCTGCAGTGTGTGCAGTTCCCTGCTTGTCTGCACTGTTCAGTGTGATTAGCTTGCAACAAGAAAAGGCCCATAACTAATAGTTTTTTTCCTAAAAACAAAGAAAGAAAAAGGAGCAGCACTAAATTAGAAAAAGTGGAGAATAGGGGTTGGAGGGTGGGGAGGGAGGATCCCAACTGATGCACTGCATTTGACTTCATTCAAATTTTGAACCAAGGTTTAGACATATTCCTATATCAGAATCTATGGGTGAAACTAATGTCATATTCTTGAAATTAAGACACTACACAAATGTGCCCTTTTGACTTGTTAAAGAAAGCTGATGTGAAAATTCCCAACTGTGGTGATTTCAGTATAAACCTGCTTGTATCAAATCTAGATCTCTTTCAGCCAGAGGTACTGGCAGTGTTGAGAACAATAGCTTTAACATGGAAAACTAAATATTTTTTTTAATTAATATCTTACAGATATGGACAGATATTTAGATCAACATTTTTCATTGATTTTAAGAATAGCACAAATTCTAAACCAAGCACATCTTTGTAGTTCTAAGTAATTAAAATTAGTCATGAAATGCCAGAATGACTAATTTATCAGTACAGCTACTCCAGTCATACTATAACAGCTAATGTGCTTTTTTTTAATATGTTATTGCTGTTATAAAAATACCAGCCACTTGTTAACTGTCTGTAACAATTTTTATGGATTTATTGCTTAATTAGGTTTGTACCTTTATGTGACAGGGGATATTGAATATAGCATACACTCCTCTCAAGCAAGTGTTAAAGTCTAAATCAGTTTTTATGGCAGCCTATATTAAAGTGCAATTCAGTAATAAAATGAAATGTCTTAACTCACTTCAGGGAGTTTTATTATGGCCTATTATAACAAGTAGCTATTTATATGTTTTCATCATTTTCCAGACATTTTTTCTGCTTAAAAAATAAATTTCTTTTGAACACTAAATGATTTGTGTCCTTCAAAAGCCTATCTGCTGCTTCCCTGTGACGCTGTGGTTAGGTAACAATGCTGAATTTATGGTACCTTCCACAGGTAAGGACAATGGCTACCATGAATGTCTGGGCCAAGCAGAAAGGGAATATTCTTTGTCAGCTGACTTCTAACCCAGCCTCTGACTTCAGAGGTTAACCATAAAGGAGTAAAGTATATATTTTTGCAAATACCATAAAAAAGCAGGGAGAATCATCCAGGACAAGATTTGGAGTAGAACAAAATGATCCCTAACTAGTTGTGCTGACTTCTTCTTGTGTGGAATTTAACTATATCTCAATAATTGAATGTCAGGCAGAACCAATATTTAGACATTGAGCCCAATTCTGCTTTTCATGCTCAGCTTGTATTGCCACACTGAAGTAAATAGAGTGTGGATTTGACCTCTGATGATGACACTTCTCTCCCACCTCTGCAAATTCCCACTTGCCATGTGATAAGACTTTGCTGTTCAATCTCTTCTAAGACTCTGCAGTTTAGTGTCAGCCCAGTATATTGCCATGGGAAAGCCACTGGTATTTTGCACTTAGCAGATACACCTGCAATGTGAACAGAGGAACAGAGGTCTCATAAACATTTCCAAGCCAATGTGATATTTCTGACTGGTAAAATACTGTACTTCTCATAAGAATTTTATTGACCCTGGAATATAGAAAGAGAAATATGGTTCATAAAGTTAAAGAGGAAATGAAATTCAAGAGGCAGAAACAGAAGGATTAATGACAAACTGTGGCAAGCCTTCCAAGTGCTCTGAGGTCTCTGGTGCTTAGAATGAAATCCAGCCCTGCTAAGGGCACAACAAAATGGCATGCAACACTGCAACTTTGCTGGGAAAGCTTAAAACAGTTTTTTATGTTTCCCTTAGCATGAGCATAAATTTCCAACTTTGATGTATGCTCTAAAAAGACTTTTTTAAAAAGCTGGATAAGAAAAAAAACCAACAAAACAAAACAACCAAGACCAAAGACACTAATTTAAATAATTTTTCACTTTAAAAAGAAAAAATAGAACACTGAAAATATTCTGAAATATCCAGCCTAAAATAAAAGATTTACATGAAGCCAATAGAAGTATTTAGTTGTTTCAGTGCCAAACATAGGTGAATAGTTTTCAACACAGATGTAGTATTTGGAAACAGAAATAGCTGAAAAGAAGGAAGAATGGTCATAACTACATCAAAACAAATACTTACATGAATAAATTTGTGGGCCTACAAAAAAAAGTAACCAGCATGTAAACTCATAAAATTTCAAATAGATTATTTCTTAGGATGGAGAGAGATTCCAGGAAGCAGAAATGTTTAGAAAATTGCTATTAGTGTGCAATCATATTTGGGGTTTGCAAAGGACTAAGGCAACAAGAATGAAGAAAGTCTTACATTTCACCTAAGAAATTGGAAGCAGTTGAAAAGATTGAATGAGAAAGACTTAAAGGTAACAGGGATTTCACAGGAACCTAAAACAGATTAATGGTAAGCAAACTTGCCTACAACAGGACAAAATTATTTCCATTATTGTACTACTGGACTGGGTGTTATAAAGTGTTATTTGACTGAAATTGTGACACTAAGCTAGACTGTTTCTCCCCTTTGGAAACCAGGTTTGAAAGCAAAGTTTTCATTAATCTCCTGGCAATGTTGTTCCAAAGGTAAGCCAGAGCAATATAGTGACAGCCTGTTAGGGCCTAAGCTATATTTCTGTCTCCATATGGAGAGGATCTTGGAATTATGAGTCCAAAGACCTGGTTGTTTCGCTTTGTAAGCTTGTCTCCTTACAAGCTCCTTGTTGTCTTCTACAGCCAAACATAAAAGGCAAGATATTTTTTCTCCCTGTCACAGCCACTGTTCCCTCCATGCCTGCTATACTCTATTTTCAACACTCACCTTAGGCACAGACACAAAGACACAAAAAGAGGAGACATCTTGGCCAATGCATGGGCAGTAACATCCTTGTATGTGCATGGATCTGAAGGACAGAGTTTTTAGCCCATCGCCTCTCCCTTGACCCAGGACCTGCTGTAGCATAGACTGCTATTTGTGTTCAATGAGGTTATTCTGGTGCATGAATTTGTTTACTGCTATGAACATTGGTAGCCAGGAATGCATGAAGTTGTTGCAGAAAAAAATAGACCATGTTAGCATAATGACTGCACAAAAGAGGATGAGTGTAGTGTTAGTACTCCTAAAGGGGACTAACACTCACTTTGGTTTCATCAGTATGTTTTTTTTCACCTCCTCAATCTGGTGTGTGGGGCTCTTTGAAGATGGAATAGATTACAGAGCCTCAAACTGCACCATGTCACTTACAGTTATATTTCTGGAGAAAAGCAATATTCAAATGACTTTTTTTTCTTTCTTATTAGTCTCAGTTGCATTAGCAGCCTTGCAAGTGACACTGATGCTTGGTAATTATAAAGGCTTTTATGCAGAGGTGGTTGTGTTTTGGTCTATATAAGGACATTAGAAAGAAATCATACCTGGAGCTTATCTCTGTCAGAACTGTCCACTGCTGACAGGGCATGGACTTGCAAATCTGTATCCACAGGACATGAGCATATCAACACTAACATCCTAATAAACAAACAAACAAACAAATAACTAAAAGGTCATGGGCAACAAATATCTCTAAATTTGAGTTCTTTAAATGGAGAAAACAGATAAATGTCATTAAAATGAAATATATATATATATATGTTTCCCATTGTGGTCCTTGTTTGAGGGACAATTCCTTGTAAAATTAGGCAATTGCAAAATGTATTGACTATGTTAGAAATTTAAATTTAATTTTATCACATTCATATTAGCATCAATATAGGCTGGGCAGGGACTGGCTTGAGAGCAGCCCTGAGGAAAGGGATTTGAGGGTGTTGGTGGATGAGAAGCTCAACATGAGATGTCAGTGTGCATTTGCAGCCCAGAAGGCCAACTGTATCCTGGGCTGCATCAAGAGGACAGTGGCCAGCAGGTCGAGGAAGGTCNTTGCCCAGAGAGGTTGTGGAAGCCTCATCCCTCGAAGCTTTTAAGGCCAGGCTGGATGGGGCTCTTGACAACCTGATCTAATGGGAGGTGTTCCTTCCCATGGCAGGAGAGTTGGAACTAGATGATCTTTAAGGTCCCTTCCAACTCTGGTGATTCTATGATTTGATGACATAAAATAATTCTTATTGTCTGGTCTTAACTGCAACAATGAAGCTAGATGTTTGTGTGATTTATTTGGTTGTCTAAACTCTGACTTCTGGAACAAGGGCTTCGGAGACCTTGTGGCCCACATGTTTTATATTGTTTCACTATGCATGAGTTTAAAATAAAATAGCAATTGCACATGAAAATTTAACATGTAACCTCTATGATGATAGATTTTTTAAAAATATATTGGAGAGTATATATAAATTTGGAGCAAATAGACCTAAAGCAGACAGATCATGTTTGTGAATACTCCTAGCCAAATTTTTTTCTTAGGAGCTCAAAGCTGATTTATTTTTTCAGGGATACCCTTTTTGACCTACCAAACCCCACTATTCTTCTTTCAAAACTCCCTCAGGTTCTATCCTACATACTTGACCCAGCTTCTTTAGGAAGCCATAATCTTCTATGCTCACCTCCTACAACTCTTTCAGCCAGAAGGGACCTCTCTGGTTGTATCATCTGTCTTCCCACATAACACAACCACAGAAGCCTCCACCCATAATTTCCGCCTTAAGCCCATCACCTTCATCTGAATGGTAGCTTCTATTTTATAGAAGACACACCATCCTGAAAGCCAAAATAGTGGGTATTTGTCAATGAAGATTAAAGTTCCTGCCTCCCTTAAGCCTTGAGCAAATTATTTAGTCAGAGGATCCCGACACTGCAGCTGTTCTCTAGGAGCAACCTTATTTTCTGTCCCTTACTACATAATCCAGAATTTTCTGCTCTTTCTCACACATTATTTGAATGCTTTCCACAGGACAAACTTTAATTCACCTCAGGGTATGCAATCAACACATTTGTACCACCTCTCATGGTGCTTTCTGCATAGTGTGGTAGGAAGTAACATACATGAAGAACCTTCTTTCCACAATGCCCAGCAATTTCTCACAGGGCAGAAAACTCCTCCTGATCTTCATATACTCTCTTTGGTGCCAGGGTAGGAAGAGGTGGATAACTAGCAGGATGCCCAGTGTATTTATGTGATGTATGTCCACACCATATGCTTCTTGGGCCAGTTTTTGGTTTGCTAGCTGTCATGAGCATCTCAGAATGAGTGGAAAGAACAGTACCTTCAGGGAAAGGATCTGTAATTGACAGTAAGGCAAATGTAGCTGGTTTGTCTATGCTGTCAGTAGCTGCAAGAGGGAGAAGAGAGGTTTTACTCTGTCATGTATTGAATGCTCTAGCTATTATCCCAGATTACTTTTAGACACATTAAACATTATCACAGCCTTGAAAAGGATAATGACTGTCTTAAATCTTCAGCTTCCTTTTTTTCCCATTTATGAGGTTATTTACACAACTATGTCATTTAGGACTGGACCCAGTTATAATGGTACATCTCTTTGCTATGCAACAGGATCAGAGAGAAAACACAGCAGTCTGAGAGATGATTTTACACTAGCAAGAATGAGAGCCCATGCAAGCTTGACATTATGAAATTCACTCCACAGTATGGGTTTATCTCACAGCTTTTCTTCGATATGCTTCAGCCACACCTGTGACTCCACACACCATCTGTGCAGACTTGAAAGACATTGAAGATAATATTCTCTAAGACATTTCATTTTCTTCAGTTTCCATTTCCCATTCACATGATGCAGAAATTATCCTTCCAGAAAGGACAATTGCTGTCTATAACCTGTATTATCAATTTTACTTACTATGCCATCTACTAAGGTTTTCTGTAATTCCTAAAACTGTACAAGATTCAACCAGGAAGCAGGACCAACCTTTACCAGCTTCCTTAAATATATATAACAAGCCCATATCTCCAAAGAGGTCATGGATAGAAGGAGTTACAAATCTAAAGACAACATAAATAAGAACAACTGTGAAATAGAGGACCATCAATTAAAACAATGAATTGTGCTTGTTGCATGCTCACAAGTAGATGTGACATCAGACATCATTAATTAATGATTAGATTTCAAAGTACTTTTAGTTTTTTTGATAAAATCAGATATATCTTTAAAGAAAATTATCATTATTATTAAGTTTTTAAAATCTGTGAGCAACAAAATGTGGTGCCATCAACATAACGAGGAATTTTATCTCTAATTAAAGGAAAGGTAATTAAACCTATAAAAGTAAAATGGATGTCTATTTTATTCTATGCCTTAGATTATTTGATGAGTGATAGAACTGGGAAAAACATATATTATTGTTTTCACTGCTTGTTATAAGTACATCATTGATATTATCATTCCTTGCTTAGAGTTGTTGACATGTTTACACAGTTCATAGTGATGTTGTGGAAGATCTCTCAAAACAAACTGAAGAGTTTAAATGAACACACATTGGAGCCAGGGAAATGACAACAGCTTCTGGTGATTACATTTTGGGGGCTTGGGGGTTATTTTTCTGCAGGAGAAATAATCTCCTTTTTGTCAGATATGTAACAGGAAGTTTCACATTAAGAATAAGACAAAAATCTTTCTAAACTAACAGCTAAAGAAGACCCTTGACAATAACAGAACAACTGCTAATGAATTCATTAGCATAGAAGAGAAGAAAATAACAACCACATTTAGCAATTTCACACATTATTTCTGTGCATTTTCAGCAACCTTTTAAAATATAGAAAAATGAAAAAAAAAAAAGCAAATCTTGGATTTTAAACAATATATGAATAAAGAGAATGACATTAAGAAGTGTTAAAATACAACCCTGTTCTAAGATGCATCCAGCTAATCTCTTGCATGTTACTGAATAAATCAATAGTGATGGAGGAAGACTCCCAAAGAATTCACAGCTGGCATTTGGAATGCATTTTTTACTATCTAACTTTGTATTTGAAATGTTTTGTTTAAGTCATGGCAAGGACAGTATCTAAGTGTTTTATAATGGTGTAAGACTGAGGCCCTCTGGCAACTGAAATGCAGAATCTGATGATGGTGAAGTGGCATTTCTCTGAAGGGAATTGGGCAGTATAGGTCAAATAATGCTGCATCACACAGGTCCTCAGTGGGTTTGTCTGAGTAGAGAACTACATAGTCACATTTCACTTAGTGCACATAGCAATGAGGTGTGAGTGGACAATTCTGCCCTTTGTATTACACAGCAAACTGCATTTCATGACCATTTTGTTTATCTTTCTGAAATTCTGCCACACATGATACTTCCTTATTGTTCTTTACAATGTAGTACTTATGAGAGGTAGAACTCCAGTTGTCTTGAGTAACTAATGAAAGTGGGTTTGATTTAAAGAGGCTTGAGATACTCCATTTTGTTGATGCTATTATGAAAGTTCCAGTTTGTTTCTGATGATCTTATTAACAGCATCCAATCAGTGGAAAGAATTTTTTTGGATCTTTCCCCAATCCTCAAATATGAAGAATCAATGTCAGGACTTTTGTAAACACAGCAGCCAGCTGCCTGATCAATAAGGAACAAAGCTAAGTCTACCTCTTGTGAATGGCATGTCTGAGCAATCTATGCCAAGATTCAGAAAATAAATAGAAGATAAAGTAGTATGATCCTGCCAAGTACCAGAAAATATTTATACTTCATCTTTTGCTCTAATTCATGGGCTATAAAAGGTCAGCAGCCTGTTTGCACATGGGAAGCAT
Source organism: Galbula dea (assembly GCA_013399015.1). Lineage (NCBI taxonomy): Eukaryota > Metazoa > Chordata > Aves > Piciformes > Galbulidae > Galbula > Galbula dea. The sequence continues at coordinate 160,917 of VWZX01006239.1, read as the reverse complement.
TTCTGTTTTGCAGGTATCTATGACATATTGCAGGCTCTTAAGGTGCTTTCACTCCTCTCTGTAGGCTGCTCTTTTCCCTCTCCAATAAAGATTAAGGACAAAGCATCTGAAGTTTACATTTAATTATAATTTAAAGTCTAGGGAAAGACAGGCTTCTCTTTTTAAATGTATCCTAATTGGGGATCATATTTTAGTAGACTTTACAAATGTATGTGCATGTGTATACATATAAATATACACATATGCACTGCAAACAGGTGCTATGCAAATCAAATGCTGTTGTCACATAATTGTAAGCCTACAGGATGTACCTGAGAGTATAGTTTGCTTTGTCCAACAGAGAATATTGAGATATAAAGGTATAAGGAGTAAAAGGATGTGCCTAATTACCTGGTGGCAAAAATACATCCATTGTTCCAGTAATTCAAAGAGAAAAAAAATCTCCTTCTCTCCAGAAGCAGGAATACAATTGGCCTACTCTGAATGCAGATTCCTGCAAATGCAGGGCAGCTGTAGAGGGTACATTCACTCTTCTGGAAGGATACAAAAGTCAGAGACACAGTCATCTCAGCTGAATCAGTCAATAGCTAGGAAATGTGATCTTAGACTTGTCTTAAGTGAAACAAGCTGTAATTTTGAAAACTTCCTCTCCTCCACTGAGATATGTGCTTGTTCATAACAAAAGATGAATAGAATTAAGGGAAAAAGTTGTAGTTGTTTTCTAATAATGGAGCTGTGTCCCTTTTCTGAATCCCTGCTTATTCCTATGCTGGACTGTCTGTCATGAAGAAAGCTAATCATGGAAAAGTATTAGTCTTTTGTAACCTCTCATTGTCTCAAAATGTGTTTTATTAAAGATTACTCTGAAAGGTAAGTTTCTATTATCATGCTGAGAAACCCAAACTTTTACCACCTTTGATGCCAAAATAAGGTCTGCTGCCACAGAAATGCACAGTGGTTTTAATTCTAACAGCACAATTGGAAAGCCAGTCTGCTGCTAGCTTTGGAAAACCTGACCCCAAATGCAGAGTCCTGCAAAACAAATCACCAGTCAAGTAAATGAGAAGATACTGATCCCCTCCTACCACTGACTGACTTCAATACAATTTCATAACAAAGAGCTACTAGTGAATCAGGCAGATTAATTACATGTGTATGGACACACTGAGTTTATTGGCTGGAGAAGAAGAACAAACTAATTATTTGAAACACATTCTTTTGCTTTTATCTGTGTGAAATAGCAGTCTTCACAGAGCTCAAATTTTGAGTGTAAACTGCCAGAATTCTTCACAAGAATTCTCCTCAGTTGATAATTTCACTGGCTCTGACACCAAGAACAAATTATACACTTTAAATACCCTGCAGCAATATATGAGCCAAAAGAGTGACACCTCCAGTAACAAAATCACTGATGGCCTCCTAAACACTCTTTGGCTAGCCCCTTAATGCTATTCCCACCAGTACATCCTCTGAGAGGATGCCAGCTTTCACTGGACAGGTCACCTGGTTGGAGACAAATTACTGTACCTCTGGCCAACTTGCAGGTTTTTTTCAACTCTGTTTTAAGCAGCCTGGTCCAGAAGGCCAGTGCTGTCATCCAACATGTTCAATGGAGTAAATGATAAAAAGATGGTATGACTGGCCTGAGTGATGAGTAGTGGACAATTTGTACAACCTACAGTAAATCAGAAGGTATGGTTAGAGGAACAAAGTCTGATTCACAGCACCAAGTTCCTAGAAACTCTAAAAAGATCACTCTTTTCCTCCTTTAGCTACTTTTTTCCTGCATTTTTATACAGTCCTTAAGATTTCAGTTCAGAAGTATCAAACATTTTCCTTGCATTATGTACTTCCAGAAGTTCAGCTTACTACATTCCCATAAGTAATCCTTCTGCCTTGATCTCAGCTTTTGCTATTGTTGGTAAGAACAAAATTGTTTTAAATAAGAAAAGGACTGACAGTTTGCAGCCATATCTTAGCAGAGGCCAAAACTTAGTTAGTGAGTAAAAGGCTTTTTTATTACTATTTTTATTACTATTCTAACACAGTGTATACTCCAGGTCCAGAATCTTCAAGATGACTTTTTCTGAAGTAGAATTCTGGCCACTGATAAAATTCTCACTTAAGGGACTAATGGGACTAGGATTTCACTGCTAATGAGTGCTAAAGTATCATAAGTACATACATTCTTCTAAGGTTTCCCATCAACTCATCTGCACAGGAGGGTTCAGCAGCTCAGATAAGTGTTCAAATGGCACTGGCTGCCTAGCTGGATGAAATCTGAATGTCAATTCTCTGCAGGGAAGAAAAGTATAATAGGTTAAGTTCATACACTTGTCTGAAGATTGAATTAGGTACAATATTATGAGGAGGTGATATAAAGCAATTGAAACTCTGCTTCTATGGGGTGCAAGAATAACAAAGATTGATGAAGTAGTATGCTATTAAGTATTCATCAAGGTTAATAAAACTGATTCCACTGTACAGATGCAAATGACAAAGCAATTTAAGTGGAACAAATTTTCTCCTCATTAGAGCTCACACTAATCTCTGCATTTTTTGAAAAAAGAAATTAATATCATGTGGATATCAATAAACCATATAAAAATGGACCAGAAGCAACTCTTCAGTGAACTTCTAAAGAATGTTTTGCACTGTATTTATGTTTGATAAATTGCCAGACTGCTACAGCAATCAACAAACACTGAGAAACAGCCAACACTAAGCCTAAAGAATTAGACAGCCCAAATGCACCAAACTCAGCTCTTTGAAGGTTTATTAAGTTTTAAATTAGTTTACTAGAAGTTAGAAATCCATTTGTTTTGATCCTTTCTGTGTCATGTTCCCAGATAAATATAAAACTCCACCTTTTAAGGGCATGTTTACTAAACAGCTGTGCTCCATGAAGATGGTCACATAAATTTCACTCTATTGTGTCCATTCAGCAATCATGACTGTATTTGATCCTGAGAAGTTCACCTATTCCTAAATGCAACTGCATGTCAGGGAGTGTGAACATTCTCTGTATCTCACAGCATCAGTCCTTCCCTCTCTCTCTCTCTCTTTTTCTCGCTTAGTTGACTTTCTCTAGAGCTATGTAAGCTTCCGCAGTGAAGTGGATAATCTCAAACAAGAGTTAATATTCTCTCATCCTAGGTTCCTCCTGCCTCAAGAGAAAAAAAAACCAAAAACAAAAAACCCCCACCTCTGAAAGCTTAACTGGTAAACAGATCTAATGTGGTGAAATGAAAGCCTGTCATGAGAGGACTCATCAAGAGAAACCGATCCCACTGAAGTCAGGAAGAGTGCAAACTGCACAGCAACAAGAAAATCACAAGGGGTATTTTGGGTTTGCAGAGGAAATGTTGCTTTCTGTTGTTTTAAGGCTAGGTTCACCTTAAGGCAAAGCTATCTGTAGACAAACTGTATTGTCTGACAAGTCTGCAGTGACACAATGGCTCTTGCATTGCTAAAAAATGTCCTGTTTCTGTGTTTTTCCTGTGAACAGCCAGACTGCAATTGCAGGGCACAGTTGCTGCATTCCATGGATGAAAAGGCAGCATAGAAAACTAAACTTGGCAATCCTAGAGGTAGCATCTTGCTTCTTACTGATCAGACTTCAGCAAAACTACCAGACCTCCATCAAATTACTCTATGCCCTCAGTTAAAGTTAATTGCAAACCTTGTCCAAGAATGCAGATTATATCCCAATGATACCATAATGGACTTTTACCAGCACCTAAAATTAATGATAATATATCATGTTCAATGCCAGAAAATTTTAATATTACCATGGCAACAGTTAGAGTCCTTCTCAGAACCACCACTAACTGCTACATCTATTTGGACTATTATCTTTTCTCTTTAATTTTTTTTCAGCACCTTGTATACAGATCCTGAGATCTGACTGAAGTACAAAAAGTTAATTTCTGCATATGCAGTCTTTGAGAAGTCCCTTCTTCTATTGCAAATGAAATCTTACCTCCTTATGACTCAGTGCCAAAATTAATTTTAAGTTCATTGTGAATTTGAATTTCAGTGCTGGTCTAGTTATGCACAGAATGCTGGCCTTTCTCAAGTATGGCACAAACTACAGAAAAATGATGACTGACAAGACTTTGCATGGGAAAAAAACCTCCAAAAAGTAAAATATCAAAAAGCAAACACAGTGGTTTGGAAGTTTGTTTGTTTGGTCACTATAGCCCAGAATTAATTTCATTAGTTGTACCTTAACAGCATTTGCATATGATAAGAAGAAATGGAAACTTTTGGCCACTTCCCAAATGAAGGGAGAATGTTTCAATATTCATTTTCACCTGATTTGGTCTGGGTTTTTTGGAGGTACACAGGTTATTCAGGACCATAAAATCTATTTCCACTGAAGTAATACTTATGTTAATGAGAATCAGCCCCATCTGACTAGATAAAATGACTTTTAAAGTGTGCAGAGTTTGATACTATGAATTTCAGTAATAGCAAAGTAGCACTGAAAAACCTTCCTTAAGAAAATCTAGGTTAGATCTCATTAGCAAAGTGAAGACTGTGTTAAGGAGAATCTCCACAGTGCAAGTGCAAGTCTGTATTACTAGATAGAACCACTTCAGCTAAAAGACTTTCTCTGTGAGATGCTGCCCCTTTTTCAAGCAGTACAGATGTGTGAGTGCATTAGAAATTTAAGACCTGTTGGCTTCAAGCCATCTTATTTTCAATAAATTAGATAGAAACAGAAAGCAGTTTCACCTTTCACTAACCTTCTATGTTTCTTACCCTCTTTTGCAGCTTCAGACTGTGAGCCTTCTGCTGGTCACTGTAAATCATCCACCTTTCTCGATTTGCTTTCAGAACATTTAAAGCTCACACTTTTCTTCTACCACTGCATCATCACATATGTTATTCCAGTCACTAAGTACCCTTATGAACCAGAACATGTTACTGAAAACCACTAGAGCATTTAAAAAGTGAGTAATTTGAAGGAAAGCTATAATAAGGTAGTCATTTACCTGATCTAGGGAATCCTGCTGTGGCAGGGGGGTTGGACTAGATGATCTTTCGAGGTCTCTTCCAACTCCTAATATTCTATGATTCTGTGATTCTATGATCTCATTCCAACCCACACACTAGACCAGGTTGCCCAGGGCCACATCCAGCCTGGCCTTGAACACTGCTGGGGATGGGGCAGCCACAACCTCTCTGGGCAACCTGTTCCAGTGCCTCACCACCCTCTGTGTGAAGAAACTCTTAAACATTTTTAACTTCTAAACATATCAAACATTTAGCTTCTGTCATATATTCCTGTGTTAAAGTTATTGTAAAATGTAGGTAGCTTTCATGCTTATAGCTATGGTTTTTTAAAAAATAGATTTAATCAATTAAATACTAAAAGAATAGGTACTGTGTGGTTCACTGAACAGATGAGATGAAAACAGAGAGGTGAACATATATAAAAATAAATTAAACATATGAAACATCCCTCACAGTACACATGGAATAAAAAAAAAACAACTGATAAAAAAAGCTGTATGTGAAAACAAAATAAATTCAAGTTAGTCACCTAAAGCTAAGAACAGATTCTTTATTAGACATATGAAAACAAGGAGGATGGTAAATAAAGAGAAACTATTTCTGAAGGGACTTTGATGTCTAGCAGGTGCTGTTGAGGGACTAGTGTTTATCTGTTTCTGGAAATATATTCAAGAAACTACAACTTGACACTGCCCTCTTTACCTCTTGTATTTCTTCCTGTTGGTTCATACACCAGCAGCAGATTTCTTTTTGGCCCTGGAAACACTAATTGATGCAAATGCTTGGAAAAGCAGCATACAGCACTAGACACTTTGATAAGGTTACTGCTCTATATGAGAAATTTTTGATTTTTCTCCCCTAAAAATCATCCCCACCATCCTGGACGTCCAGCAGTCTAGACCACCTCAATAGTGTGCATGGAGGTAATGGATATAGACTTAATTTGATATACAAAAAACACTAAATGACATGACTAAGCTGGTTTATGTCAAACACCAGCATAAACAGTGAGTTCTACCTGTTTTCTGTCCAGTGGAAGGGTAGATCTCCTTGGCCCACAATTTACAGAGTTGTAAGGCTTCTACCCTGCCTTCAAATTTGATAATAAGTCCTAAAGGCTTTGGAAAGAGAAGGAAAATTCATGAAATGGATGGATGGATGAGCATCCTGCCAGGACTACCACAGTAAATATTACTCTCTTAGGAAATTGGGTTAAAAATACAGAAGACAACATAAAATTTTAGAGGGAGAAATCTTCCCAGTGTTTTCCTGCACCTGGTTTAAGGTTGCATTGCTTACTTTGTTGAATGGAAATACTCCTCACACACAGTTATCAGGCAGAATAGACTTAATGCTGAGTATGGCTTTTTTTTTCTTTACAGCTGCCATTTCTATTCCTGTTGGATTAATTTGTTGTTTGGCAATGTTTTTTGCATGAATGATCATTTTGCTAGTAGAGAATGATTGTGCCCTAAAGCTCTGCCTCTCTAGATTTCATCATATTATGTAACCACTTCATGTCCATGAAAGCTGTCTTCTCATGCAGCATGTACATACCTCTTCCCCTGAGGCCACAACTCCCTCTATTGTAGACAGCTTTTTACCACTGGCACCATGTTTCCTTCCCTCTTTTCCATATAAGCTGGGAATAAGACCTTCCTTTTCCTTCTAGCCTTGTCATCTTTCAGAAGGTGAGAAGGCCTACATGGAAAATTTCCTTGAATTCATTTAGTAGTTCTGTTGCTTCTACCACCTTATTAAGAGAGAGAGATTTTCTTGGCAAGACAAGTTTTTTGAGGACAAGTGGAGTCATGAAGTTAATGAGCAAAGACAGCATTAAGTCCAGCACTTATAAGGCATTAGGAATAAACAATGGTCATGCTTCAAAACTCCTAGCAAACACAGAAGAATATTATCTTTCCTTCTCTCAAATTCAGAAGCCATCAAGAGGGGAAAATAGATGTAAGAAGTTAATAAAATCTACCATTCAAAAGCAAGTGGAGATGCATATTCATTAAGAGAACCCTATTGCCTGAAACATCCTCAGAACTAAATTATGATTCCCTTGACAGTACTGTCTCACACGTACATAAAGACAGTTAATGAATGGATTTAGCTGTCTGGTTTCAGGACATTTTTAACCATTAACTATTTGCTAATAACTGGATGCTGGAAGAGAGCACATTGCCAGTGGCATAAATCAAAGTCTAGTTATGAAGAATGTTTCCAATATGCTACACTTTATGTGAAATCAGAATTATTACTTGCAGGGACCTGGCTCAGTATGAGGTCAATAAGGATACTCGACCCTCCTGGAATGTTATTGTCACCAACTTGTTGAGGGGATCCCAGGCATGAGATGAGGAGGGGGCTGGAGTCCACAGCACATGAGGAGAAGTGTGGAGTTCAGTGCCCATGCTCAAGGTGCAGCAGAATGGCACAAGGGAGAGATGCCCAGGAAAGGGTCTCTCAGTCTCCTCAACCCTCTTCTTCTAACAAGAGGACATCTTTCAGGCCACAGATTCAACATCTCCCAGAACAGCCATATTTGGTCACATGCATTGCCATCACTATGGACTCTTGATGTCATGAGTTACCTCACTGCTTTCTATCCTGGATCCTATAAATACAGTGCCCTATCAGCTGGCCCACTACTTGCTGAGCTTTGAGGCCCTCAGATTCCAAGCACACTTGGTAGCAAGGGATCCAAGGGTAGCAAGGTGGGTGGCTTCCCACCTTTGCATGGGAGAGCAGAGATGTGGCTGAAGAAAGAAGAGGAGGTGGTGCCAGAGGTGGGGCACTATCAGCTGTATGGTAGCAATGGTGTGGAGCCCATGGAGACGGATGGAGACCTGCAGGTCAAGAAGAGCTGGTGGAAGTGGATCTACCTCTACCACGGCTCCACCACACTATGCCAGGCCTCCCCTCCATGATGTCCTAGCACCAGTGTCACAGGAGTGCCCAGCCACTTGTCTATCATTGGCCAGGCTTCTGTTTCTGACATTAGCTGGGAGGCCCAGCCTCAGCACCTAGCCATCCTGAAGGCTCACCTATAACATTTCCTGGCAATCAGCAGCTATTTTGTTGATTGTCACAGGTGGTATAAGTCCTTCTTTCCATCTCCTTTCCCCACCCCTCTTGAAGGGGTGACATCTGTCTGCCCTGAGCCCCAAGAAATGGGGATGACTTGGCTTCTGCTAGTCTTCTACTTCAGGGCAATAGGAGACATACTCCAGACAACTACAGAGGTCCCTGGAGCCTGAAGATGGAGTTTTTTCCATCTGACGATGAGAAGACCGCCCAGCACTGGTTGAAGATGAACCCAGACCCTCCACAGTGCTCCCAGGAAGAAACAGTGGCCTCCAGTGTTAAGATTCCTTCTGGCTGCTTTATTAGGAGTTCTTTTCAAGCTTGGGCAATAAACAATTTGGTTTTTTCTAAAAAACCCAACCCACCCAACCAACCAACAAAAAAACAAAACCCCAAATTTTAGTATCTTATTCGGTATGTTGGCAACTATGTCTGGCCTCCTCTGATTCCTCCTGTTCTCCTCAGTCCAGGAAGAACACTGATGGGTTGGGTGTGGGCCTAGCCCAGGGTCTTTGAGATGGTGACAGACCAGTGCACATGGCACTTGAGGGCAAGCTGAGGGACCTACCCTTGATCACAAATGTGATGAGACATTGGAACAGGTTACCCAGAGAAGTTGTGCATTCCCCATCCCCAGAAGTGTTCAAGGTCAGGTAGGATGAGGCTTTCAGCAGCCTGATCTAATGAAAGGTGTCCCTTCTCATGGCAGATGTGTTGGACTAGATGATATTTAAAGATGAATTCCACCCCAAGCTGTTCTGTGATTCCATGATGCTATGCTTCTGTGATCTTCAGGTTAGTCTGGGATTTTTTTCCAACCCAGTTTATGATATAAGGAAAGGACTTCTGCCATAATAGTCCCATAATACAGATCTGTGCCCTCATATAACTTCTCTAGAAGAAGCTAAAGAAGGTCATTAGTCCCCTTCCAAAGCCTGCTTGTAAAAATAAACTTTTGAGGCACTAGATTTGGACTGATGCATAATCTAATGTGATTAATGTGCTGCACAGTGGATGCATTAGTGAATGTGGCACAAAGGGCAATGCCTGCTGGAATCTTGTGAACTATTAGTCAGATCTGTTGAGGTTTCTCACTTCTGTTGCACTGTCTGCAGTTGTCACGTTTCACTCAGGTTTGGTAAAAGCTAAGATAATATTATAAATATAAACAATATAATTTAAATATGAATAATATAATGTTTTGAATAGCTGATGTGAGTAATGGCCCTCAATGGCACATGGTAAAGATCTCACAGGACTCCTTGATGTTATGATATTGCTCTGCATCTCATTTATCTACTGGTAGCTATGTTACTTACAGTAAGATGCTGTTGGATCTTGACCAGAGCATCTAACAAGAACAAATTTGCATTTCTATAAGCTTTTGCCATACATTAGCAGGGAATATGTATTGTTCAGAGCTTTGCACACAAAGGTTTTCTCTAGAAAGCCCTGGGATTTTATTGCTATTTCTCTTCTTGTTTTATTGAATTGAAGAAATAGAAGCTCCTCTTCATGATTTCATGATTTCAGATAAGCTAAAACTATATTTTTCTAATCTTACAAGAAATACATAGCAACCTAACACAGATCCTTAAATCTCTCCATCAAATACATAGTACTGATCATTGTACTTCACAAGAGGGATTCACAAGTCTCAGTGGAAGACTCCCACAGTAGAAGGGGAAAGGAAAGGAAAGGAAAGGAAAGGAAAGGAAAGGAAAGGAAAGGAAAGGAAAGGAAAGGAAAGGAAAGGAAAGGAAANAAAGAAAAGAAAAGAAAAGAAAAGAAAAGAAAAGAAAAGAAAAGAAAAGAAAAGAAAAGAAAAGAAAAGAAAAGAAAAGAAAAGAAAAGAAAAGAGTCCAAGACATCACAGGAAGAAAACTTCAGTGAAGTTTCCTGGAGCTAAGAGGAGAGTTGCTAGAACAGGCAACCCCTTAACTTTGGGAAATTTACAAAGTCACTTTCCCCCCAGAACATCCAAAGTGCTCAAAATGAGAACAAATTATTAACTAATGAACAACAGGGCCTTTAAGTAACATAGAGCACAAGCTGTACTATTCATTTGGTTATCATTTAGCACACATACAATACATCTGACAATGCAGATTGATGAAAAGTCTAAATCATACTGAGTAAACAGTTTTAAGACTCCCATTAGTATGCCGTTGGCAATTTGTTTTTATTAAGCTCATGTTAATGGGCAACTGGAGATATGTGTTTTTTTGGAAATGGATGCATCTATTTGCAAATACATACCAGGCATTCACTAAGCTTATGCTTTGGCAACAGCTAGTAAACATTTCCAGTTGATGAATTCACTGGTCACCAAACTTTGCAATTTCCAGAAAACAATGTTATTTGTTGAATTAGTTTCGTGCCCTTTCTTTGGCTCCAGCAAGGGGTTTGTTAACAGCTAAGCATAACCAGTTTTGGTGTACCATTACCACTCCCTCTGTAACTGAGTGTAAATTGTTGATTTTGTGATCCCAGGAATTACAACAAATAAAATAAAAGAAAATAAAATAAAAACAATTATCAGCACATGCTGATAATTGGGCCCCAGTGTTTTAGCTACCCTTAACTTTGTCATAAGCACAATGGATAGCTTTAAGATTTTACTGGCTCAAGTCTCAAAACTGGATGATAAGCAAATAACAAAAAAGGAAGTCATGAAGAGCACTCACAGATAATTTCTAATACTGTTTGACAGATCTCTGAGCAAGTGTGATGCAGAAGATGGCCTTAAGCTGGAAAGCAATTTGCAAAATAGAAATGCCATATAAATACCTACCAGTTCTATCTTTAATATTTACAGTAAAGTCATTTTGCCTGAGACATCACAGGCAAAATTATCCTCCCAATTTATCACTTACCTAATCAGGATCAAGAAGCTGTACAACTGTCTGCCTCTGTTCCCTGCATAGCCCATTCCATAAACACAGGAGCACCAACAAAATCAAAATTTCTCAAAAATGCAATTACAGCCTCCACTTTATTTTAAAAATACTGGAGCAGGAATTTCCCTTTCTGCTTAGAGTACTCATTAAGGAAAACTGAGACTAGTTTCAGTCTTCCTGAAGAAAACAGCCTCAACTGTTTTCCTTACCTGCAAAGAAGGCAACTGGCATTTTCTTTAGCCCAGCTGGGTAAACAATAATCCAATTAAAGGCTTCTATCAAATTTTGTTGAATTTTCTACCCAATAGTACTCTCCTGAGATGTAGCAAAGAACTGAAAGCTCTGAACCAGGAAGACAATGCAACAGAGGCTATACCACAGCTGAAATACAGAGATCCTCCTTCTCCTAAAATATACAGTTTTTGCAGGTTATCTTATGACTCAGTGTCCATAATACTCATTGTCCCTACCTCATGACTCATTGTCCATAATATCTCCTTGCAGAAGATGCAGAATGAATCATCCCTTAGTGTTTCCTGATTCAGTGCTGCAACTTGTAGATTACAGCATACCAGATGAAATGAATATAACCTTCCTATTCCAACAGCCATGGTTCCTACTCCAGTGGAGAATTCAAGACACTAAAAAGAAGGAAACAGACACCTGCTTTCAGGAGGCCATAGTAGGAATAATATACTTTCCTATATGAGTCTTCATAGGGAAATATTCAAAGATAAAACCTGAGCTTTAGGCTTCTATGCTGTCTCACCATATATTCACCAAGTGAGGGGACTAGAGGATGCTCTACAGAATATATTACCTTTCAGGGATCCCATACAGAGGCATCCAATTCTCCCATTATATAGAAGGCCTAAGAGATAACTTATGAGTTTAGATACTTCTGCTGGGGTCATGCATTTGAAAGAATGATCTTGTTTTATGTAACTTTTAGAATTTGCAATCCCCTCCAAGCCTGACTCAAAAACCATAGGGTGATCCTTCTTTCAGCAGCTCAGGTTCCAAGTCATTCCCAGTGAAGTCAGCAGATGCAAAGGCAACAGAGTGTATGGATTGTCTGGCTTATAGTTCATGAGCAACTTTTGGTAATGTCTAGTGCATGCAGGCAACTCACAGTGGGTTGTCAAAGCAACCCAGCCTTGGATTGCCTTGAGGCACTATCTAGGCAGAGATGACTCATGGGGGGATACGTAGATAGCTCAGCCCCAAGTTGTCTATAAGCCATAGACCAAACAGGGCAGTGCTGCATCCTTCAAAGAATCAAAGCCTGACCTGAACCTTGAAATCCCTCAGCAATCAATATGTCCTGAGTCTCAATTCAAAGCACTATTCACTTGCCTGAGAAAGTAAGATAAAGAGAAGCTGGAGGGTTTCAGCTGACAACCCTGCATATCCAGACAATCACAAGATCAGCAAAAAGAGAAGAAAAAGCAAGAACACACAGAAGGGAATCTCACCCATGGATGAACATAGAAAGATAAAGGAAAACTCCACTACATTGCCAAAGATAAATATTGCAGACAGTGTAATCCACTCAGGCATAGTCTTGCCCACAGTCACATAAATCAGAGGATAAAAAACCTAGGATGTGGGTTAGGAAGGAGGAATCACCTCTTCAATGTTACATCTTGCCTGTATGGAGACATTTCCCCTTGATCAGAACACCAGCCAAGGTCACTTTTCTGGGACAGAGACCCCTTACCTGCTCTAAGTTTGCAACCTCAGGTGATTAACTGTCAGATGTATAAGGTTTAGTGTGCTTCTCAGGTATAGTCTTGGTCTTTAGTTGCAGTAGTGCATTCCTTCTTCCATGGTGTCCATGAAAACCTACAATAGTACTGTATTAGATCTGCGACTGAAGCTCAAATTAATTTTTAGCTTGAGCCTTGCAGTTAAACCTTTAAGTGAAGCTCAAATGATTGTTTGCTTGAACCTTGCAGTCTGGTCTCTTCCTGCTATGCAGTTACCCTCTTATTTTTTCGACATCTCATAATATCTTCACAGAATTTAGACAAATCTATGAGCATCCAGATTTTTCAATCAAATAAATAAAATAAATCTCTGGTTTTTTAGACATACAGGATTATATAGTGATTCCAGCTCCACTGGGCCTCAAGAGGGAAAGGAGATAGTTACTTAAAAGTATTCAGTTACTATCTACCCCTTTATATGGAAAACAAAAATACTTCTTCTGAGATACAATATTTGCATTTATTATTAGTCTCTGGATGGGTTATTGATGTTCACTGACATTAAACTGTGCAGATTGTCATATATGGCATATCTTAGTCTTATCTGTTAAAAAAGAACCAGTCAGCAACTAGGCAGGAAATGATGATTTGTAAGTCTAAGAAACTGTTCTAATGTAACTCATGCTTCCATGACATACAGTCTCAGTTGGAAAGGTTTTGACAGTCCCTCTTTCTTTTGGTAGTCATTAATGAAATTCCAGAACAGGCCCTCACTAAGACAGAATTTTCTGCCCAAAGAGAAAAGAAATGTTTCATATCAAATTGTTTTGGTGAACATTTCTGAGCTGCTGTATTTATGAAGAGACCACTAGACATGAGAAGTTATGCTGCCAAACATAACTCTTTGAGAGTTCAGGAAGGCAAAAGAACAAAATGTTAATCACAAGGATTAAATACATAACTATGTCCAGAAAGCCACCATTCTGACAGTGCTGTCTAAATGAGCAAACTAAAGCATGTAAAACTGGAATAGACTGATAAACCAACATTATTTTTTCGTGTTTTCCTCTGGTTGCAGCAGTGGGACTGTTATATATAACACTCAACAACCAATTTTCTTTGTAAAGAAAATGCTAGTTAGGACATAACATTAAACTAGTGGCTGGAACCTGTGTTTTCCATGACCCCTAGCTGAAGAGAGGCTCCATACTTCCTACAGTGAGTCTGAGACTTTTTCTTTACAAGAAAACACATAGATCCTAGGACGCCATGGAAGATAGGAGTGAATAAAACCAAAAAACCTTTCTGGTCAAATCCCAAAGATAACCTTAGCTTAGTCCAGAGGATTAAGAGAAAAGCCTTCTGTTTCTACAATATTTTTTCCCCATAAGAAGAAATAATAGAGACCATCTGAATATATGAAAATATTAGGCAGAATATGCATAATAAAACATCCCACAAGGATGCCAGCTCTGCATTTATGGATGGATGAAAAGTATAGGCTGTTAGTTGTGCAGTCTTTTCCTTAGAGATATGAAGATCTGCTGCTTAAGAGCAGGAAAACAGAGACAGAGCTCACAGCTGACAAGCTCTAGTGAAGAAGGACTTTTTTTGATGACTTTTTTTTGATGCAGGACATCTGAGGAAGGAGGAAGGAAGGAAGGGATTGGTGTGACTGATGAGTTAGACTGCAATAAATTTATAACAAATTTTTTGTTTTGGGGGGGGTGGTGGTGAAAATCTACCCAATTGTATGATCATGAGCAGAGCATGAGTTGGTGAAACTGCTTGAGTTATTTCTGGGTGAGTGTGGGGGACAGTGCAGGCTGCATGTCAGGAAGCAAAGAAATTTGTGTTATAACTGTTACAAGATAACAGTTATAACTGTTACAAGATAAAATGGTGATAAATACATTTACAGTGCTAAAGGAATGTAATTTTAAGTGTGTTTTGAGTCTAGACAGAAAGGGGAGAGGCAAAAATTTCTGTAGTCCATTCACACAACTCTGTGGGGCAATCACATACCTGAGACAGCAGCTGGGACACCGGCTGTGCTCCCTCAGGAATGTAGAGCAGCACACTCCCTGAAACACAATGACAAAGATAAGGACTAGGAGAAATGAGGGTAGGCCTCACCAATCTGTCAGATCTATGCCCTTCCTGTCAAAAACGTTTCCTTTTATACTTCAAAAACACAGTAGGAGAGCAATTGATTTGGTATCAGCCAAGTGCACCTCTGTATGTATTGGTGGAGGGACCAGAGGCAGCACATCTCCCAAACAAAGAACTCCCCCTTTCCTTCCTCATGTTTTTCCTCATCCTTTTCTTCTGTCTTCCTCTGTCATAAGTTTGTATCCCAAAGGATGGCTTCTCTTTCAAGTTTTATATTGCAGCAGAGTTAAAATGATGTTTCCTTGATCTGATGTTCATGACTGTGTGCTGATAGTCATGAGCATATTCATAATTATTTCAGAAGCCATTTAAGTGCAATGGAAGGAATTTCTTCACTAAAAGAGTTGTTAGGCATTGGAAAAGGCTGCCCAGGAAAGTGGTGGAGTCACTGTCCCTGGAGGTGTTTAAAAAACATATAGATGTGGTACTCAGGGGCATGGTTTAGTGGCATAGTGGTGATAGGTTGATGGTTGGACTTGACGATCTTAGAGGTCTTGGCTAACCTTAACAATTCTGTGATTTTGTGTTTTGTTCTTTCCAGAGTGAATTCACTTTGCCCTCCTGCTCAGTGTCTCTCAGAAGTTTAGAATTTATTTAGTCTATCAAAAGAAGGCTTCAAAAAAGACTTCAAAATATTTGTGAAGCAGTCATTGATTAACCTGAAACCAAAATGCCACACTCTTTAAGCCATAATTCTAAGACAGAGCTGTCTGCTACTGCTGTAATTTAAATTTTCATTTACTGTGACAGCACTTGGTCATAGTCTTGTTTAATTTAGCTTCAATTAGGATGCTATTATAATTAAATTCTATCAGAATTATTTGATTATAATTCAGCTGAATACATTGAGGGATTTATGCAACCTCATTTTTCCAAAAGCAAAAGGAAAAAATTGTAAATAATTCACTTCATTTCTTTCCTTTAAAAAAAAAAAGAGTAAACAGCTTTGGCACAGACTGACATACCTTCTTGAGAAGTGCACATACAAACAGGTACACACAGAAATCCTCACTCTTCTTTGACTAGGTCTCCTGACAGTTAGAAGGTGCTGTCTGTGTCTTGCTTGATGTCTTCTCATGCAAGCTTACTTCCTTCTTAGGTTTAACCACTTGGGATAGCTTTTCAGCAGAAAGGCAAGCTGAGAACATTACTTCATATACTACTAGTGGCACATACTTGTTTTGCCTGACAAAGAATTTGTTGAATAACTGAAATATGTGTAACTTTGATATTGCTTAGGAACAAAATTACTACTTGGTCTTCTACTGTTTCATCTTGGTTATGATATTCTTTCTGTCTTTCAGATAGACCCTACTTCTTTCTTTTATCTCAAAATACGGATCTCTTTCAGAATCACCTGTCACACTAAGACCTGTCTCACCCAAGTTTGGAAATCAGCAGAGATCAAGTTAACAGAGGAAAGAAACTACACAACTCACAAGTAATTTTATTTTCCTAATTCAAGAGAGCTTATTTAGAGTTTTAATAGAATATATCAGACTATGGTTCTATGAATATGTAACATACTGATTTAGTACTTTAATATTAGAATTTAATAGCCACAAAATATCACATTAAGTACTGACAATCCTTATTACACATTCTAATGTTACTTCTTTGATGTACAAGTAATATGTATTTGGGTCTATTTTGTAGCATGAACTCTCCTCTACAGACTAGCTCCAAGTAAAAAGAGATTCTTTTCATCACTTGTAGAAAAACATGGATATTTCATCAGATGAAAACATTCCTCTATGTATTCAAAGAATTTGTATTTGGACATACAATGTGTCAAAGATAATTTGATACCATTCATACTTGATTGCTTTGTTAGCTTGAGTTTGAAAGGAAAGCAACATCTGCCTGTTGCCAAAGTCCATTTCCCTTTGAACCATGCTTGGATAAAACTCACAGCTGAAGCAATTTACAACATGAGAAAAAAAATCTTCATTGTTTTGCTTATAGAACAGTTTTTTGTAGCTTTCATAGTTTGTACTCTGCCAAAATAGTGAACATATTAGATTTCTTTCTGAATATCAAGCTCTTCCTTTTTTAAAAGTAACTTTGTTAATAGTCAATGTACTTGTACTTCCTTACCAAGTCTAAACAGGAAAAATATCATGGGAGGGAAATAGTAATGTCTGAACACTGTGTATGGCCAATATCACAGGAGGGTCAACACTCTCCAAATGGAAAAGAACCCTGATGGCAGCACAACCTGTTTGTGGGGCACCCTTTCAATAAGTATCAAAGATCTTGGAAGCTTGGGATGATTTGTTTCTCTCCTTGATTAACAAATTCATGGTCTTCATTATTGTGCGGTACACGTGTAAAAGGAATACCAGGAAATATGTAGGCCTGCTGCTGAATGGAAAAGGGATACTTGCTACAGTGATTGCAGGGAAAACTTCTTTGCTTCAGTCCTCACTTCCAAGACCAGCACTTGAGAATCCCTGATGAGGAAACCAGGGAGAAGGTCTGGAGAGATTAAGACTTTCCCTCAGCTGAGGAGGATTGGGTTACAGACCAATTGGTCAAACTTGACATTCACAAGTTGATGGGCCCTGATGTAATGCACCCAGACATGCTGAGAGAACTTGTGGACAGCATTGCTAGGCCATTCTCCATCATCTTAGAGATGTCATGGCAGTCAGGGGAGATGCCACCTCTGGTGGTCCCTTCCATCCTTAACAATTCTGTGATTCTGTGATATGTCACTCTGTAACTGTTATTTCACCACCTCATGTCTCTCTGCGCTCTAATTGTGTGTGCCTGACTCAAACCATGATGGCTGCAATGCCTATAGCTCTAGTGAAACAACACAGCCCATCACAGTGTTACTAGTTCTAAATGAGTCTAGAAAGAGCAAGTAATCAAGAAGTCACACAAAATAATAAAAAATGTATTGCAGGATAAATTGTTTAAGATTCCGTATGATAAACAGTGAATAGATATAAACTGATAGACAAAGTACCCTGTTATGTGAGACTGGCTTTATCCATTGTGAGTCATGATCTGTAACCATAACTGCTATATGACCACAACCAGCAAAATGAAATAAGGGAAAAAAATCATATTTTTCCTCAGCACTTGTCTCTCCAAAGGGGAGATAACATGCTCTGAATTACATTGTGATGATGCATCATCTTGCAGTCAAGCTTTACTGAGGATAACTTCCTGATGTTAAAATAATGAGAATTATATTATGCATAAGTGGAGAAAGAATTATTCCTTTCTTAAATTATTTTGATTAACCTTTTCATTCAACTAATTCCCCACACCTTGCAAACATAGGAAGGCAGTTGTTACAAGTAAGATTCATAGCTTCAGAGGCAAAAATTGCTGTGTCAGCCTGACAGCTATCTGAGTAGCTCAGAGCAGTCTTACATACACCAATAAATGGCTGTAAGTGTACTTGCCTGCCCATGATCTGCAAAATCAGGCCACAGACCTTCAGACTCAAGAAAGGTGATCATGGTTTAGAACTACTGCACTTAGAATATAAAGAACAGAGTAGGTTTAGTGTTTTGGGGAAATTTCACTGGGATAAGACTATCCCATGAAAATCCTGGGTGAGCTTCTTTTGCAGCTCACTGAATCTCCTCCAAACACATTGCTTTGGGCAATTCAGGGCTGGCTGAGTACCTGGCTGTTTGCTGGTGACGTTGCTGAACCCCTTCCAGCAGCAGAAAGATGAGCAAGAAAACTAGCCAGTGCTCATACAGAGCCTGGCAACCTCTGAAGTGATTGCATGGGATAGAAAGGGGCTGGAATACTGTTAAGTTTCTCCAAGTCTTGTTTAAGAACTATAGCAGTAAAATATTAGGGGAAAAAAATAAATGGTACTTACATTTAGGATGCAGTCATGTCTGAGACTACCTCTCCCCTGCAAGCAGTAAGGTTTGGTTTGATTTAGTACAACCAGTGCACACCACTTCCAGGTAAGTCTGCTTGATCTTTTTTTCTAAATCAGCAAGGATAAGCTCAAAGGATACAAACAGAAAATCAGTGTGTTCAGCCTTCAGCATAAGACAGAAAATACCTTTCACTGATGACAGAATTCCAGCTAAGCCTCTGTGGTTTTGCTTAGGTTTTCTTTAGAAGCAAAAGCAGCTTTTCTATTTATGTATTTTTAAAAACCCACAACATTTTAGTGTTTTCATAGATTTTCACTTGTTCTTGAAGTAAACTAGTGATTCCTGTCATCCTTTTATCTTAAGCTCTTCCAGCTCTCAGTATGTAAAACTAGTTGTAGACTTGGAACACAAATTGCTGTGTGCACAAGCTCTTTGTATAAAATGTAGATGCTACACAGTATTGCTACAGCAGTATGTCTATGCTTGCTTAAAAAACCCCTCCAAACTCCTTTAGCATTTAGCAAGTATATTTGTGTACATACTTCAAAGATTGTGCATGTACTTTAAAAAAAAGGTGTATGTTGGTTCTGAAGTAGACAGAGAAAAACAATATTAGAATGATGAGACACTAAATTGAGTCTTAAATGTCTTTTTCATTTAGCACTAAAGATGTAAAAATTAATATAGTATAAGTTATTGCAGGCATATTTTGTAACAGGTATGAATAACTTTCCTCTGTAGAATTGCCTGCCATGAATAAGGTTTTTTATACAAAATCAAAACAAAATCCTCTCAATTTTGATTAACCTAAGCAGCAAGAAAAATTTTTTATAATCTTGAACAGAGATTGCATGATCTGGGGCTTTCATAAATTTAAATTCCAAACCACAATGGTTAACTTTTGGTAAAAGCATGTGAAAAATAATTGTGATGGCATCACTTAGCACAAGCTTGATAAGTCAAACCTCCTTCTGCTCTGGCCTTTGGAGAAATGGCCATTCATGGGAAACAACAGAGGTGGGAGGTAGAGCACACAGTTTTTAGGCTTTCTGAAGTAGTTCAGGAAAATTACATGTCAGTGTACATTGTTGTAGGTTTAAGTTGTAAATAGAAAAGTAAATCAGTGGTGATTGAAAACTTCCCTACAGGACAAGAACAAAGAGGACACCTATTAAGCAGAGAGCTGAGGATGATCATGAACAATGGGCATCAGCATGAAAGGACCTCGGGCCCTCTGCATTCAGAACAGCATTGCCAGCACTTCCTTTTCATACTGTGTGAGAAATGCATAATACATTACTGTTACTCCTAACACTGGGCTTATTATGTAGCCAGGCAAAACTATCAATCACTTTTGGAAATGAGTCAGGATGAATAAGTTTTTCATTTTTATATGTCTATCAAGGCAGAAGTTACTTGCTGAAAAAAAATAAAACAGATAAAGATTAAAAAATCAATGTTCCTTTGCACTGGAATGCAATAACTGTAAGGTGTGCAGTTCTGAGTCAAATCAAGGTGCAAGTCAAGCAATCAGTACTCCAGTAAAAATCCCTATCCATAGCACTAACAATTTCTAATAAAAATAAGTGAATAAAAATTTCAATGCTTGACTATAGCCCCAGGTTCTACAGCATAGCATTTTCTTGGTAGTGTAACATGGAATATTATTATTAAGAAAATGGGGCTATTCCTTTTACAGGTTGAAGATCCCCTGAGAGGAGAAGTAAGATAGAGGTCAAAAAGGGCAGAGAGGTAGAAAAACTTTTAAAAATTAAAAAAAAGAAAGAAAGAAAGAAAGAAATGTCATGCTTTTAGAATTTCAATACTGTGAATGTCAGGCATCTGACTGGTATAAATTTACAAAACTCTGCTGGTGATTTTGGACCTGACATCAACTGAGGTTACAAGTTTTGAAAAAGAGAGATTTTTTTTTTCCTCATGGTGACTTGCTGAAATAGTATTCCCACCTTTTCTGTTGCTTTTGTAACACTAGCATGCTCATATCCTGATGTCAAAGCATAAAGACTGAATGGCCTTTTACCTACAAAAATGAATAGGAGTTTCATATCACATGGTACATCCTCGTTAATACTAAATAGGTTAATTATGATAAAAATATTACCATAAATAGCACAGCAATTAATAATTTAGCAACTATAAAAGTATTGCCATTTTTCATAAAATCTTATGCATAAAGCTCACCTAAAAACCATTTGGATTGCCCAGACTACTCCATGCACAATAGCCTAGGGTTTGTACTGTCCTTGTTTTGCACATTTAAAGCTCGTGTCGTGCTAATTTAGGACCTCTGAACATGACCAGATCTGCTTGGCACAGCCCTGTGCCTGGTGATTGCATAAGCATTGGCTATTTCCCAGTTTAGAAAACAACTCTATAGTTTCTGTGTCTTTTAAGTAAATATTATGGCTGCAAGCTAGAATACAGGTTTTAATTTTGAATCTAGTCTAAGTCTAACTGTATGAGTGACTTCAGGCATAAGAAAATATTTTTTTTACATGAATGTCAGATATTGTCTGATGGTGCCATTTTACTTTTCTTGGGCAAGGCAAAAAACCCCATGGTTTCAGGTATTGGTTTGGAAGCCTTGGTGAAGTTTTCCATCCACTTATTCCTCATTTTGTCATTGCCTGTGAAGAACTAATTCAAGTGAATCCCTCATGTAATCATTATCTGTGCTCTCTATTAAACTGAAAGCTGAAAAGGTAATGAGAAAAGGCATGCCCTGTTCTCATAGAATCATAGAATGCCTGAGGTTGGAAGGGACCTTAAAGATTATCTAGTTCCAACCCCCCTGCCATGGGCAGGGACACCACATGCACTAGACCAGGTCATCCAGGGCCACATCCAGCCTGGCTTTAAACACTGCCAAGGATGGGGCCTCCACAACCTCTCTGGGCAACCTGTTCCAGTGCCTCACCACCCTTTGGGTAAAGAACCCCCTTCTAATCTCCAGCTTAAATTTCCCCTCCTTCAGCTTGTAGCCATTCCCCTGTGTCCTGTTGCAATCAGACCAGGAGAAAAGTCTCTCTCCTTCTGCCCTATAATCCCCTTTCAGGTACTGAAAGGCTGCTATAAGGTCGCTCTTCCCTAAGCATCCTTTATTGTCTACTATCACAAGATACAGGGTTCTGTATACTTTTGGACTACCTAGTACAGAGCTGCACAGAAGAAAAACATAAAATAAGTGTGGCCATTACATGCAAAGAAAGAACTGAAAAACAAAAAATATTTGGAAAATGAGGATCAGAGATATTGTGCCACCTGAAATTAAAGGAAAACAAGCCCAAGAAAATCAGAAACTAATTTTCTTCCCGATCACACACATGACATAGAGATATTACTTATAAAAACATGATTTTCCAGAAGTCCATCAGACAAAACCAGCAATACTGGAACTTGAGATAACACATGCACAAAATCCATTAGCAATCTGTAAGACCTGAACCATGCTGACAGACTATTTCCTCTCAACAACAGTTCTGTGCTGAGGTGTACAGCATTTGCCACAGCATTTCACTGAGCAGCAGCAGCAGCAGGTTTGGCACCACCTGCTATGAGCACCTCCAGAAATGTGAATAAATAACACCCTTTTTCTACTGCTGCTGACAGAAGTGCCCAAAGAGCTCAGGTGGGAGTATGTCCTATATGTATTTGATAGGCATATGTTGCCTTTAGGAGGGCATACCTAGCCAAACAGTGAGGGAGGTGATGATTAATGTCTGCATATAGGTATCCAGCCAGCACTTCTCTCTTTATATCTCTCTGGAAGCAATAACATTCTCGACCTGATGGCTCTACCTTCAATGCAGGGAAGAGGTAAGTCTAGAGGCATGTGTCCTCTTTAGCCTATACGCTGGCCAGCAGTGCTGCCCTCCCTGCTCCACAGCCTGCTTGAGCAGGGGACAAAAGATATGTTGTGGGGTGAATTAGTCAAAAACCTGTTTATTTTTATGTTTCTGGCAGAAAATCAATATAATTTTCTGTAGAAAAAGAACACTGCAATTCAGCCAGGTGAAATATACTGGTAATAGCTCTGTAGGTATACATTAAAGAAGTAGGATAAATTTCCTATTGGTGTCTGACAAAACTGCACCAGTTCCTGGTAATGAGTCTGAATGAAGATCCTTGGATCTCAAACACAAAGGGAATTCTGAAATAGTGGCCAACAGTTTCAAAATTAAGGACTTTGTCTGCCTCAGACAGTCAAGCTGTAAGAGAGTTTGATTTCACAGCGTGCTGAGAATGTCTGAAAAACAAGCTCATTCACAGTGCTTCAAGAAAGGCGTTGAGAATCAGGGACCCTAAAGTCAACCTAACTAGAAATCATGTCAAAATTTCACCTTTTTAACCTAGTTCTTAGCTAATTTATACATCTAGCATCAGCAGTACTTCACAGAGAGGGAAAAAATAAAAAAGAATTTAAAATACAACAGTATAATTTTCCTGCTTTGCTTTATTAACCTCACAAGTAATACTAATTTTTTACTGTTCTTATATAAAAATCCTAAGGCTTTCTGTAACAAAGACAACTGGCTCTGCAAATTACAGATAATAGTCCAATTAATATGAAATTATGATGTTGGGGTAAAATACATGTTATGCAATTTGTAATAAAAAAGGATACTAAGAATAACACAGACAATATGTCACAGCATTTTTCATTATTCTAGAACTGTTATTTTAGCTATATTTTTAGTGATTAAAGTAAATCTTTAGAGTCAGGTGGATAGAATGTGACTGCAGTTACACTCTTCTCATTTGTGTAGCTACATTAACTCATTATTGCAGTTCTTGGTGACCAATGAGTTTGCAGCACTACCTGTTTACTTTCAATAAAGGAGTACTGGAACATTTTGTTTAAGTGTCCTATATAGATAATCCTTCAAATGCTATGACAAGATGTAAGTCCTGCATATAGAGACTAAGAAAGGCAAGTAATATTTTAAAGGTAAAAAAATCTGAACTGTTCTGTAGCTTTGATATCACTGTAGCAAAATCTCCAATGAAGGATACAGCTATAATTTAAGACAAACAGTAGAACAAAGGTCTCACTTTTTGACAGAAAAAACCTGAAAATAAAATGAAAAGGAGTGCCCATCTGCATTACAAGGGCATATCACAGAATCACAGAGTCATTACGTTTGGAAAGGACCCTCAAGATCATCCAGTCCAACCGATAGCCCTACACTACTCTTATTCCTAAATCATCCCCTGAAGAAACACATCTAGCCTCTTCTTAAAAACCTCCAGGGATGGTGACTCCACCACCTCCCTGCGCAGCCTATTCCAATATCTAACCACTCTTTCAGTAAAGAAATTCCTCCTAATATCTAATCTAAACCTACCCTGGCTCAGCTTAAGGCCATTCCCTCTAGTCCTGTCACTAGTCACAAGGGAGAAGAGGCCAACACCCGCCTCCCTAGAATGGCCTTTCAAGTAGCTGAAGAGAGCGATAAGGTCTCCCCTCAGCCTCCTCTTCTCCAGGCTAAACAAGCCCAGCTCCCTAAGCCTCTCCTCATAAGGCCTGTTTTCCAGACCCCTTATAGTCCCTTGTAGTATTTCTATCAAATCTGAGAGTTTTTTTCCCAAATCTCAAATGCAGCTATGTTTTGTGCAGCTGGAGTCCAAAGCAGGAAGCTTAGAGTTTGGGAACAAGTATATAAGACGTTCCCTCTATCACAGTGCAATGTGAGATTTGGAAGCAAATATTTCTAACAGCACAAATAGGAAAAGGGCTACATTATAAGGAAAAAGAAGGTTACTTTACATTTCTTATTTCAGAATTTTTGGAGAAAAAAGTTGTTGTGATTATCAAATTGCCTGTTTTGAATGTTAACAAAATGAACATGAATGGTCAAAAAGATATTTTATTCAGTATTTTTTTTTGTTAGTTTACTTTGTTAAAGATCTATTAGGAAATTAAGTCTTCCCAAAATATCCTGAATATTTTTTTTAAACTTAATTATATATTAACATCATTATTTATTTTCCTTTCAGCTTTGATTTGAATTCTGTTTTCTTAGTTTATTTTGCATCTCTTTCCCTCTCTTCTGAGTTAGGCTTTACTTTTATATCTCAAACATTCATTCAGGTAAGAAAACAGCTTCTCAATTTTAGTCTATTTGTTATTGAAAACATTTATGTCCCCTTTATTTCAGGTTGCACAGAAAAAGTGGGGAATAAACCTTATAAAAGAGACAATTCTCCCCATTATTTTCTTACTAGATCCTAAAACAATGCAGTGCAAGAAGAGTATCAGTGCTTAAACTAGAATTTTTTAGCCATTTTCCCACCATTTCATAACTTACTGCCAACAGCTCTGAGGAAAATGCTGCTGCATATATTGCAGAGCAGATGAGTTTTGCAGCACAGGATCAACAAAGACTGATCATGATCATGAACATACATAACGTTTACCTGTGTACACCTTCTGAAATAGGTGTAGAAAGTTTATTTTCTGTAATGGACCCTGTTTGGGACAGCAGGGACTGGTTCAACTCAGCAACACAGGGAAAGTGCTCAGCTAAAAGCAAGACTGGAGAAAGAAGTCATCTTGCCTGGACACTGTGGGCCTGGGAAAGATTTGTTTTCACAGCTTCATTTAGTCTCTCTCTTTCAAGTTGTTTTTTTTTTTTTTCAGTATTATGCTTATGTTCTAATAAGCCAACCTTTAATAATTAGCAGGATTTTTGTGGGCTTGCTGGCTCACTTTTAAGAAAAAGAAAATAAAAGGTGGAGTTTCACCTCAGGACCAGAGCTGACTCTTGGACCATTTAATCAAGCAGACAACAAGCTCAGTCCACTTCCAGGGACACAGATTGATACCAAAGTGGGACTCATCTTTTTATTTAGAACAAAAGTGGAAATGAATGGAATATGTTACCTAGGCAACAAAACATCTACAGCAATGGTAAACAGCACAGAATCTGGTCAAGAGAGAATGAGTCTGGTGACAATGTCTGAGGAAGAAGTGAGACTTCCCCTGTAGTAGAGAGAGAATAAAAGAGAATACTTGGCAATTCAGCAAACATTTGAAAAACAAACCCCAGTTAATTTTATCCAGAGGTACAAAGGTATGAAACTTACTTCACCACATTGTTGTACAGCTTGGGCTGTAGTAATATAATGTTCCTTTTGAAGGACATCCTTCCCTGCATTTGGTTTAATAGTTTAGTAGTCCTTTCAGCATGACCATCAAGGTTAGGCACAGCTTCTAGAATTGGGAGAGGGGTGTGCAGAAGTAGTATAACCTCAATTATTTTTAAACTATGTTCCTATTAAAGTCAACATCCAAGTTTCCAGTGACTTTAGTAAGGTGAAGATATCAGTATTTTAAGACTAAATTCAAAGTCACTAAGCTCTGAGGAAGCCTTACATTTAGGAATTCTGGCTTTATTAATATTGGCTTAGGCCATGGCTGAGAATAATTTCCTTTCTGTAACACACTTTTGTAGTATCAGGAGGGGCTAAGTTAATACTGCTTTCAACTTCTGAATATTTCCTAACTTCATACCTTTCAAATGAGTTCAGAACAGCAGTTTTAAACCAACACCAAAACATGTCATCTTGAGGGAAAAAAGGAGTTTCTATGACTAAGAAATGAAAAGATTTCATACTTCAAGTCACTTGCAGATATAATGAGACTGGGGAAAATAAAGAGATAACATTTATTTTATCTTGGCATTGAAGATAAAGAACTATTTGAATAGAGGAACTATGACATATTCAGTGTCATCTGTTTATCTGTTTGTGGTAATCTAAGGGGCTTGTCAATGCTATGTGTCAAGACTTTATATGTGTGTGTTGGAGGTGTGTGTATATATACATTGAAAATGATGAGTGGAACAAAAGAAGAGAATCAAAGGGTTTCAGATGTGTAACATGGATAATGGGATTGACAAAAAGTAAGATAAACAAAGGACAGAAAAATAAAATTGACTTCATTTTTCTATTTACCACAAAAATAACCCATTTCATGTAAGAATGAGATTGCATAAATGGAAATAGATAAAAAACATCCTGTCAGTTGGTGACACAGACAGGTAAGTTAAGACCTTATGAATTTTAATAAATGTGTTAGTCCTGTGCAAATTCTTTTTAAGACAGTGACAAACCTTCTGAAAGGAAATAAGATGACATTTTTCACACTGTCTGTATTGCTTAGATATATGCCAACCCTTCATTTGTTCCTCAGAGAGCCCCACTCAAAACAAACTTAAATTTGGCATTATCTTGCATATAAAGAATATTCATTATTAACAGGTAGGTAGAGAATACAGATGACTTTTTTATCCTTAATGTCCACTTATTGTATTTGTTGTTAGACTAGAGAGACAATTTTAAGGTGGTGTTACAATGAAAGACTTTTAGTCACACTGAGTTCTTCAGCTGCATTTTTTTGCTATAAGCAGTATGGAAGCAAAATCAGTGCTGTGTCAGCTCACTGAATGTAAATCATACTTAAAGAAGGAAAATGTTGTTATAATGCAACCCTTGGGAACAGAGAAGATAAGGTCAGAGATTAGGTAGGAAAAAATCCTAACAAGTATGTGGCAAGCAAATTTTCAGACCTTGTGCAATGCAAATCTACCCTCTCCATAAATAACTCCTTCAGTACTGTGTCATCCTGGGCAAAATCCAGCCAACCTGACTCAGCACTCAGCAAGGACATTTATCTACTGGGACCCTCTTCTGTCCTGTGTCTCTCTTTTCTGAGAGAGGACGTGGGGCTGGGTGAAGTAAGAAGAAAGGGGTGGCTTGATGAGAGCAAAATCATGAAGTTCTACCTTTCTTTCTTAATTTTTCATTGGGGTTCTCTGCATCTGCCCCAACATAAACATAACTAAATAAATATTCTCAACTGTATTCAAGAATTATTCCTAAAACACAATTGTCTAAATACCTACTTAATTGTTTATCAGTGCTATGTGTCTTTCCTAAGGTTCTGACCTTGTTAGGAAACTTTTCAAGGACATGTGTAGAGGACAAAGCACATTGAATGAAGTGATTGTAAATGCATTATTCATTTCAAGTCATTACTGATGACCTTATGTATAACTTGTGAGTGACAGAGCATAGCACAGCTATGAATGATTGTTGTGAGGTCATTACTCATGGCAGAAATTAGTTCTGCATCTGCATGTGCCTCACTGCACATTTTATTTAGTATAACTGAGCTGTTTCAATATTTAGGATTTTATATTTCAATATATTTCTAAATTTAAGTATATTGCCTTGGGCAATGCTGGATGGAAAATATATCCAAGGGTTTCCTCTGGATATGTGCTTTTTGCACAGAACCCTGAAACATCAGAGTATTGTTGGTCTTTGTATTCTGGAAAGGGACAGATTATTCCTATAGGAAGCTATATTTATCACAGAATCATGTTAACAGGAGCTGTGCCATTGAATTTCTAATAAGGATAGTGGCTCTGAATTAAAGACTAATCCATACTGGATGGAAGTAGCACTTAGAAACAAGTTTATGAAAAAAGACCAAATTTTTAATTTCCATAGGAACAATTATTAAAGAATTAAAAATCATGATAGTATTTGATCAGGTTTAATATACTAATTTAAATACTTTCTCTGTGCACCACAGCAATAAATTAATTCCATATTAAGAAGTAATCTCTCATGTTAAGAAAGAGCTGCTGTAATGTTAACAGTGAATTCCTGACAGAGGAAAAAAACAGGGATTGTTTGTTCCTCAACCACAAACAGGGATGTGGCTTTACTAAATATTGAGAGAAGTTATTAGAAATTAAGAAAGCTGAATTGATTAGATAAGTAAATAAACTGGAAGATGGATAGAAATATTCAAAATCACTGTGAAAATAAGTTGAAGCCTCTGCCTACAAAAAGACTTCAAAACCTTAATTTAGATTACTTAAAATAAGACATACTGTTAAGCATGTAGAAGTAGATTATTTCCATCAAGTTGCTTATAATTTCTGATTCCACCTAAGAGTTTGGGTGTGACTTTAGGCAGGATGCTTAACTTGGGGGACCTGAGAGAATAAATCTATAAATAGTTGTTACAGATTTACGGACAGATTATACACTGACTTCAATTTAAATACCTCTTCACTAGACTTTGCACCTTTAGTACATTTTATCTTTAAATTCTTTTATTGTAATGGTTTAAAAAAAAAAACAAATAAGGCTTCTTTCAGTAAATTTGAAGAAAATATAAGAAATTCAACAACAGATGATTATGGGAGACTTAGGCAGAACAGGAAGTCATTTTAAAGACCACTCTTTTCAAAAGAAGCAGAAAAAATAATTAAAATACATACCAAAAACTGGAGAAATACCTGAATTGGGTTATGCAGAAGTTGTGAAATCATTAAAATATCAGCATTTAAAACTGATTCTCTTGCCACATTAAGTTTATGCAATATTCAAGCCAAGATCAGTTTTAAATTTTAAAAGTCTTTTTCTTAATGTTATTTTTTTTACCTGATTCCTCCACAATTCCTCTTTAATATCAGTGGAATTGTTTCTGTGTGACCTGGTCTAGGGAATCCTGCTGTGGCAGGGGGGTTGGACTAGATGATCTTTCAAGGTCCTTTCCAACTCCTAACATTCTGTGATTCTGTGATTCCCTGGTTGCAAGTAACTTAGACTCATTTGGGTAGCTCTATTTGCCAATTAGAATTTTGATTATACTTATAGTGACCAGAAATGTCTGGAAATGTTTCATTAGCACACAGTTAAATTCCTAAATATATTTTTTCAAGGGGGAAGGAAAAAATTCTACACTACATAAAAGTCATATTTCAAAGTGGAGAAAACCACCTAAAATAACAAAATTACCCAGTAAAACAAAAACCAACCAATCAACCAATAAAAAAACCCCAAAACCTGAACACCCTTCTCCCCAGGCAAACAAAAACCCAAAACATCAACAACAAATCCCAAAACCCAATCACACACATGCAACAGTAAGAGTGTTTACTGAAACAGCTTTCCTATTGGTAGGTCTTTTTTCATCTCCTGTTTTATGCTTCCTTCCTTTTATTTTTTAAGAATACATATAGTGATTTCTATACCTCTTGCTGTCCATTTGGAAAAGTGGTTCTGTTTCTCTTTGTTTACAGGGATCAGAAACTCCCTTCAAAGTCAAAGCTTGGCACAACTTGTTATCATCTAGCAAATGTTTATTGTACTGCATGTCTCAGCAGATGGACTTTTCAGTGTCAATTCGAAGTAAAGCTGTGGCCTTACCTTCCTGAAACTCTAATGGGAAAAATCTTGATGTGCAGCTGTAACAACTGCAGCAACAACAGTAGTGAAGATCTGTGTTCATCCAAACTCCACCTCTGAAACTCTGAGATTTCAATTGTTCAGAAGGTTCATAAAACGTTCTTCTGTTTGGATTAATCTGTGGAGACTATCTCTGGGTATAAAAAACAATCTCATCTTGAAATCCAGTGGGTGCCACAAGAACAAAGGGTAAACAAACAAACAAATTGAAAATGGAGTAAAAAGAGGAAAAGATATAAAAACTGGAGATAAATCTGGTGTTCCACAGAAGGAAGTACAAAACAGAGCTTCAGCATGAAACAGATCTGCACAGTGAAATGGAGATTACTTCTTTTAACTCCTTCCTTTCATTTTCAGGTTGAATATGCTTCCAGGAAAAGAACTTCCTATTCTTTTTCTGCACTGAAGAACTCTAGGTTGTCTAAATACTGTTTAAATGAAAAGTGAGCCAGACTTACACACAACACGCTATCTCTCAATATATATGTGGGGTGCTTAGGGACGTGATTTAGTGGCATGGTGACGATAGGTTGATGGTTGGACTTGATCTTAGAGCTGTCTTCCAACCTTAATGATTCTATGATTCTATATAATGCACATATGCTCAAAATCTAAATATAGAGTTTTCTTCTGGTCTCAGCATATATAAATATGGGCTAAGAACAAAACATATATGTGGCCAGATACTGTATAACAAATATAACATTGGTACAAATTGTACCTCCATCCAATGTGAGACAAGCTGAGGAACTGGTCTTCTTTCTTTTGTTTAAAATTGTGCATGTAAACAATAAATCTCTCCAAAAAGCAATAAAGATGTAAATATGCAAAATTATTTGAATTAGCTACAAAAACATTTATTGCTTATACTTCCTTTTTTAACCACTTCTTAAATTCTCTTTTATACTGTCATATGTCTTATATGTCGTCTATGTATTAAAGCTAATATTTTTCTAGAGGTAGGTGGTACAGACTGCAGATATCTTTGAATTAAAACTAGCCTACTGATTCAGCTGATGGGCTGAAAAAGTTTGACTAGGCAAAATTACACTTTCTTATGTCACATTTACATATGATATGATTTTTCTTTTAGGGTAAAAACTAGCATATTCAATAGCTATTACAATAAAAGCCAATGTACTTATTTAAGATACAATAGTGCAGGTGCTACCCATTAATACCCATTAAAACTTTAAGTAAATGAGACTGCAACAATTTTATGTAGAGTGTCACCCACAAAGCTTAAGTTTTAAACTGCAAGGATCAAGCCTAATAAATCTGTACTTAAACATCTGAACAGAAAAGTTATTTTATTGATGTTCAGACTCACATATTGCAACTCAGTCAAAGCATTTCCAGTTACCAATGGATTGTGTTGCTTAAATTCTTATATTTGCATCGTGAAGAATACACTTACAAATGTAAACTGGACTGAAGAAGATGACAACACTTCTTTTGCTAGCTTATATTTTATAGGAGTTAATACACAATGCTTAATGCTTAAGATCTACCTTCTTCACATAATATTTTTCATGTTTTCATGCATATTTGCTCAGTTTTGTCTTCTACATCCATGAGAATGCTGTTGATATTTAGTAAAATACGCAGTATTTAAAGCATCTTGATACTCTTCTAAGCTGGATATTTACTCATTTGATAAAGGCAAAAGTGAAAAAAACAAACATCACCCTTGCAAGAGATTGTCCAGTTATTAACCATCAAAAGCCATGATTAGAAAGCAGGTATTCTGTCTCTCAGTGTTTTCTTCTAAGCCAACAATCAGAGTCTCTCCTTTCCCTCTCTATGATCCACTTCATTTTCAATATAATGCAATCTTCCTAAAGTACTCATACAATTAGAGACTTTTAACTCCATTATTAGTGATGGAATTTGGAATAATTAATAGTTCCCAAAAGAACACTTAGCATAATCTACATTTTGACAATGGAGCATGGAAATGAAAAGAACAAGTGTATGTGCATTTCAAGCTGTCTTTGAATTATGACAGTGACATTAATAATCTGTTATATTCATTGCTCAGCATTTATTTTAGCTGCACATAGAGTATGATAAACATAATTAAAATTAATGAAACTTAAAGAATATACAGAGGAACAGATATCAATGTCAATTGTATTTGCTACTTAAGGAGAGCTCTAAGCTGGAGGTTTGCATTTGATATTTGCTTTATGTGATAGTTGACTGATGTATGATTAATTGATACAAGTTATCTTTCTTATTTTACTTCTACTGTGATGCTAGTAAGAGGTTACAAAAATGAAAGCAATCATTTATGAAATAATTCTGTGGTAACATTTGCATGTTACTCCAAGGTAGTTCTTGTAATGGAGGAACTTATAAAATTTTAATGTCTTACAATGAAATTCTCCTGACTGTTCTGACAATATTGTGGCTTCAGTTTTAGTTAAAATCAGATGACTTTGCATGTTTCTAATGCGTGTTCACTTTAGCTGTAAGTTTATTATATGGCTTGTATCTAAAATCAAGTTTGGTCTGGCTCAGATATTTCTAAGATCTTTTTTCTGAATTACATTCTGTCATGTCAGTAAATTCTTCTTTGGAACCAGGCCTTAAATCCCAAGCTTAGAACAAGAAGCTTGTGGCTTTAAGCTTATACCTTGACCATAATTGGGAAGAAGATTGTCTTTCAGGAGTGTGCCTCATAATAGTGTTTCCCCAGGATACAAAATGTATCATGGGGCTTTGACTTCACTTGAACTAACCCTTTCCAAGGATGGGCTCACCAAGTATTATGGAAAATTCACACTGCTTTAAGCAATACTTAAACTGGAAGCAATGCTTAAACTGGAAAATGTTAGTTGCAAATAAGGTATCGTACAATTAAAACAGAATTATGCAGTACAATCACTGAATGATTATGGGTGGAAGAGCCATCTAAGATAATCAAGTCCAACTATCAACATAACACTGCCATGCTTGCCACTAAACTATGTCCTCAAGTACCACATCTACACATTTTATGAACAGTTACAGGGCCAGTGACTCCAGCACTTTCCTGGGCAGTTTATGAAGAATGCAGAGAGACAGAATCACTATAGTACTGTTTTGATGGATAAACATACATCTATATATGAAGAAACAACCTCTCATAAAAAATGCTTTGGAAGACAGAAAATGATGAAACTAACAAGGAATTATATTTCTACCTCACAACCTTGGTTTTTATCTCCTGTTTTTCAAAAACTTCATGTAGGATGTCCTTTTCAGACTCTTGACATATGTGTATGGCAGAATTTTACATAGCTGTTACCAAAAAAATTATGAAGTCAGAAAGAGTGGTTCCAAAAATAAAATGTAAGTGGCTCCAAAAAACAACTTGCTTCCCATTTAGGAAATGAATACATTAAGAATCATTTAAACTGTGGCCTATTATTAAATTCAACCTTCATCTGAAGGGTCTGATTGCTCTCATTGGCAACTTTTGAAATTTCAATCCTATGTACAAAATTGCAATTGGAGAGAACTTACTCTTTTATTTTTGAATACTTCCTTCCCCAAAGCTGAGTACAAATCAAATATGTTTTTCATGCACATTCTGCAATTTTATTTTTTTTTTATGAATAAGCAACAGCAACTCTGTATGCAGATAAATCCAGAACCTGCATAGTTAGCCTTCTAAAATTTGTCTCACAAGTACAGTCAAGAAACATATTTTGATCTACATCAACTCTGTACTTCTCTGGGTTGTTAGCTGCTCTACCTTTCTTGAACTGCCACGAATTTAACACATGGTACTGTATGAGAAAGAGACTCACTTAAGAGTGATATTTCAAAACCAACTGACATGTGGTCCTTTGAAATCTCTGATATTCATGGCAAGTATCATTCTTAACATGAATGGAAATGTAAGTATATGTCTCATAACTTAAATGACTTTGCACGAAGGTGTCCTGTAGATTTAATAAAGAGATCACCATAGTTCAGATCTCTAAATAAATGGAGTTAATTTCTGTGATTCTACAGTCCCATGAAATTTGATTATTGCTTGCAATTTTACTTGGCTTTGACTTAAATTGTCAATTATTATTTTGCTTAATTGCCTAATGTAAAGGACTCTCTTCCTTTTGCTGCCAGAGCTTTCATAAATAATGCCATGGTGTTTTTTCCTAATGAATGGTAAATCTGTGTATTTCTAGATTTCATTGAAATTATATTCTGGAAACTGCTTTGCTTCATTTTCTCAAGCTAGTGAAGAGACTAATCACTCTATCTTACTAATTGTTTATCTTTAGCAATCCATTACTTTGACAAGCTTGCTTTTCAAACTGGTGTCCCTACAGTACCGTCTTGAACAACATCATCTCTCTAACTCGTACCTGAAATCCTATGATTCTGAGAACAGCTCCTGATTGATTTACAGTTCCTGCTGGAAAAGCAAAGCAAAATAAAACCTTTAACAAGAAGAAAGCACTGAAAGGCTTTTACATTCATAAATATTTAACTTAAAAAAGAAAAAGGCATGTTAGCATTGTTTCTCAAGATGTTTTGAAATAAAAAGAAATACCAGAGAGAAGCAGGGGGAGGTTCTGTGATCCCCTGTGATCCTCTGTTTATTGTTAAATACTTTGTCAGAGCCAATACAGCTGTGCTCATTAGAATTGCATTTCATTCATTAATGATCAAGATACACATAGCCAGCAGCACACAGACAGCACTTCTCTTGGCAAAGCAGTCACAGATAGATGCTTTTCCTGATGTTTTACTGTCAATCAGTATAATGAACGAGCTAACCACCAATGGTTTCTGAAGCATGCTTGAATACCACTTACACAAATACAGAGAGGACTTTTAGTTCTGAATTAGGTCACTGATTTGTCTAGTTCTTAAAAGAATTGTGAAAAAAAAAAAAGAAATTTCTTTGCCTAGGGACAAGATGTTTGATGCAGAAACAATACCTGTTGTTATTCATGCATGTATAAATTAAGAGCAATCTGCTCTGAAGATGTTATTGAGCTACTAAGAAGAAGCCTAACTGCTGCCAGGGGCAATGCATTATTCACAGCAAAGCTGAGTATGGGATTCAGTGCTCTGTTAAGCTAATTCCGTGTAATGTTTCATCATTGCAGTTATGCAAACTGCCTCTCAGATCTTACACCACAAAGTGTGTGATTTCTCTGCATATCTCCATAACTCCATATAACTGCATATCTGCACTCCATAACTGCATATCTGCATAACTCCATGAAGCAGGAGAGTGACCAGCAATTTTTGTGGTGCTCAGAGCAGAAAAAGACTTCAATGAAAAAATGTACTATTGCAACCTTGTCACTGAACATTTCCATGGTGTTTTTGTCAAAGGACCACTGGTGTTAACTTAACTCTTATGATATATGAAAGATTTACATGCTGAGAAACATGGACACTTTTGTTTGAAACAACTAGTACCACTGTATAGAAACAAAAATAAGAAAAGTATATTCTGTAATTAAAAGCACCATACACTACTGAAAATATATTTAACTGACAGTGTTGAGAAAATTTTGTTTCAATATATTAACTGAGCAGAAATTTCTAGAATACTGTTTTTCCCAGCAGTCATTCCCTCAGTTTATACAGAGATAAATTTAGATTGGAAGGAACTTTAGGAGGTCATTAGACTAACTTTCTGTTCAAAGTCAGCTACGAGCAGATTAGATTTCTCAGATCCTCTCTCCTTTTAATTTATCTCCACTGTTTCTTAGTACTTCTGTGAAGAGCTTGGCTTCATTCTCTTAATAATTGCCTCATAGGTAACAGAAAGAAATCCTACCAAAGCCATCTCTTACCTGTGCTTAGCAAGCCCCAGTCATTTGGCTTCTCTTCACAGAAGGCATGCTCCAACTTTGAATATCCTGGGAGCTCTTCCCTGAACATATCACAGTTTACCAGCTCCTTTCTTGTGCTTGAGTGAGGGCATCAAAGCCTTACTACATTCTCTCCACTTGCTGACAAATCCAGTCTTCTTGTCACAGAAGGCAATCAGGCTGGTTAAGCATGATTTATACCTGGCAAATCCATGTTGACTACACCCAGTCAACTTCTCTTTAATGTTACCAGAGTTATGCTTTAGCAGGACTTACTGCATGTTTTTCCCAGTGTCTGACATGAGCCTATCTGTCTTTAGCTGCCCAGATCCTCCTTTTGGCTGTTTGTAAAGATGGGTGGGACATTTTCTCTTCTTTAATCTTTGTTGACCTTTGAGTTGATGTAAAAGAAATTTTACATTAGCAGAATAGAATTGTACTAAGGAGGTACCAATCAGGGGCCTGTTAGAATGGAACGTGTCCTTGAGATAGGCCTATTGTCTAATCTCAGGACACCTGGAACAAGCAAAACCCCTTTGTTAAGTTGGCTATCTACACTGTGATGAGGCAAACAGAGGCCCCTGAAGACCACCTAAGGACTAGAATATATATGTTTAAAGGGATGGCGACACATATAAATGACTTCTCCAGAAACTGTATCATTATTAACAAGGGTCTTGGAAAATATTGTAAATATGTATGTACATCAAGTATATAAGAGGTGTGAGTAACTATCAGAGACACACACAATTTTGGAGGAATGATCCCCTGTGTGTCCAGTGCTGCATTAAAAGAATACCTGCTTAATAACATTTTGGTGTTATTGAGTCTCTTTAGCAGAACACCAAGCCCAGCCACACCTAGCCTGGCTCTTCGGTGAGCAGTGTTAGAAAGCAAGGGGGTTTGGAGGTTCTTTTCTTCAAGTCACTTTCTTCAGTCTCCTTGACCTTTCAGAGATGACAAGGAATAGTCTTACAATAGAATCAGACAGCCCACTTGGTTTTACAAACTTGCATGAGTAGATCTCTCAGGTAATCCCTTTCTCAGTCCCTGTAGTTAATCTCATAAAAAAGTTTCAATCAATTCATAGAATAATATAATTATAGAATCAATATGGTTGGAAAACACCTCTGAGATCAAGTCCAACTGTCCACCCAACACTACTGTGCCCAACACTAAACCATGTGTGCAAGCTCCACTTCTACATGCTTTTTGAATACCTCCAGGGACAGTGACTCCACCATTGGCCAGCCTGTGCCAACACCTGATAACCCTCTCAGTGAAGAAATTCTTCCTGATATCCAATCTGAACATCCCCTGATGCAGCTTGAAGCCATTTCCTCTTGTTCTATTGCTCATTACCTGGGAGAAGAGACCAAGCTCCACCTTATTACAACCTCCTTTCAGGTGATTTTAGAGAGCAAGAAGGTCCCCCTGGAGCCTCCTCTTCTCCAGACTAAACAACCCCAGTTCCCTCAGCCACTCTTCATAACACTTGTGCTCTAGACTTTTCACCAACTTTGTTGCTCTTCTCTAGACGTGCTCCAGCACCTGAATGTTATACTTTTAGTGAGGAGCCCAAGACTGAACACAAGACTCAAGATGTGGCCTCATCAGTGCCGAGTACAGGGGGACAATCACCTCCCTGATCCTGCTGGTCACACTGTTTCTAAAAGCCAGGATGCTGTTAGCTACCTTGTCTCACTGCTGCTTCATGTTCAGCCGGCTGTCCTCCCCCTGAGAAAGAAGAAACGGCAAAGCCAACATGTGATGAACTGACTGCAACCCCCATTCCTCTATGTCACTCAGCAGAGAAATTGGGAGTGAAGTTGAGCCCAGGAAGAAGGGAGTGGTGAAGAGAAGTTGTTTTAATATTTGGCTTTACTTCTTACTATCCTACTCTGATTTGATTGCCAATAAATTAAATTAATTTCTCCAAGTCTGTTTTTCCTCTGACAGTAATTGCATAATGATCTCCCTGTCCTTTTGTTGACCCATAAGGCTTTCATCATATTTTTCTCCCCTTGGCCAGATGAGGAGAGGAGTGATAGAGCAGGTTGGTAGGCAACTGATATCCAGTCAAGGTCAACCCACCACAAGGGTATTGAACTGAAATAAAAAATAGTTACAGTGTGGTTTTGTCTACTGAATTTTGATTTATAGGTCAAATAATGATACTCTGCGGGGGAAAATGGATGACTTTACTCAGGATTTAGTAAAACATGCAAAATCAGCAACTAGTTCAAAATCTTTCTGAGTATTGGGATTCGGTGGTTTTCGGGGTTTTTTGTTGGTTTTTTTTCAGTTGGTTGGGTTTTTTTTGAAGTGCAATTTTTAAAATTTTCTGTGACAATCCAATACTTCCAAAAAAGAAAAAATAAAATAACTGCTCAAGACCCAAAATCTGATTGGACACAGTCCTGAGCAATCTGGTCTAGCTGACCTGGCTTCAACAGAGAAGGGTAGCTAGACTAGATAATCTCCAGAGGTTGTTTCTAACCTCAGTGCATTAATTAATGTATTTTCTGTTTTGATGGAATTTCTGCAGAAACAATCTAATAAACTTTATTTGCCCCAGACTACCACCAGTCAAAGAAAGATATCATTAGTCCTTGTTTCAGGCATCTAGATTCCGTGTTCTTCAAAGAGAAACCAGGAATGACTGGCAACATTTTGGCTGCAGAGTGCACCACCAGTGGTGCTTAAACACAAAACTGACAGCACAAAAAAACAGGGTACATATCAGAGGATTTGGAGCCCTAATGTGTCTATATGTAAAGTTCAAGGTTTAGTTTACAACCTCAAACTAACTCCCCATAGTATTACAGTTTATCAGGAGAAAGAAAAGAATAGAAAAGAGAGGGAGAGGAAAAGAAAAGAAGAGATAAGAGAGGGAAAGGAAAAGAAGATCATTTAGGAAAGACATTCTTGTAACTGTTGTTAGTAAAAGAAAAGGTCTGGACTTTCCTATACCATTTCAACATGTCCATTATAAAGGAAGACCCCATGATCATGCAAGTTCAGCACTACAACGTGAACTAGCTAAGAAAGATATGATGTCAGATCAGGAATCTATAGGGAAAACTTTGCTTCAGTTAGGTTGTCAACAAAACTTAAATATTTTCACATAGAACTTTTCCCTACCTTTATAAGCAATGAAGGACTTCAAACACTTTTTTTGTTTTTAAATCTGCATCATATAACAGTGATAAAACCAATCAATTGTTATATGCACCAATGGTAAACCCAGAATGTGACTAAGCATTAATCACTTAACAGTAGAATATATAATATTCTTTAACTAATGTCCTTTTTCCCAGTTTTATGGTTCATGCTTATCATTGCAGTACAAAACATAATTATGTGAACTTGAGACCCCAAAAGAATGAGTATAAATTAATTAATAGATATCAATATTATTATAAACTTAAAAGATGTTTTATATTTCATTAATTTGTAATTAATTCATTATTGAATTGATTTATTGAATTGAATTATTGTAATTAATTCATTATTGAAATGTCATAGGACATACAATACAATCTAAACTATAATAACTTGGAAAGTAATTTAGAGCCATCAGTTAAGCAACAATTCCTATTTTGTGGAAATAGGAATCTAAATGCTCAGCAAAAATAATATGCAGAATGATTAAAAGAAAACTGCTTAAGAAAGTTGGCCTTTTCAAAGTCTGATTAGATTCACAGGAGAAGTTTAACTATTGAGTCAATCTGTGTGGATGTGCGTGTGTGTGTGTACACGAGACAGGAATATTGACTAAAATAATCACTACCTTGGGAAAGACATTTGATTAATTAACATACAAGCAATTAAAATAAGTAGTCTAAATCATTTCATATTTCTGCTTTAAGAACTAGTGTTTGATTAGCCTGTCATGGAAACTGTCATATGTGATCTGATTAGTATTTAACAATGACTTGCTTTAAGAATACATAGTCTCCATACGATAACAAAATCATAGCCCCACAGGAGACAATTAGAGATAATTATCTCATTTTTTGATGAGGGTGAATTGAATTATTAGGCATTAAGTCTTCCTGAATAAAAAAAAGTCGTGATGGCTTCATTTTAAATTCATATAGCTAACATTATTCCTACTGGCATCCAGTCTTACACTGATTACTCTAATAAAATGACTGACTGCTAAAGTTAATTTCTAGAGGTCCTGCTAAATGAAAGCCTTGAAGTTTGGTTCATTTTATGTTGCCAACTACATAAAATTTAAACATTTGACTTTTTGCCCTCCCATCACATGCTTATTGCAGACATAATGCTCACTCAAAACTAGATTATCTACTGAGCCTAGCACTATCTCTGGGGTCAGTGTGTGATACAAGGAGCATTAAAGTGTAAATGGATACTGAAGAAAGGGCAGGCTGCCTTCAGCCAGGGTCAGCCTGCTCCACAAAAGGTCTTCCTAAATCTGTGCAAAGCACTTTGAGCTTGCTTCTGCTGATATTCTTTTTGTGGTGGAAGGCTAAATGGGAAGAAGTACCAAGGACAGTGTACATGTTTGTGTTCAGAAGTGGCACCCAAGCATTGAGTGGCAGGGTACTGCAGATCTCAGACTACCCTGGTACTCCTCTCCAGTTAGACACAGGTGGGTCAGTTAAGAGAAGAGCTCTTACTTTCAGGCAGCTTTAGAAAGAGAATTAGCAACTCTCCCTCCTATTGCAGAGTCCTAATAACCACAGCACAGCTCCACTGCAATAGTGTCAGGAAAGGACTCAAGAGCATAAGGAGGGCCTACAGAGCTGGCACTCCAGCACAGAACTATGGTGGTAGCACCAGTGACCCCAGAAGGGGACAGCTAAAGC
The DNA here is from genome assembly GCA_013399015.1 of Galbula dea. NCBI lineage: Eukaryota > Metazoa > Chordata > Aves > Piciformes > Galbulidae > Galbula > Galbula dea. Next base: position 120,215 of record VWZX01006239.1, on the reverse strand, counting down.
CTTATCTGCAAGCTGGACAGACTCTAGCCTTACCTAACCAATAACCTACTGCAGTTATCCAGGGTGCAGGAACAGGGGAAATGGAGCCTTAAAAAGTGATAGGCTTATAGGAATAGGATGAATTCCTTCAAATTAGTGTGCTTATGGACAGACTGCAAGCACTAAAGAACACTTCTGTGCAACATTCTGTAAGAGCGGATTCTATAAGCTACCAAGCAGGGAAAAAACAAAGCCACAGGTTAAATGAGCACTACCACATGCAATGGGGCCCAGTGTTCCAAGCACAGTGAAAGTGGTCCTGCACCAAAACCAGGAGAAAAACAAAGCAAAACCAGGTCTCCCTGGACTTGGATATTTGCCAGGAAACCAATTTCTCCAGTGAACTTTATTGCCTTATAATCATCTCTACCTCAAACCACATGTCTGAAAAACTCAAAAATGGGCAAGATCTGTCACTGGCCTGTTGGATAAAAATGAAAGAGGCTTTTTTTTCTTTTTAATGTTTGTCCTTGGCTTCAGGGCCTGCAGTATAGGCAAAGTAATGCCTGCCCTTGGTTTTCAACATATTGAGTCCAACAGAGAACCACATTTGATGTTCTTAGCTTTATTTTTATAGAGTTCCATTTTTAATGTATACATTACTCTATGTCCTTTATAACCTGGGTGATACTGATTTATAAACACTGTAGGTCAAGCATAATTTTTTTCTATTATTTTCTGAGATCTCTCTGAAAATGAAATGGCTGTTTTGAGGAATAAAAATTGGCATAGAGAAGAGAAAAAAGTACATAAATACAGCCTCATAGCCATGGAAGAATGATGATAAGGGTTATCAAAACTAGACATGACCTTTATTCTCTCTGCTTCTAGCAATCTCTGGAAACCAGAAAGCTCTGCTGCAGTTACAGCTGAAAACCCAAAGGCAAACCTATAGTTATTATAGTGTTTCAATACTGAGATGTTTCAAAGCTAGTAAAGTTTTTATTGAAGTGAAATATTAGAACTAAAACTAAGAAAAAATATCCCTTCACATAGAAGAGGGTCTTAAAGAAACATAGCAGGTATTGACAATGAATAAATTAAAGTTAAGTCAGTCTGGGCAGATTGCATCCTTATCTGCATCTGTAGATGGAACAAGAAAATCAACAATTCTGTTTGTGAGATGCCTCAAAATAAATAATGATTACGGTGTTACATTTGATTAGAACAAAATGTACCCAATGATCATTTCCATATCATGCTGAGCCAGTAGGATAGTGTCTGAGCTATTTTGACCTTCTTAAATGTTTCACAGTTCCCCCAGCAGTTCCCTCTAAAATTTTTACTAGCTTTACTTTCACCTTGAACTAGGTCATTCTAAAAAGTCAAATTAAAACACCGAGCCTATGCAGCTTCTAATATATTGGAGAAGAGAAGGCTCCAAGGAGACCTAATTGTGGCCTTCCAGTATCTGAAGGGGGCCTACAAGAGAGCTGGGGAGGGACTTTTTAAGATGTCAAGCAATGATAGGACTAGGAGGAATGGATGCAAACTAGAGGAGGGTAGATTTAGATTAGATATTAGGAGGAAGTTCTTCACCATGAGGGTGGTGAGACACTGGAACAGGATGCCCAGAGAGGTTGTGGAAGCCTCATCCCTGGAAGCTTTTAAGACAAGGCTTGATGGGGCCCTGGGCAACCTGATCTAGTGGATGGTGTCCCTGCCAGGCAGGAGGATTGGAACTAGGGGATCTTTAAGGTCCCTTCCAACTCTGGTGATTCTGTGATTCTATGATTCTATATTTTAAACAATACTTTAGTGAAAAAATTAAAGGCAGAATATATATGAGCTCTTTCATCAGCTTTTATTTTCTACATCATTACAAAACCAAATAATACATTATCTCATATGACTTGGGAATTATCTTTAATGGAACTTCCATTTTTTAAAGGACCATAACCCTTGATTTGTTCTTGATCTATTAATTGTAGACTTCCTTCTTTAATATTGAACTGCAGAGATATTCTAGGGCTTAAACTTTATTGAATGCAACTGAGAAGGCTCAGATTCATTTACTTGTCTTGCTGCTGTGCTAACTCAGTTTCCCAACAGTGATTTGATGTTTTAATTTCCTATGCACAGCAGAAAAGCTGTGAGTAGATAAGGAGCTGTTCTACTCCCAATTTTGCTCTCCCTTCCACAGGGACACTATGACTAGCAAGGGAAAAGGAAGAAGAAAAGCCACTCTTTCAATGGTCTGTGCATTTTACTTGGGAAAGCTCTTTTCACCCTTCATTCCTGTTCTCTCTGCTAAGATCACTAATAAATGCAGTACATAAAACAAGGTCTTATGACCTACATTGTTGTGGCTCTGTTATTGTCTTCTGAGAGGAGAAATGGGGAATCACTATTTATTATTTTTACTATATTTAATGGAATTTCATAAACAAGTTATGGAGATATCAATTAATATTTAATAATGTATTATTGAAAACTGACCTCAGGTTAACCTAATCAGTTATTTTTATGAATCAACCACCTTTATGACCCCAGAAAGCAGGCCAAAAGGGTAGATGCTGTTGTAGTCTTTGGGCACATTACAGCAGCTGATCATAAACTCTTGCCATCGGCTCAAATGCTTTTGGTGGTTAAACTTCATATAAGATGTTTCTACATAAAACTGGCATCATCTTTTGACACCAACTGATTGCCCACCATATTAAGTATTTTTCATTTTCTTCCAATGATTTTAAACAAAACTAAAATTATATAGACAAAGTATTACATTTAACCAAAAATTAAAGTATAAATAACTACGTACATCTTTCTGATGGTGCATGGTTTAGCACAGATTTAATATTAATGATATTAGCATCACAACATCAGGAAAAATACTGATAAATGCTAAAAGAAAGTGTAAACAAGCCATACTTTATCTGTGTAAGAGCTGATAGATCTGTGTATACTATATACTATATACTCCTCATACACTCTAGCTGAACCCCTTGTTGAATGCAAAGTTTATTTTCCTGTTTACACAAAACACTAATAAAGAGTTGGAAGGAAATCAGATGCAAACACACAATGTTGCAAAATAAAAAAAAAAAGGTAAAAATTGAAAGCTGCTAAACTTCAGTTCTGTTTTATTTTCCCTCATACAACTTTTACTGAGCTCAATTTGATCCAAACAAAATTGATTTTGCCTTTTTATGAGGGCAAAACTAAGCCTCTGTACCTTCAGCTACCCCTTTATCTGTAACACGGCTTCACAAGACATCAAAACTACAGCAAAATGCAATTTCCTCCAGACAGCAGCCTATGAAAGAAGAAAAGGATTTGATTAGGGCAGATGAAGAAATGAGGTGTCAGTTCCCATTTTGAAATGGGTTATCAAGAGACACCACTTGAAGAGAGAGATTGAATGAGCATATTTTGGTCCTATCAGGTTTACTCTCTGTGAGGCCACTAAACAATAACCACAATGTAGTGTAAGTGATCCAGGGAGGGCCTCTAAAAATAGGAAAATAACATATTTTAAAAGGGTCAAGAGCTAATGCCTCCTTCAGTAACAGTAATTTGTGTTAATAGAGGGCTGAAAATAAATATATTATTTTCTCATTACCTTCCTACCTGATTTATTTTACAAATTCCCCTCACTTGCTTTGCCTTAGTTCTATCATTACAAAAGTATGTTATGTATTGGCTTTCTTTTGCTGCTTCACAGTACAGCTTTTATAATGACAAATGTGCCACTTTAGCAAGCTGTAAACATTGCTCAGCACTTCCATCACCAAGACCCATTTCAAGGGGTTAGGACATAGCCTGGAATTAAAAACTTTGCTATATAAAGGAGTCAGTCTCAAACATGGATGGAAATGGAAATGAAAACTAACAAACACAACAGCTAAAGAAAAAAACCAACTTTTTTCTTCAAGCTTTCAGAGGCACATGACATAGATTTGAGTGGATGGTAGTTTTCTCTGAATGATTTAAAATAATTTGTTTCCTCTACTGTCATCAAATCAAAGCTTTCTGAACAGGAGAGAAACACTCCACCAGTGATTTTCTCTTGAACTCATGTGCTGGGCTCCTGTACTTGTTACAGAATAAATGTATCACTTGTTTAAAAATGTGATACTTGTCACTAGCAAGTAACCCAACAGCTGGGTTAGATTGTCAGGATTCTTTCCCCTTTCTCCTTCCTGCTGAGATCAGCATTTCTTTCAGCTATAATTTATGAAGGAGTAAAATGACCAATTTAACTCATGGTTTGAATTATTTATTAAATATGCACAACTTTTTTCAGTTAAAAACAACAGAAAATTTCTTCATTGTAATATTTAAAATAGAATATTCCTGGAGATTTTTGTACCCATTCAAGTGTCTAGTTTTGATTTATATATTAAATTTTGTGGTTTTGAACAGTTACATGCATTTGAAATAGCAGCCACTTTGCTGTGGTACCTTGCAATTTCCCTGTTACACAGGGGCAAAGCAATCCTAGTGACAGGATTACTCACACTTAAAAGAAACTTAGCTGATCAAACAACTAGTGAACAGTGCAATGTAAGCTACTGCTCCGTCAGTAACCAAACCTACATAAAACCTTTTTGAACAATAGCATTGTGGATGATGATACTGCATATTCAGATTTGGAAATCAAAAATGATATTAAGATTGCCTGGAAAATACAAATAATAAAACAGTACTGAAATCTATTAAAATAATGGTGTGATTTTTAAATTATTAATAATAAAATGTTTATTAATAATAATGTTATTAATCAATAAGAGAAAGGAGAGCAAAATCCCCCTACCCCTGCTTTGAACAAGCTGGACTAGAGATCCTCTGAAGTCCCTTCCAAGCTTAGTTGTTCTAGGGTTCTATGAACAAAGGTGCCATCATTGAAAATGCCAGACAGTTTTTCACCTAGACAACCCAAAGGTGACATCAAAAATAGAAGCAGAATATCCAAGAAAAAGAACAAGTTACTCCAGCAGAACTACATTGGAGCTTAGATAATTAAAAATCACCATAATAAATTTAAACCAGGGGAGAAACCTCTGTGGCCATGCAGATGATCTGCACCAAAATATTGACACAATCAGTACCAGGAAGAGTTGCAAGGATAATAGTACTGAAAGTGATGGACAAATCTAAGGTGACAGAGTGCACTGGAAAAAAAATCCAGTGTAAAATAGCCTTTAGCAAGAGGAAAGGAGAAATGTCAGAGAAAGATATATTTCCAAACTAATGCTCAGTTTTGTAGAAATGTTTTTGGCAGTGATGTACATTTTCAGATCAGAATATTTCTTCTTTAAAAGCAATGACAAAACTTTTTTACAGAAATGTCAAGGTACATTTATTGGGATTTAAAGAATTATTTTGTATTCCTTTTCTTTCTATTTTTTTTCTGTAAGCTTTTAGGAAATCTTTACTCTTTTATTTGCAAGGATGAGAGCCTTGATATCATAATACTCTCTGCCACAAGCTCACAACAATAATGGATCTTTGTATTAAAAGCACAAATAACCACTGTGCAACTGTATGCTCTTAGTTAGAACAATCTTCTTCAGCCTAACAAGAAATGATGTCTCCCTCTTCCCAAATGTGCATCCAAAGCATGATAAAATTTCTAAGGCAGCAGAGCAGCACTTCTGTCCACTTTTCTACACTCACCTCCAGAGAGGACTTTCAGAGGATGAACTGCTGCAGATTCAACCATTCACAGCTTGATTTCAGTTAATTTTTCTTATAATTCATTACTTTTTTTGTTGTTGTTTTATTGAAGATCTGGAATGTTGCCAGTTGCCATTGATTTGCCTTCTCAAATCTTTATTGCATCAACTCACAGTTAGGTCCCACACTGAATTTTTGTACAACTGAAATATGAAATTGGCAATGTTATTTCAACATTACAAAAGGATCTTGAATTTTGTTATTTGAAACATGGCAATTGGTGGTTTGGAAGTGCTAAAAATTACATGCAATTGAAAAAAAGATAAAGGATTGAAGAATACCATGGTGTCTGAGGCTTACTTGGTTTCTTTAATTTCCAGGCTAGACAAAAATCTCAGTAAAAATTTATTCTTTTATATAGCATGAATAATGCTCTGCATGTTTTTTTCCATTTTTCACTTGCATGTCTTTTTGCTTCAAGAGTCTCATCAACTGCAGTGAATAGCTTTATTTTGAGAACTGGAACAAAAGCAATCTATAAAAAATGTATGTATGTATTTCCACTTTATAGGCTGGAATATAGCATCTTGAGCTATTTCTATTTAGCATTTGTGACATCATGGTTGCTCCATAGTTTAATTCAGTTGTTTGTTTGGATTCATTCCCCTTAATATGGAAAACAAACTGTTTAAGTAAAGAGAATGGTGTCAGTCTGGTATTCAGACAGGGATTTTGCTCTTCTTTTTTAAACAAAGGACAGTCATCTCCAGCATTGCCTCATTCCAGTCTTATAGAAGTTTTAGGAAACAGTTGTGTAATAGAGTGGCAGCTAAGAATAGGGGTGTATGCACCTCCATGTTCTTCTGGAGAGGAAAAAGAGGGAATTTGCTGTTTGCTACCAGTCAGTTTGATTTCTGCCCTTGTCTCTGTGGCAACACTCGACTCTACTTCGAGCTACACAGATATGCTGACACTGCAGTGCATTTAGAATAAGTTCTACTGAAGAATGATGCTGCATTTCTGCCAGGAAAATGATATTAAATCTGCAGTCTTGCATACACCTAAACTTCCCTTTATGTGAAACCTGTAGGCAGATCTGAAAACCCAGACTAATTTCCTGGCAACAACTGTACTTGTTTTCATTTGTGATTCTGGAGCAATTAACTAAAGACATAAATATGTAATTATTTGATTGACTATAATGTATCCAATTTGGTAAATCTGGAAAAATTCTGGAGTGATTTCTGACTATTTAGAAAACAGAAAGAAATATGTGATAACAAAAAATTGTAGAATTCATGTTGAAGCAAACTATCTCCTTCTGTTGCAGAGTGACAGGCTTTGCAGTCAGGGGAGAAACTAAATCTGCCTCAAAGTGGTTTTCTGAAACTTCTGGAATGTGGGAATAAAAGTTCACAAAGCAGCTGGAGACTAGTCATAAATGGTTTACTGTCAAAGTAGATTGTAATACTGACTAGGACACTGTGAGAGTCTGCATATCATCAGCAACCTAGATGGTGGAATGCAGCCTACATAAAGCTTATGTAAGTACATTAAGTTTTCACATGACAGGAAACTGAGAAGGCTCACAAGTGCACTGGAATTTACACAGACTAAGTAACTTTAGGTAACTTGGGTTACTAGGTATAAATAACCACCTGAACACATAGGATGTGCAGTAAGTGGCTAAGACAGCAGGTGTTTAGAGAATGATTTGGAAACTGCAAGCTAAGCATACATCAACAATGTAAGGCAAGCCAGGTAATGGGCTGAAGCAGAAGTACAGAGTGAAAGATATGGAGGGACCCTTCTGCTTTACTCCACATGGGCATGGCTTCAAGCAGGGAGACTGTTTCAGGCCAGGTATCACAGAATCATAGAATGTCCTGAGCTGGAAGGGACCTCCAAGGATTTTCAAGTCTAACTCCTGTCTGTGCACAGGACAACCCCAAAAATTACACCATGTGCCTCAGGGTGTTTTCCAAATGCTTCTTGAATTCTATCAGGTCTGGTACCCTGTCTACTTCTTTAGGAAGCTTCTTCCAGTACTCAATTCACTGGTCACCAGAGAGAAGAGATCAGATCCTGCTCCTCCACCTTCCTTTGTGAGGAACTTATAGACCACAGTGAGATCTCCCCCTAGTCTCCTCCAGGCTGAATAAACCAAGTGACTTTAAGCATTTGTCATATGGTTTCTCCTCTAGACCCTTCACCATCTTCATGGCTTTCCTCTGGATTCTCTCCAAGAGCTTTGTATCCCTTCTATACTGTGTTGCCCAAAACTGCACACAGTACTTGAGAGGAGGCTGCACAAGTGCAGAGTAGAGTTGGACTATCACCTCCCACCAGTTGGCTAGCAATGCAATGTTTGATGCACCCCAGGACACAGATGGCCCTTTTGGCTGACAGAGCACACTACTGACTCATGTTTAACTTGATGTCAACCAGAACCCCCAGATTCCTTTCTGTGAGGCTGCTTTCCAGCCTCTTATTCCCCAATCTGCACGTCCATGCAAGGTTGCCCCATCCCAGGTGCAAAACTTGGCACTTGCCCATACTGTTGGTGATTGCCCACCCCTCTACTCTGTCCAGATCTCTCTGCAGGGCCTCTCTGCCCTTGAGGGTGTCAACAGCTCCTCCCAGTTTGTTGTTGTTGACAGACTTAGTAAAACTTCCAGTCCTGTATCCAAGTAGTTTATGAAGATATTGAAGAGCACTTGCTCCAAAATGAAGTGCTGTATTAATAATCAAAACAGAACTAAGAAAAATAATCAGAAAAAGGGAAAGTGTTGCATCTGTATTGTTGAAAGATAAAATTACATACAAGTCATTATGCTCCTGAAGTATTCAAACAACTACAGAAAAAAGAGAACAAACTGTTGAAAATTACCATCTGTATCATCAAGGTAATAATCCATACAAGGCAGCAAATGCACAACACTTTTCCATAAAAGTCTGCAGAAATAGGGGAAATATGGTTAAACTAGTAGGGGACATTTAAAAGAAATAAAAGTACTTTATATAACAGGCAATGACCTTCTGGAACTTGCTGCAACAGAAGCCTGAGGAGACAGATGTTAGCTCTACATTAAAAAAAAAAGATGAGAGGAATATATGGCTCTGTAAACAGATAACAAAAGGACTAAACACTGTAAGAGAGTGCAGAATTAGGCATGTAAACTCTAACAGGTCTTGGTTTTGGTAAAGTGCAAGGTCAGAGAAATCAGGAATGCTGATGTGTTCACCCTAAGCAGCATCTCTCTGAAGCAGTGAGGCATTTCTTATGTTCCCCAAGGGAAGGAAGAACTTGCACTAAAGCATCCCCTCCTTCCAATTACATATTGGAGAAAAATTAGTAAAGGATTAGCATACACCCTTTTGATAGTTAGGTAAGCAACTTATATTCATAAAATAACAGAGGTGTAGTTGATTCTGCTCTAGGACTATATGACCTCCTAAGGTGTGTTTCAAATCTGTAGTGCAGAAGCATCAATATCTTAGACTGTATTGGACTCAGCAAGTGATCAAAGTGGCAGTTATATACTGTACTATCATTTAGTAATCATTTTACCAGTTCAGGATCTGTTTTTACTTTATAAAGGTAGGATCCTTTAATATTCCATTATCAGTCTGTTCAGATTTTTGCTGTTGTAAAATTAACATTGGCTTAAATCACAACTTTTCAGGCATTATAAACAAGAGTACAGTTTTATTCTGAACTATATTTAAGAAGGAATTGAAGATACAAGATAAGCACAGAAGAACCCAGAGATACATATCCTGAATTTGAACACTGTTTTCAGTTCACTGTCAGGAGTTCACTCAAGACTAGGAAAATGTAGGTAAAGATATTTCAGAAATTTGATATAATATTTTATTTTCTATCTCTAAGGTACTTTAACAAATAGAAAGGGATTAAAAGAAAATAATAGTAACAAGCTGCTAATAAAAAAAATAACCATTTCCAGAAGTGACTCTGTTCACTGTGGGCATGGTAAAAGGACATTACTGAAACAGTAAATGAGTGATGAGAAAGCTAACAGGAGGGTGATATATTTTTAGAAGCTTTTCACAGAGTTTTTGTCTGAAGTTTATTGTTACAGTTTGCAAATTTATGAGATAAAAGAGACTTGTTAAAGAAAAAAATGTATAAGGATAATAAAAAACCATCTATGATGCAAATTGATATCCCAAAGAAAACTGTGGGTACTAGAAGAATATGAGGCTATTAAGAGACTCTGGTGTATTTCTAGCCATACTATAGCAGTTACTGGCAACTATAAACATCGTAGAGGCAAAACAAGATGTTAGTGCTATAACCTATTCATATATAGTAAAATAAGGGATGACTGGCAGAGTTGATACATTCAGGATTATTGGTTCTAAAAAAACATATAAAACAGTTTTACACATTGCAAGAGTAACAGATGAAATTAATGGATGGATCCTTCTCTTTTTGATGTATATGTACAAGAACATTGTGAAAATCTGAAAGCTTAGCAGGGTGTATCTCAAGTAGTGTGATTCTTGGCTGGTCTTGCAAATAAAAGGAGGAGACAATTGCTTGATGTATGCCTTCCTTTTTCAGCCCAGAAAATCCCATGTGTTTAGAGAAATGGGCCTGATGACTGAATGTATAGCACATTTCTAGTTTGGCTGGCAATGAATATGTAACTCATTGATATATTAGGTTCCCCAAAGTATTTCCCATATATTTTATTAAATGCCCCTTAAGACAAAGTAAAATGTCATCATTAGTTATTCTACTATTGATTCTGAGTCTCCACTGACTATATTCCCCAGAAGATATTTTCACTATAAGCTGAGTTCGGATAGAACATTCCTGTTTCACATTCTGAATCTTGTATGTTTCAATGAGCCATCTGTCTCTTTGAAGCCAAGACTAGCCAGAAATAATTTATTGTTTGCATTTTTAGATACCTGAAGACTAACACGGGGTACAGATTACCAGCTTAGCACAGGATATTCAAAGAATTAACATGAAGCTGTATGTTTATTAGTAACTAACCTGTCCTAAAATTTATACTACTAACCACAGTAATATCTGAAATTATTGGCTCCTTTCCCCTTCTATTTTGCAGAAAGCTGTGTGGGCTAATTTTAAAGAACAAGCTTATTTTAAATTATTTTTTAAAATGAATTAAAAAGAAATAAACCCCACCCCTCCAAATTTGTAACTACCAACACAACACTGCTCATTGCCTGGGTTGTGTGCAGTCAAAACCAGAAGGGCTATGTCATTTATATTAAGTACCTGGGCTAGTATATGGCAAAGGTAATTTTACTGCAGATAAATGCATACCTATTTCAGAATAGATACAGTCTCTTAATAAATTTACCTACACAAGTTCAAGAGATAGAACATAAATTACAGTAAATGGAAGACTGGTACAGCATAATGACTTAAAAAGACCCTCTAGCATCTCAGTCAAGTATGCAATCTCTAAGTTTCATTTTCCCTGCCTGCAGTTCCCCATGCAGTTTTAAACATCTGTGATATTTATCTTCACTTCTCCTCCAACACATTTTCAACCAGTATTTAAGAAATAAGCAATTCACATATTTGTAAGGACTGAACACCTCATGGGTGGACAACAAAGATTCCACCTGAAAATATTTAATAATTAATCAGCTACAGAGTTTTCTGTCATTCAGAAGACAAATCAAACTGTTAACACTGTTAGAAGAAATTACAAGATGCAGTGGACATATTTTCCTTATTAATACATTCTCTGCAAGATCTGAGAAATCAATAGAATTCAGAGTCAGCAAAGCTTTGTAAGGCAGAGCATATGGCAGAACACAGAAGAGCCATAAATGCCTGAGAATGAATTGAATGGCCAGACTGGTTCACAGAGTCAATATTAATCTCAGACACAAGATAAAATATTCAGGGGAAGTAACATTTAGCTTACACCCCTCAGACATCCAGGTACAGTAAGTGACTGTGTACATTTTCCTATCTAGTCCACAGTGATGTGAAGACAAGCAAATTAGTTAGAAAAGCAGTAACTTCCTGACCTAGAAACCTAACTAGTAGCTTCTGACACTTCTCTGAGCTTAAATCTCAGTGAAAGTGATTGCAGTGAATGCATTTTACCTTTTACAAGTGATGGTAATTCAGAGGAAAACAAGATCTTCCTGTAGCTATTCAGTCCAATCTGTTAGGAGGCTAGGGTAAAACTGTCAATTTATCATATTTTGACAGATATTACATGTGGCAGTTGCAGCTACACTCAAATCTTTCTATGAGTCTTTTTATTTAATGAGAGATGAAAGATGCAAATAATTGCTGAGTGGCATTCCCATCATCTATCAGTGGTGCTTCTTTCATCAATGTGACAGGACCTCCAATATCCAGAGACAAGAAGAGGGATTGTTTATTGAGATAAAGAGTATGTTGGAAAGTAGAATTACACTGCTATGTACTTTTAATGAACATTCATCAGGCATTTGAGAGTAGACAGCACTGCTAGAACAACAACATGCCAAAGGTTTAACAGAAAAATACTGACTGAGTCATTACAGAGCACTTTTTCTCCCCATGCCATTATAGAAATGCAGAAAAAAAGAAGTACTTTACAGGTGTGCAAAATAGCATCGTGTATCTAGATGTCTTGCTCATTATTATTAGTTATTGCTATCAGGATAAAGATAAATGCTTGAAGGTAGAATTTTAAGTCAATAGAGTCACGGTTTAGGCTCAGCCAGCAACTAAGCACCATGTGCTGCTCACTCATTCCTCCTCACCTTTAGTGGGTTAGGGAGGGGAAATGGAAGAAAAGGTAAACATTCATGGGCTGAGATAAGGGTAGTTTAATAGTGCAAGACAAGGAGAAAATAAACCAGAAATAGCAATATACTAAAGAAAGAACATACAAACTGAGTTATGCACAATGCAATTGCTCACCACCTGGAATCTGATGCCAAGCACATCCTGCGCCAAGATCACTCCTCTTGCCCCTCAGACAGCTTCTGCAGTTTAGACACTGATTATGACATCATATGGCATCAAAGATTTCTTTCATCAAAAAGTATGTTTTTCATACCAAAACTGCAGGACACAGAGCAACTACATATATATTCAAAAAAGCAATCTCTCATGATTCAGATAATATCATCATTTACACAAACATTAGAAGGATTTTAGATTTTATGGGCCTGAAGTAACCAAAACAATTTGTATGCAGTTCATAAACCAGAACACTTCAACAGAAAATATACAGTTCTTTTTATGGTTTCAGCAAGGAGTGGAGGTCTATGAAAGGGAAGTTAGTTATCTACCCTTAATAACTTCTTCATTTACTTTGTGAAATAAAATCCCTCTGCAAATATTACTGTTGAAAAACAATGGCAAGTGAATTTGATAGTAAAAACACTGTTATAGCTGAACTATCTCATCTTCTTTGATATGCTTGCTGCATATCAAAGTCAAGAGAAAATCAGAAAGGAAATAGGTGATAAGTTGGGTGGGGGAAATCTATTTTCCTAAGTAAAAAAAGATAAACCATCAAAATAACAACAATTTTCAATTATGATTCCCAACACTCATCAAAAGTATTGCAGTTACTTAATGGTCAAAATGCAGCTTGATTTTGTCAAAGAACACTTGATAACAAAATATAGGAAATTAGGATTAGAAAGAAAAAATATGTGCCACATATGGCAACATGTCAAATTCTCAGATCATTTATATTTACTTTGTTTTGCAGTACTGAACAGTAGACCTGTGGTGCACATTTTCCAAGTCTCAGATTTCACTGCTCTGAAAAAAAAAAATCAACTAAGTTCCTTGCATCAGTTTAGATCATATTTTTTATTCAGACTTTTCATGTAGTGTATATTGTAACTTACATTTGCACTGTCATGTTTAAATTAGTTTCTCCTAGGAGTATCACTGTGATGTAAAGAATGGGTACACATTATGTTAATTTTGATTTATACACTCACATGATTAATCCTTTCAAAAAACAAGTAGAGAGCAGGTATTGTTTACCTAGCAACAATCCTATAAATGCCTGAACAATCAAGTGCACTAAAGCACTGAGGGAAAGATTTTTCAGACAAGAGCAGATAATTGTTAGAGAAATTAGATTCTATGAAGATAACAAGATATTAATAAAATCAGCATAATAGAAGTACAGATTATCTTTAATTGCAATTTAATAATAAAATTAAAGATTGTTATTTTTAATTGCAACCCTCCTTTGAAAAACAGAACGAAAGCCTTGGTTTTAGGTTTCTTATCTCTCAGCAATTGATTTCCACACCAAGAATTGTTCACTTCACATACAAAAGTATATTTCCTAACTTTCAGAACTCTCCACATCCAGTCATTTTTTTCTATTCCAAATATTGTTGGTATTAGTACAAATATAGATCAAAAGGCAAACAACACTTGAGAAAATCTCATAAAACTCAATCACAAAAGCTACTGTGGATGTACAGTTATTGGCATCAAACTTCCAACATCAGCATTTTACTCCCCCTATAGACAAGAGAAGCAGCCTTCAGTGGGTAAATCAGACAAATCCTACTCTAAGTCATAGCCTGGAAGAGATTGTTTTTCTCTTCACCATCTATAGCCTCAGGAAACTAGTTTCCTGATACTAAATTTGTTAGACAATGAAAATAATCCAAATAAACAATCCTGTTGATGTGACAGAAACGTTGACACTTGGTTCAGTTTCTGCTTTGCTGGGTTTTTTAAAGTCAAAAGCCTAATCATTAATTTCTGACAGATGAAGAGCCAATATAGTTTTGTAAATTCATTGAACAAGCAAAATATTCTTATCATGAAAAAGGTAGGCACAATGTTTAGCAGGTAATTTCTCTGTTCTCTAGCTCACTGTTAGACAGGTTGAGTGGTCTCTAAGGTGACCTTCTACTTTGATGCAAGATTGTGTTCTCCAATAAAAGAAGACTTTAGAAGCAGTCTATTGAAATCCTATTTCAATATTTCCAGGGCTGAATGTAGTTAAAATACTCCTTCTTATATTCTGAAAATGTAGATCTTCAAAAGGTAGATTTTTTTAATCTAATCCATTATTTAGATGTTTCATGAGACCAATTATGAAAATAATGAGCAACATTTTTAAATTATATCAAATTCCTCTATCTTGCTATGTTTTCAGCTTTTTCTCCTGCTTTTTGTTTAAACATATTCAGATGATGGATTTTGTAAACAAATTTTAGATGAGACACTAATTCCCCATCAGTGACTCAGGTGAAATGCTTCTGGAGTAAAAGAAGGCCAAAGAGGAAGGATGGATTTAATCTGAACTGCAAGTGAACCCCACGACCAACTTTCAAAGGCAAGTAAGGGTTGTAAGTGAACTTTTAACTTGAAGAGTGAGGAAAATATAAGATGTACAAAACAGCATATCTTTTACAGAGAAAGCCATACAAATTCTCTACCTCATGAAGGGTAAGAAATAGACAGAAGAAATTCCAGAGTGCTATTTAAATGGGATGTCAAGAGGACAAAAATGCATGTTTTAACACCAGTGTTAAAAATCTAAGAAATAAGAAAATAGAAAATGAAAATAGAATGTCTAACTGAGGATGAACAAGCACACTGGAAACTTGGTGGAAGAGAGACACTGCCACACAGAAACATCAAGGTGTAAAAATATGAGAGGACACTGTGTTAGTGATGAAACACTATATCTTTAAGAGGCAGGTCCCATCATGACAGGAGCAGAGAGAATATCTTTATGCTACTCTACATATCTACTCATTTCTGAAGTTAAAATGCAAAAGTTCATAGAAGGGCTCCAAGGTACAGAATGGCTTCTGAATGAGGAAGAAGTAAATTGGGACTCCTTAGACTGTACAAGTAACAATGGGGTTTTGTGCAATAAGTGTCAAGAAACACAGGGCTAGGGTGAACTTGCTGTTCATGCCTGGTCTGAGGACAAGAACTGAGAGAAAAGCAGCAGCCAGGCTGAAATCCTACTGCAAGAGGAAATTCTTCATGCAACAGGATATTAGAAAGAGAATACACAGGCTCAAGTTTACAGAAGAAAATTATTGGTAGCTACTGAATAGATATAGATAACAACTAGGTCAGGAGGCTAGAGGAGTATTAAATGAAGTATGTCTGCCTAATCTTACTTTTCTTCTACTTTTCCATGCTCATGATGACTGTTAGAGTACTGAGGGAAATGATCTCTCCATCCAACTTATTAAAGCTCCTTTTTCCAATTGTAATTTGAGGAGTATTTTATTCACAATTAAGTAGTTGCTATCTGTCCCTGATCACTGGCCTCACAGCAAATTACCTCTGCTTTTTGGATGAACCTCAAACCTGAAAGAATAAAAAAGTAATCCTTATGAAGTCTGTTTCCAAGCTCAAGTTCAATTATGCATGTATATATACATGCATACATTACTGAGAACAAAAAATAGCTCCCAGCAGTTCGTGCATCACTGGAATGTGCAATAGTTTTAAAGAAAGGCCTGTTCTGTAAAGATTTTGACCTGTTTCTATTCCTCTGAACCTTACTCCATGAAAGCAAAGAGGATATAAAATATAATCAGTCAGAAATAAATGTCACTTTTAGCAAAATCAGTAATTTCATTACATTATTGGACATTCCATACAATAACTCAGATCTTTGGAAGATAGAGTAAATTCTGTCCTTCGATGAGTGTATGAATCACAAGAAAGTTGCTACAATTTGCTCATTTTTGTTGAGCACCATTGTAATATATTAACTTTACGGTTCTCTTGTTTTAGCACTAAATAAAATACAGCAGCAATACAATGATTATCCTGTCAGAGACTCAAATTTTAATCTTACTGGCTATATAAGTAACTTTTATTAAAGAGTTACCAAAACAGACACTAAGCATCTTTTTTAGTCTCTAAATCCCATATGTTCAGGCAAACTGTACTAGCTAAACTGCTTGCAAAAGCACTAAATGGTGATATTATGATGGTCACTAGCTATAACAGGAAGATCAAAATAAGCCAAGTAGAAAACTGGCAGCTGCAGCTAGATAGATCTCTTGTCTGTTTCATCTGCTTCGTAATACGAAATAGTCCTTGATGTGTTTTCTCACTGCACGAATTTCTAATTCCACTTTCTGCATTTGCACTACCAGCAAAGAATATTCATTATTCTCTCAGAAACACCTGAGTATCTCCTGAATAGCTCTCTTCAGTATTCCAGTTACTCAACCAAAAAGTAGGAAATTAAAACAAAACCTTTTCAAATCCAATGTCACAGCTAGGCCACTGAGCTAATAAACTACCCATTGTCCCACATCATGACTGCAGATATTTCAGGTCAAGAGTCTTATCTACCTGAAATAAGGAACCACACCCTCCAGGCCCAAAAGCCAATGTAGTTTCTCAGTTTAGTTTGACTCCACCAGCACTTCATTACCTGCAAATTAGTTTCCCTAAAGGAACCTAGAGTTCTATAATCTTAGGAAAGAAGAGATGCCATACAATAAAACCGGAGTTTCCCCAGTAAAAATTAAGTCAACTGGATGATCGCAAACATACCTCCAACTCATCATATTTTTCATTTCATATTCATTGTCTTCTAGCTCTTTTTTTCTCCTTCTGCCAGGAACAACTCTCTCACTTCTTATTTTTGTAATTTTTTTTCCTGAATCTTTCCTCACAGGCTTTTTCAAATCTCCCTTTCGTCATGGGAGATCATCTCAGGTTTATCTTTACTGAGAATCTGATTCACTTGTGGAGCCCTTCTGAATTTCCCAGAAAAAAACACATGCATTTGCACCACAATAAGTGCCAAGTTTTCCATCACAAGGATGTCTATCCATATGCCCTTGCATTTTTATGTTTTGATCATCATAAGTCACTGTTAATATCTGTTGAGTTAATATCTATTACCTTGGAAAACTACTATCTTTCTGAAGACACTGCTGAGACCCAAGAGAAACCGGTATAATACTGTAAATGTTAGGATTAAGAGGGGGCACTGAAATATAAACTGTGCTAATAATGCTATAAATCAAAATAATGCAATGTTGGCTTCTGGTGCTGAGGTATTAAAAGGAGTAAATTCCCTCTAAGTCACTATAATGGGGCAAATGCATCAACATAATCTTGCTGCTACTGTACAATCAACCACAGAAGTAACTGCAGACAATTTATTTCTCCAACCCTTCTGACTCCTTGGAACTATAAAAGCCCTGTGGTTTTGCTTTTCAGACTCCAGTTCTTGATGGCTGTTCTACAGAGGACTTGTCCTCTCTCTTTCTGTAACACAATCTTTTATTTATATGCAAGAGATTCTATTACAACAACCTGGAACAAAGCCAGATTTTTTCAAGTAGTTGATTTAAAGGATTTGCATTTCTAAACATTCTGTATGCATTTTAATGCACTTAAATAAGAAAACCATCTGTGCATTTCTTTCTTTATTTGAAACTATGCTTGGCAAACAATCATTACAATTATAAGAAGCATACCATTAAGCATATGGCTAAATGACAACATACTTGCTTATTTCAAGATCAATTCACTTGAAAGCACTGTTTTGTTTAATAATGAAATTAATAAATCAAAGTTTTATAATAATAAAAGACATCACCTATAAAATAATACTGCTTCCCCTCAGGAGAAAATACATGAACATTGTGTCTAGAGGCTTAGAGTTGTACATAAAGTTAGGTTCTTGGCACAGTTCAACATCCCACTTGGCCTGTTGCTCAGGGAAACATTTGTTAAATTCTGACAGCCTCAGACATTGTGCCTGAAACACATTTACCACATGTATATGAACTTAAAGAGACCTCATCTGAGCTGTAATACATATTACTGCAGTTCTTGCCAGCTCATAATGAAATGTCAGAGTCCTCCAATGAAAGACATTGTATGAATGTATGCAATATCCTGCTTCCTCACAATTTTCTTTTACTCCCAGGATACAAAACCACCCCCCCACCCAAAACAAACAACCCCACCCTCCCCCAAACAGGCAGGGGATCAGGCCTCATTACATAAAAAAGAAACTTGTATACAAAATTAAGCAATTTAGAGGCTTAGGTCCCCTTTAACATTTAACATCATTCTCAGTTTAATTATGAAAGATGGTAAACTCTGCCTTTCTTGTGAAAACTGCCCACATAAAAAGGCTGTGTGTGTTATCTCTTAAGTCTTGAAAAATCTGTTGCATTTAGAACTAAAATCAACTCCATGAGGCTGCTTGACCTCCAAATTCAGCCTGGGATCTGACATTTAAACTACATTCTCTCTTGCTCCAGTATCAACCCAAGCTACTATTTTCTGTTAAATATTGGATGGGTGATGCATGAGTTGAAAATTCCCAGCACATTGTCTCAATGACACATTTATTCAGCAGAATTACCAAGAAAACATATGGAAGTAGGAGAGAAAAATGGACTTATGACTGTCTAGTCTCAATTACCTGTAGAGGATAGTGTCATATTTTCTAAGTTACATTCTTCACATGTGAGAATAAAAATAAATCATTAGAAGTATATGAAGAAACATTTACTTTTGACAGTGCTGAATGAACTCCTCTGTAAAACAGCTCTTTCTATTTTCCTAGCAAGAATGTGTAGCAATGAACCACAAGGTGTCAGCTTCAAACTGGCAAGAAAATACATATGTGAAAATAAAAACATTAGGTGGTCACAAAGGTGACAGCAAGAGACGTATCTGAATTTTTTTTGTCCTGAAACTTCAATTAGAAAGTATGCATCTACCACAATCATGAAAGCTGTAGGAGGACTGTGGAGTTTTGAGAGGGCCAGCTGGAGACATCAAGTAACAAGAGCAGCATGTGAACTTATTAGTTACTGGAAACAAGCTACTGGGGAAAAAAAAAACAAACCAAAGAGAGAAAAAAAGAAAAATAACCAACCCCTCACCCCCCAAAAAAAAAAACCCCAATCAACCAAAAAAAACCCAAACCCAAGTAAAACAAACAAAAAAAAAACCAAACACCAAAAAAGACCCCCACAACCAAAACCAACAACCAACTGGATCATATTTGCCTTTTGTATTATTTGTCAGAGGAGACAGCTGTGCAGCTGATACAAAACAGAGGTACTGTTTGGCATATTTAGGATTTAAAATATAGTGTGGTGAAGTGTAGTTGCAGACTTCTATTAACCCAATGAACAGGCACAGCCTAGGGCACAAGCAGACTTTCCCTCATGAGGTTTTGTACACAGAGAACAAGACAAAATATTTTCCAAGATCAGTGTATGAGAGCTTGGGCCAGACAACTCAACTCACTCAAGCAAATTGATGCAGCTTGTTTCCTTCTACTTTCTCTATGATCTTCATTGGAAGAACAAGCCTTTCTATCCTCTTTGTTCTTGCCTTCTCTTAAACTTATCAAGCTATGTGGAAAATGGATTTTCTTTTTGTGTCAGCATGAAGCCAAAGTATTGGCTAAATCAATTTCTCCTCCTTTTTTGTTTCCTGAAAATGTATTTATTTGTATCAATAGAGTAAACTCAGCAGAAGATTCTCAGACAAGCCACTTTCAGGCTTCAATAGAGCCACCAGATTAGTGTACTCCTCTGGCATGCAAATCATGATCAAAGCCACTAGGCATCCAAACTCAAAACTCCACTATGATGTTTGATCAGAGATCTACCTTACTAAGACCTGCATAAGGACAACAAATGAACTTCATGATATTTGGCTTGGTTTTGCTGTAGTTTTGTTCTTAAGTCACTGTATCCTGACCATTGTTCTGTGCTGTTTTTCACTGCCCTTTATATTTCTTCCGTAGTCACCTTAATAAAACCATCTAGTTCTGAAGCCATGGTAGCTTTCATGTGTTCTAAATTACTAAGTGCTTCTGCCTCAATGGTCACAAAGACATTCAGAATTCTGCATACACTAAGTGTCAGATGGCATATTTTTCTTGACATCTCAAGTAAATGCACTGGAGAAACCTCCATGTGGTTGCCTGCTTTATCATACCCTTCATCTTGTTTTCTTATTCCCACCATCTGATGTTTTAATTTCTTTGTTCATTGAATTGTTTTGCTACCTATGAATATCTTGTGTATGTGTTTCTATGAGGCTAATTTTAGTTCTCCTGTCATTGTTAATGCATTTTTCTTTTTATAGCATTCAGTATTTACTTAAATGATTTTCATTATTTATATTCTCTTCTGTTGTTGCTTACACTTTTGACATAGTTGTTGACTTTTATTCTTGTCTAAATTGGTCTAGTGATTTTACACTATGCTTAGTCAAGATTGTTTTGATGCTGAAAAGATATTTACATAAACCAGGATATGTATTGCTAGGTCCTTCATATTTCACTCAAGTTCATTTCAGTCCACTGGAAACTTTCAGATGTTTGTTTTCACAGAATCACAGAATCATTAAAGTTGGAAGAGACCTCTAAGATCATCAAGCCACCTACTTATCACCACCATGCCACTAAAACCATGTCCCTAAGTAGCACATCTATACATTTTTTTAACACCTCCAGGGACAGTGACTCTACCCCCTCCCTGGGCAGCCTGTTCCAATGCTTAACTATTTCTGTGAAGAAATCTGTTTCTGTAATATCCAAGCTAAACCTCCCCTGATGCAACTTGAGGCCACTTGCTCTTATCACTGGTAACCTGGGAGAAAAGACTGACTTCCACTTTGCTACAGTGTCCTTTCAGGTAGCTGTAGAGAGAGATAGAGTCTCCCCTCAGTCTCCTCTTCCTCAGACTGAACAGTCCCAGTTCCCTCAGCCACTCCTCATAAGACATTCTCCAGACCCTCCACCAATTTTGTTGCCCTTCTCTGGACATGCTTCAGCATCTCAATGACTTTCTTGTAGTGAGGGGCCCAGAACCAAACACAGTATTTGAGGTGTGGCCTCACCAGTGCCACAAATACAGGAAGGACTGTTACAAATAATTCTTCTGTAAAACTTTAAGTCTGAAGTAAAGAAACATTAGCAATTTCCTGAATCCAAGGTGTGATCTACAGGTCCCATCTCTCCTGCCTGAATTCTGTTTTCTTGGTAGCTAGAAACCATTTCACTTTCTGTTAAAAGCTATTTAATTGAGCATTCATTGTTTTATTACCTCTAAAAGTGACAAATAGCAATACTGGCCCTTTTGGATGAGCTAGGCAGCACAAGCAGCCTTTGGGACTGTCTCTGGCAAAACTCCAACTCCCTAGCCTAGGAAGCAGGAGACTTGTGACATGTAGCAAATGATCCAGAGATTTCTATTCTGTCTTCTGTGCCACGGGCATCATTATGGGGAACTCAGAGCCAAAAAAAGATGTTCCATGTCCAGAATTAAGGTCTCCTCTGCACAGCTAGAATAAAAGGTTGTTAAATGAAAAATTGATCAGTCCTTCAGGGAAGTTTCTATGTAAACAGTAAATTACAACACTTTAGACTTCTTCAGGCTAATCTCTGATTTTGACCATTAGTCATTCTTTTGCTGTAATGCAAGCCATAATAGATTCATTCACTTTATACCCTTTTTTAATTATACATGTCTAATGAATATTACCAGGCCTTGTTTCCCTCTTGTATTCTGTCTTTCTGAAATATTGCTTGACCTGACCTTACAGCCTTAATGTTGGATCTTTAATGATCTGTAGGCAATGAGCCTCATAACTTCCTCCTGCCAAATAAGCTTTCTTTTCAAATAATTTTATTACTCCTTGGCATTATAAACACAAGCATGTCTCTTGTTTGGAAGAGTTTCTATTCTTGGTGCTTTATCTATTTCTCACCCATTGCATTTTTGCAGTTATAATAGCGTTTTCAGTCTAAAGAATACCCAACTAGAATACTTTTTGGAATACCCTAAAACCAAGACAAACGGGCCAGCAGGTTGACTCATGCAAGGTATTCAAAAGCACATGGTAAGTGGATGATATTTTACAATGTTTAGAAACATTTAGCATTGAAATGAGAACATAAGTATCTGGTGTAAGGGTCTATCTGCTCTAAAAGAAGCATAAGGAACCTCATTTACCTCTGCACATTGGGAGTTCTAAAGGACTTCCTTTTGTATGTCTCAGACTGGGAAAGTCTAGTCCCTTACAAAGGTCTCCTCCTTACCAGCAGTTTCTCTCCTTTCCCACTGAGGTTGTGTTTATCATTGTTCTGTTATGATTCAAATAGTGAATTGATAATACCTTTGTTTAAATTGAATTGATTTTGTTTCTCCAAGTCAAGTCTGTCTTTTGCCTGTGATTATAATTGGCAAATGAATCCTCCCTGTCCTTTGCCTCTGGTTTAGGGATGTTTGCTTCACTAAATCACCTTCCATTATGTGGGAAAAATAATTTGTGATTAGGACAGGCAGAGTTCAAAAAAAAAAGAAAAGAAACAGAATTCCCTTGCTGACCTCAAGGCCAAACTGGGTGGAGAGGGTGGAACACTGTTAAACATTTCTGGTTTGAGCTGATAAAGAATTTCTGCTGTAGATGATAGCTATGTTGAACATTCAGTAGGAAATCAATGTCGCCATGCATTGTGAGTTACAGAGCTGGATATAATTCTGTTATATTTGCAATGAGACTCACTCTGGCTGTTAAGGATGCCAGATATTGAATTCAGGCACCAGGGTAGAACACTTGTGCTCCGGAGTGCTCTTAACTGGGAACCATCCTCACATTTGCTAGCATACTTCAAGGGGAAGTGTGGCCATATGACTGACTATTCAAACCAGTAAGGTGGTGAGAGTGGGGAAAAAAAAAGAGAGGAAACAATGCATCATGTGATATTTCAGGGCAAATTTTGCCTTCTGGAGTGTATTATTTTCCCTGTCATTTCAACACATACTAACAACATACATTCATAGTCTGGTTTAATCTTCAATATTCTACCTCATCTGCTACAGGATGCTGACCTGTGCCATTAACTTCTCCCATAGTCAGCTGTACTATTGACAAAATATATCCACACTAACAGAACTTACTTTAGAAGTTTTTCAGGCAGATATTCAGTATCCTCTTATGCTATCATGCAAAAGAATTTCAGGATGTGCTCATAGCTTCCCAGATACCATTGAAAGGACAGAGAGGCTAATAACCAGATATTCCTCTAGGTTCTATAAACAGATCTTTGGAAGCATTAAGAGTCTCCCACAGATTAATTAGAGAAGCAGACTTCACTGAATACATCTCCCCACACAATCTTAAGAAACTACAAGAATATTTCCAATAAAACCCCCTGTCATTTCAAGGGGAAAATTGCAGTACTGACTTTCCTCAGACTCAATAAGGCTCTGCAGAGGGATCTAGACATGGTGGATCAATTGGCAGAGGCCAATTGTATGAAGTTCAACGAGTCCAAGTGCCAGGTCTGGCACTTGGGTCACAACAACCCCATGCAATGCTACAGGCTTAGGGCAAAGTGGTTGGAAAGCTGCATGGTGGGAAAGGACCTGAGAGTGTTTAACATCAGTCTGAATGAGCCAACAGTGTGGCCAGGTGGCCAAGAAGGCCAACAGCATCCTGGCTTTGTATGAAAATTAGTGTTGCCAGCAGGACTAGGAAAGGGATTATCCCCCTGTACTTGGCACTGGTGAGGCTGCACCTCAGGTTTGGATCCCTCACCATAAGGACATTGAAGTGCTGGAGCATTTCCAGAGAAGGGCAACAAAGTTGGTGAAGGCTCTAGAGCACAAATCTTATAAGGAATGGCTGAGGGAACTGGAGTTGGTTATTTTGCAGGAGGCTCAGGGGGAGACCTTCTCACTGTCTACAGCTACCTAAAAGGAGGTTGCAGTGAGGTGGGTGTCAGTCTCTTCTCCCAAGTAAAAAGCAATAGAACAAGAGGAAATGGCCTTACATTGCACCAGGGGAGGTTTAGATTGGACATTAGCAAGAATTTCTTCACTGAAAGAGTTGATAAACATTGGAAAAGGCTGCTTAGGGACATGGTTGAGTCACCATCCCTAGAGTGGTTTAAGAGACGTGTAGATGTGGCACTTTGTGACACGGTTTAGTGGTGGACTTGGCTGTGCTAAGCTAATGGTTGGACTTGATGATCTTAAAGATATTTCCCTATCTAAACATTCTGTGATTCTGTGAGAATACTTGCATATACAGAAAAAAAAAGGGTAACAACTGTAGAAATATTGGTGATTTGATATTGCCAGATGTCAGATATGTTCTGCTAGATAGGGAGTAAAGAAAATAAGGAGGAAAATGTCTTTGATATGTCTTGATAGTTTAACAGTTCATTTCTGTCAGCAGCCTCTCAGAGACTTTGTTGCAGTGAAGAAGCTGCCATCCAGAGACAGATGGTGAGATATCTATTTCATCAGGAACCACAAAGATTTTGGTGGTGTATGTACTATCATCCAGCAAAGGAACAGCAGGATCATAAAAACTTACTGTTTGCTGTGATCCCATCTGCAGCCTTAAATTTAGAATACTCTCCAGTTTCACCAACACAGTCTCCTTTGATGTATGCTCTGTAGGAAGCCATAGTAGTTTGGCAAAAATGTACAATGAAAAACAATATTCTATTCATCCTGACACTAATACCCATGAATAGAACTGCTTCCTTCTTTTGGACACTTAATACCTGCTAGGTTAAAGCTTTACCTGGATTCATACATGCCATATGAAAATTTTTTACAAAAGAAAGCATTGACTGAAA
Organism: Galbula dea; assembly: GCA_013399015.1. Classification (NCBI taxonomy): domain Eukaryota; kingdom Metazoa; phylum Chordata; class Aves; order Piciformes; family Galbulidae; genus Galbula; species Galbula dea. The sequence goes on along the minus strand of VWZX01006239.1, from coordinate 94,932 downwards.
ATTGTAGCAAATCATGCTAAACTGAAATCAAATTTAAAAGAGGAAGACTACCAATGGCTTTGAGACACAATCATCTATCAAGCAGCAAAATCAATCAGAAATACTGGTCATAAATAAACCAGGGACTTTTCTCACCATCAGCATAGATGATTCTATCCAGATTTATGCATTTATATCAGTTAGTAAGGAATCACACATACATATGCAAGATTTTTAGTTAAAGTACTCTTTTTAATCACAGAATATCCTGAGTTGGAAGGGACCCACAAAGGTCATCGAGTCCAACTCCTATTTAGACACAGGACAACCCCAAAGTCACACTATGTGTCTAAGAGCATTGTCTAACACTGTCGTCTTAAACTCCATGAGAGTTGGTGCCATGACTGCCTCCCTGGGAAGCCTGTTTCAATGCTCCACCACTCTCTGGGTACAGAACCACTTCCTAACATCCACCCTGAATCTCCCCTGGCACAGTTTCATGCCATTCCCCTGGGTCCTGTCACTGATCACCAGACAGAAGAGGTCAGCACCCACCCCTCCCTCTCTGGTGAGGAAGTTGTAATCCACAATGAGGTCTCCCCTCAGTCTCCTCTTCTCTTGTCTGAACAGACCAAGTGATTTCAACCTTTCCTCATATGACTTTGCCTCCAAGCCCTTCACCATATTTGTGGTTCTCCTCTGGACACTCTCTAATAACTTCATTTCTTATATATTTAATATAAATAAAGAGCTTGTAAATTTAGATAGAAATCTACAGATGTATAGAGAGAGGCTAACTTTACCTGTGGGGGAAGAAGAGCTCTCTTTTGTATTTTATAAAAAATGGAGAAATATTCAACTGTCTATTGGACCAAAAGACCAAGAGAGTGAGATGCACTGTGACCTTCCTTTACAACTCAGGTTCACTAGAATTTACTTTACTATACTACTTTTTCTGAACACTCCTCTTTACTATCTACTGCCTAATATTACTGCTTAATAAACAAGTTCAAATATGTAGTTGTTCAGACTTCTTTATTCAGTAATCTCAAATCTGATTTCAAAGTGGTTAATTGCATTCCTTACCTTTCTATGCCATATTTTTCATAACCTGTGTTTTGCAAGTCACAACGACAAAGATTTCTGCTTTATTCCTAATTGCATATTGAAGAACCACTCACCCATAGCTGCCACTAGCAATTCAATGTTCAGTATTTCTTTGTAGGCCACTAGTACCTACCATGATACCTGCAATGAGGTACTGCAAGACAGCATTGCTACTCAGGGGTACAGGAATCAAGGTCTTGTTATCGGGACAGTAGCTTGTGATGAAACTGTGCTGCCTTCAAACACAATAAGCACAGGAAAACCAGTTCTTCCTCATAACCTCTATGTGTGCTATATGACAACCCTCAGAAGCTGTCTTACTTAAATCAATCAGCAACCCATAAAGTTGTCCAAAAGGAATAATCATGCAGCCATTGCAACATGTTCACTGACTTCCATGAAGAAGCAAAGAAGTATCAAAGAAGCTTCTCAAACTCTTTTTGCAAGCTGTACCTAGCTAGAGTCAGCTCTGTGTGTAGAGGACAGAGAATATAATCAAAACCTCAAGAAACTCCATGTAAATTTAGAAACCTGCAGAAGTATAAATCACTATTCCATTAGAGGAGACAAAAGAGAATATTAAAGCTATGGATCTACAGAGCTGTACATGGAGTGGCATGCAGCTACTGACACAAAATAGTGGTGGGAAAATAAGATTAATAGTTATTGAAATTTTTCAAAGCACTGAGGTCAGATCTGCCTTGATGGAGATGTCAAACCATCAAATTGAAAGAGAAAGGGGCAAGTTAAATACAGGAGCCATAGTCAGCTGTCAGTTTTTAAGTTCCCTGTGATAACAGTGTAATTTTCTTTATGTGCCCTCAGGAACTTTGTAATAAACTTGCTGGAATTTGTTGAAGCTCATGTTCTTTCTTTCCTATATAACTCACTTATACAGAAATAGTGCATATTAAATCTGAAGAATTCCTACTGCTTCACCAAGATTTTATTAACTTAAAAATGGTCCTTGGTTACTCATCCAAGTTAAACTGAGGGTCTCCAAAATCAAAACTGCCCTTTACAATGCTCAAAATCCAACAGTAATATTTAGTCCTGCTCAGAACAAGCTCTCTAGAGTAACAATCTGTCCCTATAAAATATATGTTTTTAATAATGATCATAAATGTCAACAAGAAAACACAGGGACACTACTGGCATTCAGACTTGCAACTCCTGTTTTATGGAAGATTAAGTTGTTGCTCAGACTGTTCCTTTGCATGTAAAAGATTCTTCATTCATTTTAAATTAATGCTTTGATTCTCCTTTACCTTCAAAATTTCAAAACTCAAAATCAAGTTTAGAGAAACTCAAACTTAGTTGGGGATGCCCCTGCTCACTATAGGGAGGTTGAACTAGATGACCTCTGGAGGTCCCTTCCAACCCAGATGATTCTATGATTCCATGAAGTAACCAATGCTGTGAGTCCTCAAGGCCATTAGCTCCAGAGTAGACATTTTCCAGGATTAAAAAAAAGCTACAGAAACCTGCAATGAGGCAGTGTATGTATAATGGTTGCAGTTTTCTGATGCCCTTTAACTATTTCAACATTTCATTGCAAGAAAGAGAAGTTGCATAAAAATACAAATTGCACCTGTCTTGTAGTTTCTTAATGCACTGGAACACTTAAGTGTCTCAGGCATTAGTTTATAAACTACATTATCAAAGACTGATTCGACAAGAAACTTGCTCTAGATGAATTGATATTTCAGGAACATAAACCTGAAATTATTAAGAAGGTTGTTTTGAATAGTCAAACCTGTGCTGTGTGTCAGCTCAAAGCAGTTTTGGCTGCAGTATATATTGCTGTGAAATTGAAGCATGCGGTATCTTCAGGTGTGGATAAAAATAAACAAAAAGTGTTCAAATCTGCACATTGGAAATAATATTTGCAACTGTGCTCATATAACATCCCCTGTTATATGATCCCAGCAGACATGCAAGCCTGAAACTATTTCAGAGGTGGTAATAACATAAACCACCATCCTGAGAGATGATTAATAAGAACATCTGATTTATGTTCTACATGTCACTCCTGATTCTATCACCCATGGAGGCAGTCTGTTTTCTCTCTGACTGCCACAGTCCTGGGATTTTCACTCTTTCTTCACACAGAGCATTTTTATGTCTATTTTTCAATTCCCTGAATTTTTTTGCTTACCTTTCTTTTTAAGGACTCTTAAGGAAGGCAGCAGCCACAGGAAACCATACAATTGATAGATAAAATGGCAGACTATCAGAGTTTGACTTGTTGCTTTATGTTACAGGCTACCAAACTCCTACAGTTGAGTTCAATTGCCCTGTCTAAGAGTATATATCCACTCGATTGTCAAAGGTGGGGCTGCAGCCTGTGTACACACATCTGAAACACCTTTAAATGCACTAGTTTGGGTGAGGAAGGTAGAGTGGTTCTGCACAGGCTGTAAAGCCCTCTTGAGAAGCTGTGTAAGTATCCAGGCAATTAGGTTAGGCTAAGCTCTGTGTTGCCATGACTACACTGCCAGGAGTACCTTACCCCTTTCAAAACGAGCTGGAGCAACGTACAGGAGCTGAAGAAGTCACCACAGACCTGCTCGGTACTCTCAATCTTCAGTACAAACAGGAGCTACACAGAAAGCACAAGAGCAACCTCAGCTCTGTGTCCTCTGTTATCTGCTCTGTAAAATAGAGCTGGAAAATATGAGGTTTTCATTTGTCAAGTAGATTCTACACTGATCGAGCTCTCTGGAAAACAGAAGCCTCCCTACAGCATTGATGGCAGCATGTATACTCAGCAGACTAGACTGAGTGGGAGCAGCTAGCATGGTACCTAAGGAGTGTTATGCTTTAAATGCAGGTACCTAAGACTATGAAGCTTTTTTGAAAATAAAAGTCACACCTTTAAATATATAAATAAGGAATGAACAATTTAATTATAGCCATCTACTTTCTGCTATGTTTTTATTTCAACTGTAGTCCTCGTGACAGTTAAATTCCCTAATTTTGACTCCTGTTTTCAGTGTGAGTTGTCTGCTTATGCTTCTTCTGAAATACATAACAGGGCTCAAGATAAATTCTGAAAATACTGAAGTGTCAAGAGAATAAGCTTAATTATGGATATTTGTGTGTAATGCAACATTTAAGATATCCTCCCTCAGTACATACCATGAATTACTTATTGATAGTCCTAGTGGACAGGTAATTTATTACCTGCTTATCTTTGCTGTACAAAATTTAAAAATGCAAATGTAACAATCTATTACTTAATGATAGCTTCTGTTTCTTTCATCTAGGTGTTTACTGGAACAAACCTTTGGAGGAAGTTCTTCCTTGGAGTGAGGGGCACAAGGATTATTTCTGAGCAAAACATCAAGTTCTGAAACATCTAATTTAGATCCATATGTTGAAAAAAACCAAACAAAACCAAACCAAACAAAAAAACCCCCAACCCAACCCAAACAAACAAAAAAGCCAGCCCCCCCCCCCCCTCAGCTGTTTCACCTTGCATTTCCTGAAGTCTCTAAAAAGGTCTCATATATCTTGCAGGAGGGATACTTGGATATATACTGGGAAGTGACTAATTGTAGGACAACTTATCATGTACTTTGTCTTCAAATATTATGCAGATGCTTACAGACAGAGAGTAACTCAGGTGGGCATACTACATAACTGACAAAATGAGATGATTGAATGTCTGGAACAACTAATAGATCCTAACTGAGATGATGATGATTGAATATTTGGATCCACAAATTTACATAAGAATTCAGATCAAGGATGGATGGAAAACAAGCACTTGGGGATTAATCATCTATCTGTGGTGGTAATATGTACCACTGAAATATCCATTCAGTCAGGGGAAAAAAAAAGTAAAACACCATCTATTTTGCTATATCACCTACTTATTCTGCTTTTACAAATATGACTGCAAATATAAGGTTGGTGCCATAGCTATTGATGTAATTCTGAATATGACAGTAGTACCTACAGATTCCAAGAAGGAGGCACATTAAAATTTGGATATTGCACAAACACAGTGTAAACGGATTTCTGCCTAAGCAGCTCAGCTGTATGCAGGAGACAGAAAAGCTGGAAGAAAAAGACATTAATGCCTCCATTTTCTGAATGTGTAATGTGACATACAACCTTAATGAATTGCCATGTCCACTGATTAATGTTAAAGGAACTTAGGTATCAAATAACTCTGAAACTGTAGACTGAAATTCTGTGTCCTAATCTGCAGTTAATTTAGGAACCAATTTCTAACCTACTGAACCTCAGCTGAGAGATTTAAATATGAAACATACAAAATCCACCAAAACCAAAAAAACCTAAACATCCTCTTACCTGCCCCCCAGAAAAACCTCAGAAGAAACTGAGCAGCATTCTTATTGCTATTTCATGAAGTCTCCCTTGTGTTTTGAAAGATAACACAAATGCCATGCCAATTGACATAGTGCATTTTTCTTGATTTGAATTCATTTGAGACAGATATTTTGGTCTTGTACCTTTTGTATTAAAAGAGTAAGACCTGTCATTTTCAAGATGATGTACAATGGGAACACAATTGCTATTAAAAAATAACATGACAAAAAAATACCCTTCTTCTGCAACTGATACCCTTCTTCACTGCAACTGATGGTCTAGGAAGACAGCCTTGATGATGACAATATGAAAAAAGCCTTCAATCTCAAAAAACCCTACCTTAATTTTGGGTTGAACAGAGCACAAACTAAATTTAAAAACCAGAGCTGGGGCTATGCAGTTGTATTGGCAGCAAATCTAATTTTCAAGCTGCCCTCAGGCACCTAGACCAGCACAATATTTGAAAGGATGTGTAGAGCATTATTGTTTGATCTCTGTTTCAAGCTCAGAATTTGCACTATGCTTCACTCTCTATTGACAAACATCTCTGCTCTCACAGACAAAGCTAGGTACTTTGCCTTATGACTCCAGATGCCTTACTTAAGATTAGGTGAGCTCACAGGGAGCAGGATGAAGCTCAGAGGATGTCAAGACACAGAAGAGTCATGAAAAATACCAACTGCACTTTTGCACTGTCATTTCTCTGTTTTGTTACTAATATTGTTTCAACCAAAAGGCACCATGGAGATGAGTATATAGTGTGTGGAGAAAGCAAGTCAGTTTCCTTAACTTTTCTACACCTCACAATAGAGAAAATGTAATGAGGCTGGGAGGAGTGATTGAGATATAAAAGAAGGATAACATTTATTCCTTAATGAATACATTTAGATGCTATGTGCTTTTGTAAGTTGTTCACTGTTAATTATACATTTTCGTTGCCTCTATAACACCTTTTTCACCTCCTTTTTGTATTTATCAGGGAAATGCAATGCTTCTCTCAAAATTGGTGTGAATCAGGGAGCAGATCATCTTTACACCATATAATAGTGATTTTTTTGTAAAGCACTCCTTTAGAAATCCACACTCAAATATTATGGAGGACAATAAGAAAACCTCAGGTTTACTATTCTCAGATCAAGTTCATGACAACATTTCTCACAGGAGTGCTATTAGTTACAGAATAAAACCCAAACAAAACACTACTGAGAAGTTAGGCACAGGTAAATTTTGTATCCTGTACATCAAGAATTTTTTAAAAACAGTCAAATAGTCTTTCCTTTTTTGAATTTATCTTTACCAGTGCTTCATTATGTTCATCTTTTTTGTATGCAATTGAATATTGCACAGTTTTGTTTTACATATAGTTGAGACTAGATTAAAGCATTGCTCCTTCCTTGCCTGAAGAAATAAATTCAAACAAAAATAACCATCAATTAATTGCTTTTTGTTGATGATTATAATTGGTTTTATACTTTATTCCAGCAATTGTTTACACTGTAATTTTAACTCAGAAACTTATGAATATAAATCAAAATTTCAGGACTTAACATTTAAGAATGATGAGAAGAAAAATCCAGGGAATATTTTCTACCTTCTATATTATTGCTTATAATGGAAATACGAGAATCAGTCAGAGATGACTAATCTTCTCCCTAGCTCTTAAAATTAAGTCTGATTATTAACTGTAGATTACATTTCAGCATTGTCATACTGAGTTAAAAACATAAAAGCTATCTGTTCTAACAATATGTGAATAGTTTTAGTTTATGTACTCATACATGCACATACATGTAAGCACTACTAGTGACTGGAAGGTAGAGGGCAAAGAAAAGACTTTAAAGATTGTTTCAAGCTTAACTTTAAATAGATACATTCTCCTAGCACCTGTTTCTATTAATGGAAAAACACTGTTCATAGCTGTTAAAAACTGTGCTGTTCTTAGCTGGACATTCAAAAGAAATCCTGTAGAAAACACATAATTGACTTGTGATAAAAAGAGAAAGCTTACAGTGAGCAGAAAGGAAGGTGGCACAAGCAGGGTCTCAAGTAGCTTCAAAGGCTCTGATAATTAAAATTATTTAGTTAGAAGCATACTTTCTTCTCCTCATATGTGGTAGGTACAAGTATTCTATGCTTCCTGAAAAGAGAGGCTTCATATTTTGTCTCTAAACATATAGGGAGGCTTCCTGTAATAATTCAGCTTCATAACAAAGAGATTGAGAAATTAGACTAGACAGAAAAATTGCTTATATTAAGGACTTTCAAAGTTTATATAACCTCTTTATAATAGATACAAACTTGACTGGCAACCTGAAGTGACAGGCACTGTAATTGAAGAGACTTAGGTTAAAATCAATGATTGAACTTTAAAGTGCTAACCAGAGCTATAACGTTGATTGATTTTGAACACTTTTAAGCCTACTTATCAAACGACCCAGACTGACAATTAGTAAAGCATTAAAATAATGAGTTCAGGAAAAAACAAGGGTATTGATGAGAAACAGGGAGGGGAGCAGAGAAGAAAAGTCAGAACACCTGAATTTCAAACCTGAAAATATTTCTCAAGTGATGAAAACACAAGTCCACTGCTGCCTAAATGCAGACAATAACCAAAAACTTAATTAGAAGAAAAAGCCCTATTAAGTTTAGATGGCTGCTGTAATGGAAGAGTGGTGATGGGAATTATTCATACTGAATAATGTATTCAGAATTAATAAATATTTCTTGTTGAACATACATTAGCCAAAAAGCTCACATATCTACAGATATTATCTAGATATTTTTAGATGCACATCAGCCTTTTGAACACTGGTGCTATTTTCTGTGAGTTTTCTGATGCCATTGACCTCCTTTAATTGACTGATTCTGCTGGGCTAACACTACACTTCCGACATGTTTCTTTATGCAAAGGGAACTCTGCGGGCCCAAGATCTGTCCCAAAAAAATGTTATGGTCATTTTGCACTATAGAAGTTACTCAAAACAACTGCAAGCATAAGGGGAAAGAACTGTCTTAATATCCACTACCCAAAGAGAAATCATATATGTGTTAAGCAAAGGTCTATCAGAGGCAAGGCAGCACAAGTAACAGCATCTGAATGCGCATGCAGAGAAACTTAAATTAGAACCACTGAAAGAGTTCAAGTGGTGAATGTGCAGATAAGAACATTTTTGGTCTATCTGACGTATGTCTGCTCAACACAATACACTGATTGATGTTGTCCTTTGGAACGAGACAAGCTGAGAATACAAATAACCCCTAAATAGCAGCAGGTCTGAATTCCTGCACAGACACTGAGCATTTACAATCTGGAGAGTGAGGTGTAAAAATATCATTCAAATTAACACCCATGAGGTGTCTCTACTTGTCCTAGCTAAAACCAAAAGCCAGCAACAGCTTTGAGGAAAAGATTTTCAAAACCATCAGTGGAGTTATCATACCAGACTAATGACATCACCCTAAACCCACTCATTTTTCATAACACTAAGTCAAATATTTGGGAACAAGTACCTACACTTTTGGCATCATATATATTGGAAAGTGACCAATTAAAAAGAGGTGAACAAATAGTGTCTAGTAATTTACACTCTCTAGATTGTTTTTCTTGTTGAAGTTTCAAACTCTTGAGTGCAGACACACATTGTCCTTGTTTATGTCTTTGAAATTCATACCCAAAATGCACAATGCTACTTGCACTTTCAACTCTATTTTTTGTTGGCTTTGTAGGCTAAAATTCTTCATGGAAATGACAGAGCATCAGTACACGCCTCAGTTATTCTCTGGCTGCATCAGTAGAATCATCCCTGACCTACTTTCCCTTATTTTTTCCATCTGCACTTTTTAATTATGTTCTTATTTACAGGGCTGCCATTTAATTCCTTTCATTTCTTGTTTGAAAATGTCTCATGCATGGGAGCTTTTCTCTGCTACTGACCTTTCCAGATTCCATTATTTTGAGACTTCTCTACATGTTATTCCAAATAATCATGCTCTTTAGGTCAGTGACTAATGGCAAGCCCAGAAAGTGACAGCACTGTAACAGACTATCAAACAGAAAAGGAAAATATATAACTGCCAAAGTCTGAAGATCTAGATACCAAGCCACAACAGAGATAATTCTCCTTAAAATCCTAATTCAAAGAAGAAAGAAGGAGTCAATAGTTTAACCAAATTGAACACTGTTAGCAAGATACAAGTCTTAGCCAAATAGTTCAGGTCACCTCTTACATTGTAAAATATTTTGAAGCATCTATAAACAGAGATTAGACAAAGGAACAGGAACCAGTGGTGCATGCTGAGTTATACTTTTCATAAACCAAAGGCAGATACACCAAAAAAAAGAAGATACATGTTCTGGAAGTGTATCACTGAAATATAAAATCACTAAGTTCCTCTCTCTGAGTTCAGAACTATCAATGTGCTCAATAAAGGACCATTTGACAAAGTCACAACAGGCAGAAATTGTTTACATTAACTTGCACTAGTCAGTCTAATTAATAATTTATGATTCCTTTAGAGATGCTGGAGACATTCTACACTTTCCCAAAAGATGATTAATCCCACCAGGTTTTTGGTGGGAAACAAGGGTCTAGAGAGACAGTTTACTACAGAGAAAACAGCATGACAAAAAGTATGTTACTCTTCATTTGCATATTCTGAAAACAAGCTAAATAAAAGAGAGACATTTATAGATTATACTGTCTGAAGCAACAACCAAAACCCCTCCCTGCAACAACACACATGGGCAAAATAAATAACTTTAAGAGCATTCCTGGGATATGGTGCAGCCAATAGCACCATCCCAATTTTCATTTACATGATTTTTTACGATATAGTGCCGAAACCTCAGCTGCTATAAGCAATCATTATTCCATTTAAGTCAATAAGATTTCATTAATTTATACTAGTAGGATGTTTGGTCAATAAAATTTACAATCAAATGAAAAATTAGAACAGATGGTGCCCAGAAAGATTAAGCAACTCCATGAATTTAGCCAAAATAGAGAATCTGAAGAAACAAGGCCTTTATTCTTTAAAAAACAAACTAAGGGACCTTATTCAGAAAATGCTGAAGGAGTAAGGACAGATCACAGAATAGCCAGAGTTGGAAGGGACCCATTAGGATCATCTAGACCAAATGCTCCAATGTAGTTTGAAACTTTGTCACAGGAAGAACCCAGGATATAGACGGAAACTTAAGGAAGTTTTAGGACTTATACTACAGAAGAAGCACACTACCCTTCAGGGGACCATTTAAAATACCCACACACACTGGGGGAAATTTCTTCAGATTTTTCTTCATCTGATTCCCACAGCCCCTAAACTACCTGTTCTTTTTGAACCCTGACATGACGGTCCTACTGTGCTTTCACAGGGCACTGGAATTTTACGTGCCAAGGACTTTGTTGTTGTTGTTGTTTTAATAACACCCAATATTCACCCAAGAGCTGTACACTGTAGTAGTGACTCATTTTACAACTACAGGAAGTACATATCTGCATTGACAAATAATTTTAACAAGCAAAATTAATGTGTGGATTTCACAGAATCACAGAATCACAGAATATTAGTAGCTGGAAGGGACCTCGAAAGATCATCTAGTCCAACCCCCCTGCCACAGCAGGATTCCCTAGACCAGGTCACACAGAAGCGCGTCCAGACAGGTTTTGAATACCTCCAGAGAAGGAGACTCCCCAGCCTCTCTGGGCAGTCTGTGCCAGTGCTCTGGCACCTCAACTGGGAAAAAATTCCTATGTGTATTCACACGGAACCTCCAATGCTTCAGCTTACAGCCACTGCCTCCTGTCCTGTCACTGGGCTTCACTGAGAAGAGCCTGACCCCATCCTCCTGACAGCCAGCCTTCACATATTTAAAAGCATAGATGAGGTCACCCCTTAGCCTCCTCTTCTCCAAGCTAAAGAGACCCAGCTCCCTCAGCCTTTCCTCATAAGGAAGATGTTCCAGCCCCTTCATCATCTTTGTGGCTCTGCGCTGGACTCTTTCCAGCAGTTCCCTATCCTTGTATTTGCAAGAATAAAGTTTTGACACCTAGCTACAACTAGGTATAATTTTGTGTACACAACAAAGCTCCTTGTGAAGACTTTCTCTGAAAGGAGCATAAAAAGTTAAAATATTACAAGTGTTTTGCTCCCCTGGGGACCTAGTCAGATCCTCTTCCATCTTAGCTTTAATTCAAGCAGTCAACATGTCAAATATTTTTCAGATATACCAGCAAAGTATTTATACAGCTATGCATATCTAACAAACAAGAAGATACTTTTGTCATCAACATGACCTTTGCAGGGACCACTGATATACTGAGGAGTTCCAGTGGTATGCATACGTGTCCGGGCCACAGATATGGGGATAGTTACACAATTAATTTCCTGGTCCAGCTCTGAAAACCTCAATAGACTTGGTATTTGAAATAAATCTTAGGTTTGTTATTTGTTATAGTTAAAAAACATTTCTGATGCTGCTACAATTAGATGTGCATAGGCTATGCTGAATTTCTCATCCTTTGAATTTAAATAATTTTTGACATTTTTGGTACATCCTGCCATAACACAGAAGGTAAGGATTTATATACACCTATGTTTTCATATATTGCATCTTGTCTCTTTCTCTCTCATTATACACATAATGTGTAAAAGTATATATAAAAAAGTTTATACAAGCTCCACACACAAATTTCACTCCTGCAAAGAAAACCCGTCAACCTACAGCACCACTCATGCTGTGACCCCCATACACTGTGAAGAGGAGTCCACCTAGAGAAAGAGGAGTGATGGCCTACCCAGCTCATAAAATGCATCAGGAACAGGCAGCCATGAGAAACAGTATCCTCAGACCCTCCTCTTTTAAGATTCCTGAAAACACTTCGTATTCTATCTTTGCATTCATAAGCTTTCCTTCGGTCTCCTCCTCCCTCCTATCAGTTCTAACTTCCTGAGTCCTCACTTCTCAGTTTCTTTGGCAAGCAAGACAAGACAATATAATAGGTTGTCTCTGTATACAAGCTGAAAGATTCCTTTTTCCTCTTCTGCCCAATGCTCATGTTGCAGTGCAGAATACACTTTTGAGATTAAAAACCTGCAGAAATACATACATACAGAAGTAGTTGCTGAAAATTCATGAATATAAGGAATAGCAAGTACTTGACTGCATATAGAAAAGCTGCAGTACAGGGGCAGCTTCCATTGGGACATCATGTATCACAACAGCAGTACTTTATGGATCTGATTAAAACCAGTCAATTATTGTGAGTCACAGTATTCTCAGAGTACCATACTCTTTACAGCATCTTTATATATTCAGAATTATTTGCCAGTGGTACGTGCATATACAAAGAGTTAAATGTACTAGACCCAACTATTAGCCACCTTAAGTAAGCTATTTTACACTGACAGAAAAGCTGGAGAGTAAAATGTCTCAATGCCATAGATCTTGCCAAAAAAACCTAATGCATAAAATCTTGCCACTTGAAATATATGGTTGTATGCAATATAACTACTTACTGAAGAAATAGCTTAAGAGAAGAGAAAGGCTCTCATAGTTTGAAGAAGGACTTGCCATCAGACTGGAATAAAGAGGTCTCCTCATCTTAGTATTTATAAAGTTCCTTAAGAACATATGCAAGTACCTAAACTGATAAGAAATCTAGCTGAAGGTTTACCAGTCTATGCATTTATCAGAACAGCTAGCAGAAGAAACAGCATATTAATCTATATTCAATCTTACAACTTTGTGTCCCAGCCTAATGTCATAGGATCCTCAGAATGTTTTCCTTCTCTTTTCTCTGATGGACTTTCAGGTGACATTTTCAGAACCAGGTGCTTAGGCAAGGAGGAATTGTCTATTTCCATTAGTATGGGCATCCCTCCAAGGTAGCAAAGGGGTAGAAATTATCCTGTTAGTGCCAAAGTGTAGAAATTATACAGTCTTTCAGAGCAACTCAGAACTGAACAGCACACAGTCAACCTTCAATGCCAGAGGCAGAGTTGCTGCTGCCAGCAGAGTTTTAATGAAAACACTTCCTGAGATTTTTTGCTCCTTAACATTGAGAGTTTCTTTCACTTCATTTAAAGGAAGAAATGAGAAAAATACCAATGTTTTAGTGTGTCTTCCTTTCCCAAGTACAACTGTAGAGAGCAAATAAAGAGTAATGTTAGAAAAGTAGCCCAGAGGAAGGATGATTAGCTGAGTGAAAAAAAATAAATAACACAGCTAAGGATAAGCTGAACTGGTTCAGTTTAAGCCAAGAGACTTTCTTTATCATGTTGTGGGTATGCAGCCTGAGACCACTGGTGCACTTTATGAGAAATACTATACTTTCAAGTAGTGCCCTACGGAATTGGCTGAAGTTCAGATTTTTCAGGTTTATGTCTGAGTTCAGATAGAACAGACTAAAAGTGCCTAGTGGTAAATACTATTATCTTATTACTGCAAATATTGTTGTGAATAACCCTCCTATGTTCCCTAGAGAACAGCTGTTTGAAGCACATCTTGTGTTTTTTCAACAGGAGATAACATAAAAATTCTATTAATATATTACTGCAGAAAGTGCTAGTCATCAAGTATACTTGCACTCTTGCAAATTCTGATAATTCCTGGGGTTTATGTGATAAGGATTATGGGATTCTGTAGGGAATTTCCAATTAATTCTGAGATGTGCAGCAACAAACAGAGAAATCCCACATACAATGTCAGGCTTGGTTGTGCCCTATCTAAGCATTCAGTGTCAGGTCTTGTACTCCACTGTAAAGACACCATTAATCTTTCTTTACATAGCAACAGAAGTTAAACCACACAAATATTACAATTTATATTACAGCTTCAAATTTAACTAGTAAGAGGAGAAACAAAGTTATTTTCTGCATTTGAAATAAGAGTTCCACAAATGTATACTGTGTATAGCATACAACAGGTTCTTGCTTTTTTGAAATGNCCTTCAGGTACTGGAAGGTGACTATTAGGTCCCCCCGAAGCCTTCTCTTCTCGAGGCTGAACAATCCCAGCTCTCTCAGCCTGATTAATTTCCTTTTGATTTTTGAATCTTAGCTGACCAAGTCACTAGGAGAGTTGGATAGGAAAAAGCAATTGAATCAAATTAGATAAAACACAGCTTGCAGAAGGTTGGGAAGAATTCACTGTTAGGAAGTTGAGGAAAGAAATGCAGCATTTTAGAATGAAGGCTCAGAGCTGACCTCACAAATTCTCTTTGTGTTTCTCTCCAGATCGACTGTGGGATTTATCATAAATGATTTAATACCTCTAGACTTTAATATACTTATCAGCAGTACCCTGAAAACAACAGTGTTTCTGTACTTCACAAAGATATTAGCGCTGAATGCTGGGTGATAATGAGTTGAATCCTGGATACTCAGATCTCCTGCTTCCCTTATTACTACATCTGTTCTGGTTATAATTACTCTGAAAACATCAAGTAACACCCACAGGCTGCCATTTACATCAGCTTTACACTTCTATGATGTGCTGAGCATACAACTAAAAAGATAAAAGAATCTGCCATAGACCAGTTTGTCAGTCCAAGAGAGATTTGCAACTCACCTAAAGCCTTCTCAAGTATAGCTTTACTCTTTCAATCAAATACAGTGAACAAGCCTTCCACATATAAAGCCTGAGTTTTTTTTTCCTTTGTACAGAAGAGGCTATTTGATATCTTTCCTCTTGGGCATGCTCTCTCCTGAAGCTTTTACCTCCAGCTGTACTCAATAGCCTATTACAAGAAACATGTGACTCCTGCCCAGCTGTCACTGGTTCCTCCATTACCATGGCCACATAACTAGAAAGGGTATACCTCCAAAAAAGTGTGTCTCTGAATAACTCTGGTTGTCTATAGAGCCAGGCTATAGCTTGAAGTCCATTGTTGCACTTATCTTGAATTTTTATTGGTGTTTCCACTCTGAAGCAGCAAGTGAAGCAATGGGAAGTGAAGGACATATACTGAGTCTAGGGTACTGTGATACCTTGAGAGCTCCTGATACCTCCTTCTGCCCAGTCACAGCTATGCAATAGCTCTTGGCTTTGCACATTTTTGAGCTTTTTGAACATTTAAGCACTTCCATTAAAAGCAACAACAGAAAATTAATATCTGCTGAATTAAATTTTTGCTCATCAAAATATCTTCTTTTTTTCCCCTTTTCTTTCTTGAGAGAACATTCTAAAAGAGATGGAAAAATCCTAAATCTTTTAAAGGATTGAAAGCAGTTGAAATAATTTGTAATTCCCTGTTTGCTACAAAATTTGCCAAAATTGAATGAAAACATGGACATAAATTTAGTTAATAAGGCACCTCTATAGGAGTTTAACTATCCAAACTACTCTATATTAGCAGCAAATGGATAAACAGAGATGGGCTGAATAATTCCTGGAATCTTCTTATCTCTTTGCTCTGACTGCAAGACACTCTAAGGTGACCATGCTTCTAACTCAAGCTTTGCAACTATGTGTGTCAAATTAGATCAGATGAATCTCAGCCAGAATAAGGAAAGATGTCAAGTTTTTTAATATCACCAGATTAGTACATACTCAAGAGGCAAGTAGAAATCCATACCAAATGTTTCTGATGTGTGTGGTCATGTGGAGCACAAGCTCTGCTCCTGGTAAAGAGTGTCCTTTTGGTTGAATGATTTAAAGCTGTACCAGTTGTGTAACATGATAACCTGTATAGGATACAGTTATTATATTGTGTAGCTAAGAAAGCACCCCTTTTAGGAATCGTATTAGCATACTCTTTAAATCTAACCTGAAATAACATTTGGGAATCAAATGTAAGCAATAGGGAAAAATAAAAAAACACCACAAAAAGGAAGGATTACTTCATTAGTCAATTATGCAAAGCAGTTATTTACCTTGCTAGTGTGTTTCATTGCATTTTTAATTTTATAGTAGGGTCTACAGTCTGAAATTAAAGACAGAAAACCCATAAGTATATGATATTTTCAATACTACTGCTGAAGGCACCTTGAAGGGCAGGCCAGGTTTGACCCTCAAGCCATCATCTCCTAACTACTTAGTTTTACTGAGTTTGAAAGCCCCCAGACTGAGTTTCAAGATACAGCTGTAACCTTACCTATTGTGCACATAGGTTAGGTGCAGCTATAATAAAAGTAATATCCCTCGTGTTCTTTATGGTCAGTTCCTACTGCACTCACTGTATCTGAACTTCAGTACAAAGAGTAGCTTGGTGAAGCAGCTTTCAGGTCAAGATATTGCAAGAGGCCCTGCAATTAGTCAGGTGATGAGCTTTCTGGTGAGCAGCTCTGAGGAAAAGATCCTTGCAACATGCACATGGCAAACTGCAAGCAACAAATGAGCCAGAAATGTGCCATAGCAGTAAACAGCATCCTTGGTTATATGAAGAGCAGCATAGCCATGAGATCACAGGGAGACATCATACTCTTCTTTAGTCCACATCTAGATACTGGGTCCAGTTTTAGTGCCCTCATTCAGTACAAGGAAGACATTGATAAACTGTAGTGAGTTCAGGAGAAAGCCATGAAGATGGCTGTGAGCACTTGTCCTTTCAGGAGAGGATCAGGGACCAGGGCTTGTCCATTGTGGGGAAGAGAGAGCTTCAGTGAGAAGGGTAACTGGTAGCAGTTTCCCAGTATCTATAAGGGAGGTCATCCAGCAAGCAAAGCCAGGCTCTTTGCCCTGATGGCAATGCATACTGCATTGAGAATGTATCAGACATAAATTTAAATGAGAGGTTCATACTACACATAAGGAAAAGCTTTTCCACCATGAGGATATTCAGGCATTAAAACAAGTTGCCCAAAGAAGCTGTTGAGGCTTCATCTCTGGAGGTTCTCAAGTCCTGACCAAAAATGTCTTAAGTAACCTGGACTGACCTAGCTGGCTCTGCTTTGATGAGAAGATTGGACTGGAGCTGTCCTGAGGTCTTTTCAAACTGAGGAACTTTGTGATGAACATTAACAGATCAAAGGTATTGACATCTACCTTTCACAGAATCACAGAATGTTAGGAGTTGGAAGGGACCTTGAAAGATCATCTAGTCCAACCCCCCTACCACAGCAGGAGCTGAAGTGGGGAAAAAGTACTAATGATTCTACTAGAAATGAAACATTTTTTTATTTAGTAAAGACACTTTTTCAGGCTGTGCCTTCTTTGATGCCAGAAGCAGAGTTCAGAAAAAAAATTGCTAGTTGCCTTTCATTGTCAAGGTAATTGGTACATATCATTTACAGACTATTTATTGGTGCTCCCATGATCTAGTGTACCATCATGAGAGAGAGCAAACATGCAGTATAATAGGTATTACTAGCAATTTGAGGGGGTTTGTTGGCACTTGGTAAATAATAGGCTATTCTAAAACTGCAAAAATGTGTAATATATCAAAATCCCTGCCTATGCTTAGAAGACTTCATGGCTGTAGGAAAATCACAGCACTCAGACCTGACTTGCCCAGAGGTCCAGTTGTGGTGGTAAAGCTATTCGTTCAGCTGAAACACCTCCCCTCCACTTTGCAGAAGCTACATCAGTAGCAGCTGCTTTTCATGGGGCTACATTCCTCCGTACTTGGGGCCTTAAACATCTCAGATGGGGTTTCACACCCCCATTCAACTTGGGCATGCTGGCAGAGCTTACTGTTTGAAACACAGCCTAAGACACCTGAAGATGAGGCAAATAAATCCAAAGCTTGAGTATTTCTATAACAAATAGTGCAAATCTGCAATGTTGGATAGCACAGCATCTGAAAGCCAAGTTAGCTCCATGCTTTAAATTTTCAGTATTGCCCAGAGAAAAGGTGTTCTCAACACTTTGTGAACAGCTGCAGCCCACATTATCCTGGTACTGGCACCCATGAGCAACATGTTTAATTTCCATGAGCAGATCTGTCCAGAAAGGGCTCTGCATTTCAAATGAGAAGCAGTGCTGTCTCTCCAGGGTGCTCTGCACTGAACATGTTAACTTCTCAATTCCATTCACTTCTTTCATATATCAAAGTGGAGCAGAAAAGAAAGCAATGTTTTTAAAGACATACCCAGCTTTTGTCTCCAACATCAAAAGAGAGTACAAAAAAAACTTATTAAAGAGAGGGCATTTCTTAAGTAAGAAGCTATCCATTTCCTAGCTTGTCTGTCAAAGACAACTGCTAGAGGAAGGAAGCACTTCTGATACTAAATATTCAAGCAGAATTAAGTTAATCCAATCTATGTATCTACCTATATACATGTAAAAGAAATCAAAAGCTATTCCTTTCTGTTGCAATAACTCAAAATAAAAGACACTAGGCTAGATCTTTGAATGTGTGGTGAAACCTTATTCAATACTGTGTAGAGGTAAAAAGGCTAAGCATGTACTTTTTTCAATCACATATGGATTGTTTGATTTTGAGAAGTGCTAAGCACCTGCAGCTTTTATACAAGTGGAGACTGTGAAGGTTGAATTTTTCCAGGAAAAAAAAAATAGGCTAAATTCCTCTTTCTGAAAGTTATTGACAAGAAATGCTTAAATATCAAAACAGCAGTGTACCTGGAATATCAATATGATGAGTTAAAACCTCACCCATTTTTCTGAAGTCTCACAGAACTCTCTCAGAGTAATGATTATGTAATCATTACTCTGTAAGTACATAAAAAGATTACATAAAACAAGAATATACCCTATAGATCCACCTCAGTTACTGCTTATATAGCTCCTTAGCACAAGTAAGGAAATTGAGGGCCTGTTTGTATGCCAATTCACCCAATTTCTATCACTTTTAAACAGAAATTCTTCCCTTTCACAACTGTTATTTTCCGATGCTGCCAATCTTAAACATTATGTAAATGTAGAATTATTCCAGAGTTAGCAACTGCCATGAGTACTTACCAGGACATTTGAAAGCTCTTCTATTTTTCTTCTTAATCAGAACATCTGAAAGTAAAATGTGGGGGTTTTTTCCTCTATGAGAAATAAATAATTTTGAAAAACCCCTGCACTTATGAAAAAATATTTAATTAAAATTATAATGAAAATGCATAAAGAAAATGTATTCCTTGGCTTTAGAGAAAGAATTAGTGTCTGTAAGTTTATTCTGGTAAGGAGTCTTTCATTATTAACCTGGATAATTTACAAATATTGAGAACTATTTCACCTAAGGCTTCTTGTCCAATGGTTTAAATCACTTCATTTGGAAAACTACAGTGAAGGTAAGATCTGTTTTATAACAAAAAGATACAGTACAAAAACATACAAGTACATATAGAGGCTTCCCTCTTAGGATAGTTGGAATCCCAACTCAGAAAAGAGAAAAGAAACAATTCTTGAAAATTACATTTTTTATTATTTTAGCTGCATCAAAGTTATGAAAGAATGGAAGACAGCAAAGAAAAGAAAGTTATCTCAATGGTGTTAAAGAAAGAAAACAGCAGAAAAGTGAAACACACTCAATGTGAAGCTTGTATTTTGAACAGAGGAGGTAATTAAAGGTTGAGAGGACTTACCCAACAGCAAGGCTGATCCTCCACACCTAAGCAGTGGATACTCAGGTGTCTGCACTTCCTATGATCTGCTCTGCCTCATCCAATAGTTGTAGCCTTGGTGCAAATGTTGAGATCTGACCTGCAGGAAGCCAGACGAGAAGGTCAGAATAATCTTAAAACAGCCCACAGCCTGTGAACCTGTGACAACTGTGGCCTGCATAACTGAAGGGAGTTTGATGTGACAAAGGGACAGAGGATAAAAGTAAATGTTTCCAGAGTCTTGGATCTACTCAGGCAACCATGCAAAGGTGAACCTTTAAGTCCTTCTGATTTAAGGAAACTTTTTAAGTACACATCAATTTCAAGCGTGCATTGAACTCTCCTGTTCTCAGTAAGATATTAAGATTAAATATCTCTTTTCAGTGTTGTTTTCAAGAGGGACATTTTCCTAAATTGGGATCTGTAGTAACTAAGTTCATCTTTAGGAGTATTGTCTTGTTAAACTACACTGAGGAGGAATGTGCTTCCTAAGTAATGGTAGTGCTTCTAGTCTTACCTTCTCAGACAAACACCTGTACTTCAAGAACAGTTCAAGCCTTGAGTCAGGCTTCAAATCCTTCTTGACACATCAACAAATATAGTCAAGAAATAAACTCAGGCTTATACAAAAGGTTGGCAGCTTTTTTTTTTGTCATTTTCAATGTGTAAAAGTTTTCATGCTACCATTAGTCCTGTGGGTGAGAACTGGCATTGCTGACTGTCATACTGTTGCTATGTTTAGCAGAAGTATTGCAAGAGCAGAGCCAATACATTCAACATGGACATCTTGAAGTGGCTATTTTTGAGTAAATGAATCAGAAGAGGGAAAAATCATGCACAGAGTTTCTTAGGACTTCAACCTTAGAAGAAGCAACTGCATATGGGAATTTGTCCTGCTTCCTTGATGGCAGTGCTGTAAAGTCCAAGGAAAGCACCTCTCAGCAAGCTGGGAGAGACAGAAGTCCAGGTCTCTGTACTTGGTACTACCTGTTATAAGCACTCTGCATCTACCAAGGACTGCAGCCACTTGCCTATCCTAGGTCCTCCACAGGCCTTAGGAGTGGATGTAATCTCACAGTTGCCTCAGACTGTACATTAGTAGGCAGATTTCCTAAACTGAGCATCAACTGCATTTCCAAACTTCAAAGCAGTGCTTCAACATTTCCAGAAATACAGAAAGAAACAGGAAAAAGAGAACTTTCAGGCTCTTTTAGGATTGTGGAGTTGCATTTACAATTCCTTGTACTGGCAAAGGAGTTCACAAATCCCAGCAGGAGTCAGCCAGTAATATCCAACACATTGTGATGAGAATATTCCTCCAAATATCTTTGACTTTCCAAGGCTATGGGCAGATTGTTATTTAGAAGAACCTGCAAGTAGGCTAACCCACTTAGGTAAAACATCTGTTTACAGGCACAGGGTCAGTTCTGTGAATAACTACAATGAAAGGCTATGTTCACCAGAATTTATCATTACATCATACAAATAGTTAATATTCACATGAGTGTGCAAGAGGAACACCAGAGAAAGTATTCTTTCCTTGGTAATAGCCTTTTAGAGCACACCTTTTCTTTCTTTTTCTTAGGACAGAAAGATTTAGGTCAAGAAATATTGTTCATGGGAAAACAACCAGTTCATTTGCAAATCCTCTGCTCTTGGCAGGTTAACATTTGCCTAAAGGGGTCTCTGATGAGGAGAAAACAGGACTTTGGTTTCCATCACAGTCAGTCCATTAGCACTAGCCTAGATGAACACATACACAGCATTCAGAGACATGGAAAAACACATGTGTGCCCTCAACACAATAAACAAAATAGAGGGGTTTGGGAAAGAATTCTGTTAGCATTTTGGCAGGAGGGGGAAGGGGGAAAACAAATAACCAAAAAAAAAATACAAACAACCAAAAAACATGTCAGAGAGCATTTTGATTTTGTGTTTTGTTTGTGTTTGGGTATGGGGATTTTTTGAGGGGCTGGTTTTTTGTTTGTTTGGGGGTTTTTTGTGGTTAGTTGGCTTTCTTTGTTTGGTTGGTTGGTGTTTTTTCCCTTCTTTTAAATGATGTAATAGCCTCTGCTTTAATTACCTGCCTGGTATGGGAAGATTATTCCAGAGAGGTTGTGGAAACTCCATCCCTGGAAATTTTTAAGGCCAGGCTGGATGGGGCTCTGGCCAACCTGGTCTAGTTAGAGGTGTCCCTGCCCAGGCAGGTGGGTTGGAACTAGATGATCTTTAAGGTCCCTTCCAACTCTGACAATTCTATGATTCTCTAAGGATTCACCTCCAAGGAAGGAGCCGCTGCCTCAAGAACTTTACCTTCTTGCTCCCTCTAGTGTTCTTGCACAGTTTTACCTAGCCCTAACTTGGACATATTTTGCATTATTTCCCTTCCCATCCAGTCCAAACAGAGTGATTTGTTAGGAAAGGACCAAGATTGACTTTATTACAGTAATACTTTGAAATGTAAACCTTCACCTGGCATGCCACTAAGTAATCTACATTGCTGTATGGTCCTTTATATTCCTCAAATTAGTTGGTTTTAACTTTTGCAGACAAAGCCATATTTGGGCTTGAGAAGTAAAACACAAATCTATATGATACTACAGCTTCTTTAAGCACACATTTTAATTAGACTTTGGTGTCACAGGTCCAAGCTGTGATCACCAATTAAACTTTCATATAACCAAAGTAAAAATGTGTCTACAGGTTGCACTTAGTTACTTCATGGCATTATGGTGCAAATATATAAAACTAGCAACGTTCAGCTTCAAGAAAACAAGTTTTCAAGCTTAAAGAAACAGCAAATCTCCAGTAGCTGTCATCATTAACACATCTAGCCTGCTATATGTATGGTGGTATTGCTGAATAATGAATGCCTGAACAACTTGACTCTATATTAGAAGCAGTACTGCTACACTTGCACAGGATAGCAAGCAGCAACTTCATATTATTCCCCAAACACCACTGCTATTATATTTTAAAGGTTTATCTTTATTTTTGAAGAGAAAAGTTGCTAGGAACAATCACAGCATGACACACTGCCTGCCTGCAACTGCAGTCCACCTAAAGCAAGGCTGCTCCTAGCCACCTCAGTGGAACAAGTTCAATCTGAAACATCAAGCAAGCAAGACAACACTGATCAGTAGAAGTACTTACAGCATAAGTATCTGCAGAATCTACTGTGGACAATACTATTCTCTGATCAAAACATGGGCAGAGTCTCTAAAACTAGCACTTGTAGTTTTTGTAGACTGACATGCCAGTGGCAAGCTGGACACATCCCCATGGGTAAAGGGACTAAATCCTTCTCTGCTGCATCAGCACAAACCTCCTGCCACTGCCTGAATTAGAGGTGGGGAAGAGCAGAGCCTTGCTTCTCATAGTTTTCAAATACATTTTTAAAAGCTTTTTTTTTGTTGTTACACACAGGAACACCTTGGATCAGCAAGATATCAAATAAAAACAATTTCTTTTTTTTCTACATCTACAAATGACTGTATTAAGCTTGCCAGACAACGGTCATTATAATATATAAGTATTATTTCAGGTTCCCATGCATAATCAAAACTAAAGGTGTCTTTAATGATATGTAAAGAAGACATTTTTCACTTGTGTACTTCAATTTAAATTCTATTTCCTTCACTATGATATGTGCCTAAGACCTGGAAGGCAGATTTAAGCTAGGTGCTACATAAAGGAAAAAACTATAAGATAATGATGAACATCAGAGAAAGTTTTAGCTTTGTGCTAATGCTGAATCACTGACAGAGTGACAGATCTGTTTGATACACAGATGTACTTTTTTGAGAAATCAACTCAAAACATTTTAAAGGATCCACATCATGTTGTCTTAACAAACAAGGTCATACTCCCTTCTTCAGAAAAGCAATTCAATGGGAATCAAGAAAATGAGTCATCCTTATTTCCTCCAAGTCTTTAATGTTTCTGGCTGCTCATAGTTTGGTTTCAGATCAAAGTGAGATAAAAGTGAATTAAAGATTCTTCTAATCTCTTATTCGTATCTGATTAAAATATATTTCCTTTTACCTAATGCATAATATTGCTTTTCATATATTTTATTGTCTTTTGGTAAGAAAATGGAATACAATATGTTTGAAGAATATTAAGTTTTATTTGAATTTAGTAAATATTTTATCTGCACTTACAAGGTAAAAACATAAGTAAATGAACTACAACAATCATGAATATATCTATTAGCAAATTACATGTTTATGTTTATTTAGTCAAATTTGTAGAGTAATAAGCATAGAATTTTCAACAGAAAGGCACATAAGGGATTCATTTTCAGAGTCATTTTCATTTGGTAGGCTGAAAAACCAAGAAAAGTAGAAGCTTAACATTATTTTAAATATGTTCTATTTTGTTTGAAAAACTTCACAGCCAAAACTAATAGGGAAAAAACATTGTTATATCATGAACAGTCACAGTCCTGTCTTAGCAATGTTGCTAGCTAACATAAACACTTTCTACTGGAAGAAACTGCATGAAAGAACAAGTCCTTGGTTTCTTCATGCTTGCTGGTATACTGACATTTTTCTCAACATTTCTCTATTTTACACCTAGCATAGTGGCTCTGCTAGGCAGATATTGTCCTTTTGAGATGGCTCTTTCCACCAGACTTTGACTTCATAATGTAATTAAGACCTGGACTCCTACACCCTCTGTGGGCTTCATTAATGCCAAAGGGCTACATGCAAGCACACTATTTGCTTTTATGTCACTCTATATTACTGTGATCTAAATCAGTGTCATAACTATTTTATATGCTGCTTAGCAACAGAGGCAGAAACTGCTGCAGCTGGGGTCATCTGTAGCATTTCAGACATTGCTACATTTCCCATTTTGTTCATAAGGAAAGGACTGACCTGAGGAGACACCAGTAAGACTGGTAATCACAGCCCCACCTATTCTGGCCTCAGAAGATTCAAACCTTGAACAGAAGAAATTAATTTTATAGTAGATTTCCCAACTCTGCTCAGACCCCCTGAAAAAAAGCCCTAAAATGTGTCCATTGCTTTTGAGACACTTAATATTTGGGCTCTTGATTGTGTCAATAAGGACCTTTATGTAAGACATATACACTTTTCACCACTTCCATAGTCATATGAAGAAAGGCTAGTAGTCAAATTGACATTTTTTCCAGCCTGTGAAATCAACCAAAACTCTAATTTCCACAGCTATCAATGAAACATTGAACATAAGCAATGACAGATTGTGACAGACAGACAGTGATAAAGCAAAGCCAGCTCTGACTCTTTCACTTGAATCTTGAATATTGGCTCAAATAGACACAAACTTTGCTTTCTGTGAATATTATTTAATGTTTTTATACAGTTGCTGCTCTCGTGAACACAGCTGCTAGGAAACACTCTCCAGTAAACAGACCTCCACACATATTCTGTGGAAATAGTGCAGAAGCTTCAGTATTTTCTTTCAGGTCATCCTGAGAAGGTACTTTTCACCCAAAAGCTACTGATGCACCCTCTGATGGAAGATGCTAACTAAGAGCAAGTGTGAGATCTGGCACTGAGCAGAATAGGTGAAAGACATTGCTGATGTCTTTGAGGTCTTCAAGAGTAGCAAACTTACTTAAGGAAAAGACTCTAATGATTTAAAGAAGTGAAACTGAGTAATAGTCTGCAGAAAAGTCACAGCTCTTCAGTATTCTCTACAAAGACAATTTAGGAGAAGCTTTTCACATCCAAGATCTGGCAACCAGTACAGTGAGCAAAAGGCAAAGCAGCTATCAAGGGAACCAGTTCCCTAAGATGCTGAGGTTATTTCAGCTGTGGTGTATTTAAAGACACATAATACTAAAAAAACCATGAAGCAAGCTGCAGATGGACAGCACTGCAGGAAGAGCCAAAGACTGAAGGCATTGATTGCCTACCTGTGCAGTTGCAGATATTTATAAGGGAGCAAGGCTCACAGCAAGAACTTTCTAAATTCTTCCCATAATCCATGTCTTAAAGTGGTTAAAAAGAGAGCTTTCCCACTTTCTGGAGACAGGCACCCTTCAGGCACAGAGTAACATTAGGTATCTGCTGTCAGACTCCATCCCTGAGATCAGACACACAGCTGAGGCTTGGTGCTCATGATACACTCAAAGTGTGAGGCACAGATATTAATGAAAGGAGAAAGTGCACAGAGGATGGGAAAATCCAAGCTGAATCAGTTTACTGACCAAGTTCAAACCCATGGTGTTCTCATTCTTTGTCCACTCTAACCTTTCTTTTCTAACACCCTTCTTGAGAACCTGCCAGAGAGAACCCATGTTTTATTGTTTTCATGTAGCTAATTCAGTGAACTGTAATTGTAAATGAATAATTGAGGACTTGTTAGTGTTTGGAGAAACTGAATGTTGCTGTCCTTTTGCCCTTTATTCCTTTCCATTACACCTACAATATAAAGTGACCATAGTGCTCAAGATCTGGTCCTTCAACAACCACAGAGCTCTTATGCTATTTTGATCATTATTTAGCCTGGCACTGGGGCAAGGCCAGCTTCAAATTCATGAACAATATCACATTATAAATGAAATTTGAGTGTTAGAATTCTTCAGTTTTGGAAATTTATTTATGTCCTTCTTACAGTTAGCATTAATAATAGAAATAGCTTGGGCAGTTGTCAGAATTCTGGGAACAAATGTCCAAATGGCTTAAAGCTAAATGCATCCTTTTTGCAATTGGAAATATATAATATGATGTATTTATTCACACTTAGAATTAAGGCAGAAGTCTATATGCTATATACACACAATAACTCACTACTTTGTCATACATTTCTGTGAATACTATTTTAAAAATTTACAACATTTTATATATGGAAATACTTAAACTCCTCTATGTTACCCAGATGCTGAACATCTGGAAAATCTTTTTCTAATTGCAAACATTTGAAAATATGATCTAAGTCTGTGCATTAATTTTTACTCTCAGTTCATTGAAAACATGCAGTTAGTAAAAAAAGAGACTACTAAAATAGGAGCAGAGGGCTGTCTCAGTAACCAGCATGTAAATCTCTCAACTCTGGGTCATCAACAATCATTTTCAGTGACTAGTTGGCCACTGAAAAGTGCCACATTTGAAATCACTTAGCTAACTTTGGAAAGAGGAAAAAACCCAACAAAACAACAAACCTACAACAGAATGAAACTTCTGACCTTGATTCTTACCTT
Organism: Galbula dea; assembly: GCA_013399015.1. Lineage (NCBI taxonomy): Eukaryota > Metazoa > Chordata > Aves > Piciformes > Galbulidae > Galbula > Galbula dea. Next base: position 67,817 of record VWZX01006239.1, on the reverse strand, counting down.
TCATCTACTGAGAATATTCTCTTATGTAGATTCAACCTATTTTGGATTCACACATTGCTAACAGAATTATTCATAGTAACAGACTTCCAAGAAAACAATTTCAGGTTCTTCTTCTTAGACAATTATCATTAGCTACAAAGTACTAGATGACTACAACTCCTCAGCTAGATCATTACATGCTTATTCCATTTGATTCAGAATAAATGTCACACTCCTTCGCTCAAGTTCTCAGCTATAATTATTAGTCTTAAGAACCAGCTCTGAATGAAATTAAAGAAAAAAAAACCCACAGACTTTCATATTTTGTAGAAGGTGAATCAAGTTCTGAAAGACTTACATCTGAGGGGAAAGCTGAGTTTTTTGAGGGGTGTGGTTTTTGCACGTGGTAAGGTAAGTATATCAGGAATTGAATGATGTCAAAATGCCATGTGGAATAAAATTTTCAATATGCTCTATTTCAGCACAAACTAAAAGAAAGTGTTTCTGATATTTCTCTTCACTTATATGTATTACACTTAATTATAAACTAACATTTATTTCCTCAGTATGCAGGTGGAAGGACTTCTCTTTGATCTTACCTTATACCACAACGTTAGAAGATCCTTTTCTTTAAGATGTTTCTTTACATTGTCCATGACATGCACCAGTAGCCTAACAGCCAAATTATGTGTGTATGCTGTCCTATAGCTGGAAGAAATGAGTTGCACATGGAAATCTTACCTATTGACTTAATCATTTGCTTATGAAGCTTTCTTTTCCTTTTCCTTTATTTGCACTTTGTGGGAAAGCAGATATAAACCTCAGTGATTTGACCTGGCTAAGCTGAAGACGTGCATACACTTCTACAGTGTAGATGGCTTTGGTTATGGCTTTTACAGAGCTGCTGGTGAAAGGAGCTAGATTTCCCCCAACATGTATTTCCATGTGTCACAGAATCACAGAATATTAGGAGTTGGAAGGGACCTCAAAAGGTGATCTAGTCCAACCATGTAGTGATAGGCATGAGGGCACTTCTGGAACAACATTGACCACAATACAAAAATTTGATACAGAAGAAAAATGCTCTGATTTCTTTCAGTGATCCATATCATTTTCCAGTATGGAGAATCCTTCTGTTAAAACATTCAGCAGTGACTTGCCTGTTGATAGCAGCAAACTGTTGATTTCTGTGCAAGAATAAGATAGCTGCCCTTCGTGATTTCTACTTCATATATCTTGCACACAAATAAGTCATTGTACTTGCAGTATCAGTTTATTTGTGATGTATCTAACATGTGCTAGGAAGCAGGAAGTATTTTCTTTTTAGTTGTTGTAGGTCTCAGGAAAGTTTTCTGACCTAGTCAGCTCTCAATCACTTAAAGCAAGATCTTTGTACTGCTGGCTTTGATCTCCCTCTTTAGAAAGAAAAACTAAAAATGCTGACATAAAAAGTTTAAATCATATTAAACTGAATCAAAGCAAGTATCAGCTTTACTACTTATTAAGAAGACTAGAAAAGCAATATTCTTACCTAAACTGGTTTTAGACTGATATAGGAGGGGCACAGTTCCAGCAAGAGTCAGATTCAACTGCCTAAGTTATAGGATTTCAGATACCTGTGACTCATATTTCACAAGGACAGGCAAGCTCAAAAGGCACCCAATTTCTCTGCTGGAAATCACATTACACATCTTCTACTACCCTGGGGGAAATCTATCATCTTTGGTCATGAATGAACAAGTTTTCTTCTCATGACAAAAATCTCTATAGAATTGCCATATATATTTGGATTCATAAGGAGAATTCATGAGTTTTGCCTACCCATCCATGACTGTCACCACCTCTCCACTTCCACTGAATTTACTGTACTTTGAGTTAAGGTTCAGACCTACAGTTTATTTTTGACCACCTCATTCTATAATTGTATGAGAGTTAAGTTAGGGCCTGAAACAATCTCCTTCATGGTTGCCAGAAGCCTTTATTTTGACTTAATGAAATAAATAGTCCCTCAGGAATGTGAAAATAACCTCTCTAATTTCAGTGTTGAGCATTTCTGATAATCAGATGATTTTTTTAATTTTGAGCTTAATTCTAGTTTATCATTCAGGGTGAGGAGCACACTTTCATAGTCAGAAAACTTTCCAGTTGAAATAACATGAAGCTTTCCTAACAAAGATCTCACAAGAGAGTTTATTGTTTAAAATCCTCAGTTGTCTTTGTTTAAAATCCAGAGGTGTTAGAAGAATAAATATTTGTGTGATTTATGAATTCATGAATTCTTTCAGCATAATGTATAAGTGACCCTTTCTGTCCATACTCCTAGTTTAGGAATTTATTTATAAAAGTAAAAATAAAAATAATAATAATAATAAAAAATCTTCAAAAGACTTTTCTTGAAACTTACATACTTCAGGAAAGCAGCAAGTCAAGAAGAGAGAAAATACCCTCTGAGACAGAACCCAGTACACTGGAACTCAATTAGAATTTTACCTTCTTCAGCCATAAAAGACTGGTAGACAAGCATTGTTTGCCACTTGCCTGAATTAAATTGGATCTCTTGAGATGCATATGAAGCAATTAAAAAAAAAAAAAAAGAAAAAGGTAAAAAAAATTAGCAAACCCAAAATCAGAANAATGTTAACTAAATTTGCTCACCCATCAATCTGAAGTAAACCTTATTTACAGTATCCATCTATTAAAATGATATAATCTTTCACATTTTAGTCAGAAAAAATGACATTTAATTAGTGTCACACAGCCAAACCTTGAAAAGGTTTCCCTATATAAGCATTCAGCTAGGCTACCATTTTTCACTCTCACCACAGTGAGTCTTTTATGTTGTTATATGCTTCCCTTGGTCTAAGTAAGCTGCAGGACTGTTTTATTAATTCAACTCCCTGGCACACTTCCTAAGCAGGAATAAGCACTCTTGTCACAATTTCATACACACTGGACCTTTTTCCTCAGCTGCCTTACACCCTGAGAACCAGCATCATCTCCTTCCCCAAATCCATCCTCTAAATTTCCTTGGGAACAATTCATTTTTTAAGGACTTGTGATGCTTCAAAGAGATATATTAGTTAATAAAAGCCAAACAAAAAACCAAAGAAAGCCAAACAATCATGTCAGCAATATACAGATGTAGACATGAGAACAGTAACAAAAGAAACCCCTATGCACATGTTTCTGCCATATAGTCCCTTCTGAGCAAGAGCTCCAGAAACATTCTCCTGTTATGTGGTTTCTGACTATGATTCAAAGGTGCTTGACTGTGCCTTGACATTCAATTTCTTCCACCCTAAGATCCTGAAATTAAGCACAACACTTTCGTGATAACATACCTCTGTTTCTGCCCAGATTTCCTGCATCTGCCTTTTTCTTTCACCTCCACTAGCTCTTTCACACTCTGCTTTGTTGCAGCAATCCACCTTTAAGTCACCAATTCTACAATCTTAACTATCAGACAACATAGTCCAGTAAAATTGGCATCAGCTACTTTTCACAGGAGCCCCAAAGACTTGTTTAGGAAAAGGCAACAGTCTATTTCAATATTTCTTTTTGTATTGTTTTTTTCCCACTGCAATACCCAAGGAGTTTTTACTCATTAAATGTTCACTTCTTCCATCCCCATATAGGTTAAAAGCTGTGGCATAGCCTTAAAGATGAGAAAAGAGAAATAAGTCATTAAAAAGATACTTTAGAACTCCTCCTGAATAAGGAGGCATAAGGGAAAACTCATTGTCAAGTCTGATTTATGAAACCTTGTTAAATTTACTTAAGATTACTGGGAGGCAGACTAGTATGTTAATATCCTCTTTAACATGAGACATTATGAAGTGCATAGTGCATCCTTTATACAATAAAAAGGTTAATCTAGCTTGTTACAACACAGAACTGAATATGGCATTCAAAAGTCTCTCAGTTTGTGCTATTAAATACAAAAATTGGTGATAGCCTAGCTATTGCTACCATTCCATGGGGTTTTCTTGCCTTGTCATGTAAAAATAGATATTAAGTGTGCAAGCAGAAATTCACTGTAGTCAAATGAATGTAGAGCCACCACAAAAAAACCCTGCTATAAACTGTGACATTTCAGATCAGTTTGGGTTTTTTTCAGGTATTTTTTTGTTTTCTTTTTACACAAGGCTGCATTAATTAGATCATTTCTAGTATAAAATTCCAGTTAATTGATAAGCATTACTTTTTGGCAGATTTTTGGTCTGCATGTAACCAGCTTCTTGTTTTAATAAGAACTTGTAGCATTCTTTCTGGCCTTCAAATGCAAACTCACCACTGCTTCTACTATGTGTTTCTCATACACAAAGTATTAACAGCTGGAAAGCTATTCCAAGTAAAATGAGTGCATATATACACAAACACACACACACAGGTGCTGCTGAAGCTGAAATTCTGTTCTGAGTCTAGACTGGCAGGTGGTCATGATGAACAACAGGAGATTCTTGTGAAGAACATGAGGCTCCTTGCTGTTGTGTAGCAAAATTAATGAACACCTGTAAGACATGAAAAACAAGTAGGACTTTCAAAACAAGGATACTTCAACTGCAACTTTGGAGACATGGCTGATCATATCTTTCAGCTGCTTTCTTAAGCTTTTGTGACACAAAAGTCAATAATTTATGTAGAGGAAATCCCTCTAGAGAGACATTTTGTGAACTCTAGAAGCAATCCCTCTTCACCTCTCCAGCTAACACAGTAGTTGATGAATTATAAAAATAATGGTAAAATGAGTTACTAACTTATGCATGAAAATTATATTTTACTACTGCATGTCAGTGGGAAAAAATTGTTTTAATCTGCTTTAAAATGACACATCTGAGGAACCTGAACCTGCTGTTTCTATCAATAACCATCACAGATGAGGGTCCAAATATTCCAAGGTGGAAGTATACTCCTGAACATTGCAGAATGAAGATTCAACAACTAATGTGTCTCCTTGATTTGAGGTCTTATTACAGAAAGCCTCTTTTGCTTTTCAAACACACTAACTATTTGACAGCAAGGGATGTAAAGGAAACATGGCTATTCCTGATTCAAAAGATCAAATTCATACACAAACAAACTGAGGATATATTGTAAGAGTGATTGTTGTTCAGGAGAACTATTTTCCTGTTTAAAACTGACCCTCAGTCAGGGAGGGGAAATAATGGTAGGTGACTGAGGTGATGGATCATTATGAATAATGGAGAGGAAATAAGCTTGAGGGAATGATGCCTGAACAATCAACAGGCTAAATGACTCTATCTTTAGCCATTGAGTGAATAGATAATTTACAAGCAGTTAATAGATCAGTACAGATCAGAGTACTGCATTAAAGATTTGCACACTGGAAAAAGGATTAAGTTCACACCATCTGTCACAGAAAATGAATATTTTGACTAGATGTGACAGTCTCAGTTTGTAGAATACATAACAAGAAGTTGCATATGAAGATGCTGTTACACACCACAACCACACAGAAATCCCATCCTTGCCATCAGTCTGTTCTTCTTCTTGTCCAAATAGGATTTCACAGCTTTTAGTAGTGGGATCTCTTCTGTCTGCTTGTGCATTTCTACTGATCTCTGATGTGCAGCATAATACTCAATGAAAAAGAAAGCTCTCAAAGGAAAATGTCCTGTAAGTCTAAGGTTTACTGTAATTTACAGAGACTGGTTCAGCCTTTTCAAGGACTTCATTAAGATCTCAGTTTTTGGACTGTGGAGGTGGCAGTTCACAGTCCCACCTTTCATCCAGCAAGCATCTAGATGCATCTAGAACAAATATGTAACTTAGTGTGATTTTTTTGCTGTGCTCAACTCAGAAAGCAATGGGGTTGTAGTCTTGAGATGGCCTGCAACTGCTGGTTTATCTCATACACTAGGATACTCCAGCAAATGATACAGTAGTATTCTGTTACATTAATCATTATAAAACACAGCATGTTCAGCATGTTTAGACAAAGGAAAAGAAAAAATAAAGAAAAGGAAAAAATACCTGCTCTAATGTGGTTTGGCTAATGGAGTAGTGTTTGATTTGGAGAAAAGGTTTGTGATTCTCCAAGACTCTGAAGAGCTCTGCTAAGCATCCCTGACTTTGTGGTACATGGTACTCAAGCAGGTTAAGGTGCTGTCCCTTAAAACAAGCAGAAATGATAAAAACAGATACAAGTGAATACACATGATGATGAAGTTACACTTGCTTATAAGCAGCCTAGCTTCAATAGGATCTCATTGCATAACATAGAAAATATGAGCTTTTAAACAGGAATAAATTATGTTCACACTCAGAACACACTTTGTGCACATTCTGAGATGACATTTTGTTAATCTCAAATGATATAAATTTAGAACAATTTTATGCTATAGGTTTTTAATCCAACAGACTAGTGCTGTCACAGTGCAGTCTGGGAAAAGGCTGACAGAAATATACAGAAACTTATACACAAACAGTTTCAAATCTAAGCTGGTCATAGTTTTACATGATATTTTTCCTGAACATGAATAAAGTAAATAAAAGTAAAAAAAAGGCCTTTGGGAGTGGTTTTCTTTAGAATGTGATTCCTGTAGGTTTTTCATAAGGCTTCCTCTCAAATAAAAGAAATTCACTAAAGAGAGAGACTTCTTATCTCTGGACCTTATTAGAAAGCAATCAAAGCAAATATTCTCAGTAACTAGACTACATTCCTACTTCAGGTGAACACAAAGGCAGGTTCAACTTCATCAACAATAAAAGCAAAAAGAAAATTTTCACTCAGAAACAGGACCAGTTCATCTACATTGCCTAAATGACTGTTTGGAGTTGATTTAATATCATAAGTCAGATTTTTAAGAATTACTTAATAGAAAAATGAAAGAGATGCTGATACTTATTTTTTCCAAAAGGATCCAAATGTGTATACATGTTTTTTACCAGGCCATACTTAATCCTGCTATAGAAAAGATACTATGATGAGGACATTTATCTGTACCTTAAACTGTGTCCCAGGAAAATGCAGCTGTAGACATTCTAAAATAATTGTTTGACAGCTTCTTTCTTTACTAAGCCAAACCTTGACAGAATAGCCATTTCCAAACCTGAGAATGATACAGAGAAACATAAATCCATTTATCCACGCTACAAAGACAGGAAGAAAATTTTCTTCAATTGATTTTCCTATGACTATGTCAAATAACATCAAGCATACCAACTGCATTATCACTGTGATTTTGGTATTATACTATTGAACAACAGAATTTCAATGAGAAAGCTGTTAAATTAATGATAACAATGAGAAACAACAAAACCAAAAGTGTTATGCTTATGTTTTAATTACTACAGTAAGTTTCACTATCTAAAGTATCTGAATTTATGTTAACTAAACTATGCATCAATTGCTATATTACTTTAAATGGTTAGCAAAAAGCTTTGAAGATTAGCAATCAGAAATACAGAAGAAAAAAACCCTCCTTTAACTTTTCCAAGCAGAAAAATGGACATGTAGCACTATTTTTCAAATCTTTGAACAAAGCTGCACATTCATATGCATATTTCAACAAAGTGAGAACAACAGACAGAAAAAAAGTAAGTATAGGGACATTCAGGAAGATGACAAAGTTAATGAATTTTCTTTAACTCCATGGCCAGACAGTCTGTCTGAGAATAATTTAGGCTGTGAACTTCTCTTATGACATATATGGTGAGAAAAAGTTAAGAGAGGCAATCTACCCAAACCACATTTTTTATTAGATTTACTCACTGATAATATATAATGGGAGAAGTTGCAATAAACCCATAAATACTAAAATGGTAACCATATTTTTATGCACATTGCTGAAGCAATAGCAGTTATGCTCCACCAGTTTCCAGAGCAAGGTGCAAGGGCACAGCTCAGCAGATAGATGGGGTGACATGGAGCTGCTGCTACATCCCTCCCTCCCACACCTACATTTGCAGCTATATGTCCTCCCTTTGGGTTCACCTTCTAAGAAAAAGAAAGAGCAGCAGAAGCCAAGTCAGAAGAGCTTTCCTCTTGTTACTAGTGAGCAATAGAAAGGCTGAGATTGTAGAGGGACATGGAGCTGGACTGCACTGCCCACATCCCCCCTGAAACCTGCCATTTCCTCCATATTCCCACTGACTACCATCACTTCCACATCCTTCAATTCAGCATTAATTCCCTTTCCAGTTCCAAGATTATTCATCACCTAACCCTTTATTCCAGTTGATCAGTTTCTAGTGACTATCTATCTTCTGTACTACTCCCTTGTGCCAATACTCTCCTCTCCTTTGTCTTTCCTTTGTACAACTGGTGATTCAGGGTAGCAACTGGGTTGATGAATCTGACAGGTGAGAAGCACATTCTCATGTGATCAAAGCAATATATTTCACAGCACACTCTATGATGCATCCCTTTTCCATTATAGGAGAAGATGTCTACAGAATATCAATCAAAATGTAATAAAAATTACAAAGGAGTTTTATGAGATGTGTCCAGTTTAACCACTGTTTGAGAGACTCCCAGCAAAATACTTAACCTGAAGCACCACCTGTTCCTCATCTATAATATGAGTATAGCAATGTAAAGGTTTTAACTTTTATTTTGTGTTGGACAAGAGCCTCTGTTTATATAAAGCAATAAGATCTTCATTGATTTCAGAGCAAGGTAAGTTTCCACAAGGAAAAAAAATCTAGACTGTAGATCTTATTCTATTAAGAATTCCACATGAATTCAAAATGCAATTTCCAAGAATCTTCTCAGAAAAGAATCTTATTGCTTTGTGTACAAAGAAACCATAGTTGTAACACTCTAGGTATGACAGCAGCAGCTTCTGCATAAAAAGTTGCGCTTTATGGAAAGTCCCACTACTAATAAATTCTTGTAGGGTTTCTTGGTCTTTGTTTGGGGGTTTTTGTTTATTGAAGCCTGATGTTATCACTGAACTGCTTGAAATAAAGAAAGAAGAAACTTCCTGAGGTAGTGTCCTTTTGTTGGTTCCTGAAGGATGTTATATGAATTAAATCTTATTGGGTCATAGCTGCAGGGTACCAAATATTCACTGGGCAATGTGACCTGACAGGTGAACAGTACTGTTACACCAAAGAGATCTAGAATAAGGTGGAGTTCAAAGCAGTAGCTTGCTGCTCTGGTTTGCAATGATTTATTGATATATATCTCTAATTAAATGTTTTAAATGCATAGCATCATCCCTGAAAATATATATGTGACAATTAAAAAAAATGATGCTACAAAGATGGGTATAGTTAAGTGTTCAATTTAGTTGGCAGCCAACCAGAGGCAACATTTTACAACAGATCATTGGTTCTGATTGGTTTCCTGGCATCCCTGTACAGCCACCATTGAATTACAGTTTGTAAAATGTTGGCTTATGGAGATGTCTCATGAAGTGAAATTGTTGTATGCACTGAAGTTTCCAAAGAAAATTAATCAAAATTCTGATTAGCAAAGACAGAAACCTGTGCAACTTTGGCTTATTTCTAAATTGTGAATGTCATAAACACCAGCATGGTACAAAAAAACCCCCTTTTTAAAGTTGTTTTTATTTCTTTAGCTAGTCAAATTATGGTGCTTCTATACCTTGATTTTATAATTCACTTCATACAAGAGCTCCCCATATAGAATAAGCTGATCAGCAATAAACCTTTCCCCTTGCTATAATCAGCAAGCTGCTTTCAGTAGCAAACTGAAGCAAGGGAAACTGAATTGACCAGTTTGTTTCACTGTGTTTTCCTCTCAGATTCAGACAATATAATTAATTGAGAAACCCAAAGTGGAATTACAGAGAAAAGCACAATCTGGTTTGATTAGCACTGTTAGCATCAAAGCTTTAGCATCTGGTAGTTCAAGACCTAAGAAGGGAAACATTCTCATTAAAATGGCCTTAGTTGAGCCAGCACACCTGTTCAGCAGTCACCTGCTGCAAAAGAACTACCACCTCTTCAAAGTTATTCAACAAAGATATTTCCACTGTTAATTTCTACAACATTACTTTAACAACACCTGCATTTCTATTTGTGTGTACACAAACAAAAACCCATTTTGACCAAAAAACCTGTTTTTCCTCTATCCTTATTCTTCTCCTTCAGTCACTCTACTTTTCCACGCTCAACATTCACCTCAGTAACAGTTCTGGGAGTATTACTTACTGAGTGCTTTACCTACTAAAAAGCCACCATGAGACTGAAACTAAACTATGAACTCCCAGACTGATTGTAAAGTAATTAACTTAAGTATTAACAGCAGCAGCAGCTGCAGAAGTATGAGCTTAGCAAGGACAACAAAACACATCCAAAAACTCCACACCTCTAATAACGTAGATTCTTAAGGTAGCTGAGCAGCTCAGGTGACAGAAGGAATACAAGGATCATAAAACAGCAACAAGGAATGGAATAATTTCCATATCAGGACTTACTAAATAGTCAACAACTTTTCAGGGCTGAAGAAAGATGACAGAGTGACAGAAAGGTGTTTTTACAGAGCCCAGAATCATAACTGGCCTCAGCAATGTAACTAAGGAATGATTTGCTACTCTCCTGTGTTTCTCATGCAAGAACAGGAAGCATCAAATTAAACTATAGGGAAGGCAATGCAATATTTTCCTTAAGATACATAGGGAAACTGTACCTCTCATTGACACAGAATGTGCTGGATGCCAGAACTTGACATGAGTTGAACAGGAGATCAGAGAAATTTATGAAAGTTAAAAAAAGTCCACTAAGACCACCTCTGGCTTAGGAAGCCTTAAGCATCAAATTGCTGAAAGGTGATTGAGTGATATAGAAAAGTAACTTCATCTGCTTATTTCGTTGCTGTACTTTTCCCTCCTGGCTGTTTTCAGAGAGAGAGAGGATACCATGCCAGGGGGGTCTTTGATTTGACCTCATGGATGTTTCAGTATAAATATCACAAAGAGGAGGTCAGCCTGATCTATTCACCCAGATGGCTCCCCAGTTCTCAGAAGGGTTTTGCAGCTCATGAAACTGTTCCACAGCCACACTACAAGCAGTATAAAGATAGATAATATAACACTATTTCAAATATGTGTCTACACAAGCTGCAGCCACACACTGAAATAAAGTGTAGCTAGATCTGTACTGATAAGGAAATACCCTGGATGCTTTCCTGGTGTTTTTTCTAACCTTGCAATGGGAATGGAAGTGGGTTTAGTTGCCTAAAGGCTGAAAAGTCTCAGAAATATAGAGTAAAGGAGTTGCCACTTGGGGCAGATCAAGTAGTACTAAACTTTATGGTCCCTTCTGTCCATTGCTCAGAGGTCCTAGTTCAGAGATTTGAATGTGAACAAGAAGTTGTTGAAACACAATGCCTTGTGGCCAAAGAGCAGAGCCTATGCTTGGCTGGTCACTAGAGGTCCCTATAGGTAGAGTGTATTTTGAAACCTGACCCAAGAAATCCTGTTTTCTATCCATTAGAAGAGTCCAAAAGAAACTTAATTCTCAGCAGACTTCTATTTTTCTTTAATAATAAAATAAAATCTGTATTTTCATTGAAATCCTCAGGAGTTTGCTTGTCCACAAATGAACAAAATCAGTAGGCTCCAGAAGGAGCAGTTCATTGACCCACACTCTTCCCAACACCCATTTACTACCTCTTCTCTTCCCCCCAACCAAAATTGCTGAGTGTAACCTCAGGAAATCAAGAATATAGCCCTATTTCCGAGACCTTGATGAATAAGAAAAGCATCTAATCATCCACATGCTTTTTTCCCCACTAATCAAAGATTACATTTCCTGGAGAATGTTGTGCTATATATACACATCAAAAAATTACAGCTCCCAGAATGTTTACTGGTGCAAATATAATGTGCATACTTTATGTATGTGCTAGTCTGATTGATCAAAAGATTACTTCAAAATGACATTATTGGATAACAAAATAAATATAAAATCAAAAAAAAAAAGAGAACATTGGCACCTAATATCTGCAAGGAACTGCATCTTTTAGAACATATGCCATAAATCAAAGAGTGGGAATAATTTATTATTGTGCTGTCTCCCTCTTTGCTTTGCTTTACATTAATTTGCAGACAGATAGGGTTCTACTTTCCCTAAGTGAATAGGCCTCCCCTAGACAAGCTAACTTAGTTATCCCAGTATGATTGCTGAAGTAGAGGATACAGATTCAGGTCATTCCCTAGACATGAGCACAATTTACAAAGAAAACAAAACTTGAACAACACTGAAACCAAAAACTTTTGAAAGTCATTAAAAAAAATCAACAAAAAATCAAAGTAAAATTATTAAAACAAATACATCACAGTTTTAGCTAACATTTGCCTGCTTCCAGTCTGTTGGAAGATCCCCAGACTCCCAAGAGCATTGAAAAACCATCTAGAGAGGGTTCACTATGACATCTGCCAGCTCTTTAAGAATGCTTGGGTGGATTCCATCAGGCCCCGTAGACTTATAGGGGTCCAGCTGGAGAAGCAAGTTTTGTTTCATCATTTTCTAATGGATTATGGCTTTTCCAGGGTAACAACAGAAACATGGAAAAAGCTATTAAAACAACAAGTAACACTTATTCAAGTATATTGTACATGCACTGTTTGTTCACACACACTCCAGGTTTTCATATCAAGCCATTTAAAGTTAATTTCTGTATGCAGTAATATCATTGCCATAACAAAGATAGCCTCAAGTTATGAGCAATGCAGGGTACAACCTTGCTTTACTCTCTGAAGGCAGGCATTTATGTGCCAGGCATGATTTGCAAATATGTGATAAAAGTCTGAAGAAATCTTATTAATTATTCACTCATGTGCACACACAACCTGTCTGTATGTGAGCTTGTACGTTTGCACATACAAGCAAGTATCAGAGATCTGTTAGTCTTATTTCTATCATAGAATCAGATAACCATTATGGTTGGAAAAGACCTCTGAGATGATTGAGTCCAACCATAAACCTAACACTAACATGCTCACCACTAAACCACGTCCCCAAGTACTACATCTACACTTTTTTTTTTTATGTGAGTACTGTGTCCAGTTTTGGGTCCCTCACTACAAGAGGGACATTGAGGTGCTGGAGAGGGTCCAGAGGCGGGTTACCAAGCTGGTGAAGGGCTTAGAGCACAAGTCTTATGAGGAAAGACTGAGGGATCTGGGCCTGTTTAGCCTAGAGAAGAGAAGATTGAGGGGAGACCTCATCGCTCTCTATAACTACCTGAAGGGAGGTTGTAGAGAGGCAAGGACTGGTCTGTTCTCCCTGGTGGAGAGTGATAGGACGAGGGGAAATGGATGGAAATTGTGACAGGGGAGGTTCAGGTTGGATATTAGGAGGAATTTCTTTACTGAAAGGGTTGTCAGTCATTGGAACATGCTGCCCAGGGAGGTGGTTGAGTCACCATCCGTGGAGGTGTTTAAGAGGCAGGTGGATGATGTGCTGGAGGGAATGGTTTAGTGAGTTGATAGGGCTAGGACAAAGACTGGACTCAATGATCTTCAAGGTCTCTTCCAGCTGTGACTATTCTATGATTCTATAATTGTATGATTTAACTCCATCAGACCATGTTTTTCACTACTGCTTTTCTATCTTGTCAAGGAAAGCCTTGACACCAAGGGCTCCAATTCCCAGAAGGAATTAACAGTACTTTCAGAAACACCCATAGCTACAGCTGAAGTTAACAGGTGGTGTACTCCAAATGCAGTGTTGAACAGATGGAAAACATTTAGCTGTAAAATGCTCAGACTGAGTACCTCAGACTCTTTCTAACTTCAGCAACATGCTTCAGTTACTCCTCTATAAAATGGGAATCATTATTTCAAATCCAATTTCCCAGAAGTATTGTGGAAAACATAGATATTGACATTTATAAAGCCCTGCTCCAATGAATGCTGGTAATTCTGTATTTAAAGATAGGTTTGGAAAATGTTTAGCAAAAACAGGACACAAATCACATACTAGGGAAAGAGGACAATACCAAATCTTGATTAGCCACTGCTCATTGAATGAACAGGTACACAGATACAATACAGTGTCTTGTGGAAAACAGTATAAAATGACCAAAAAAATGCATTGTAATAGACGTGGTAGAGTTAATGATGCCAAAATTTTTATGAGAGGGCACATGTTGCTCATTTTTGAACACACAGATAGAAGTATGTTTTTAAAGTTGCAAGAATTATTCTGGTAAGATAAACTAATAGCTATACCACAAGAATACACATCCACTGCCTTAATGCATTTTCATGTACAAAAAATAATTTGTTTTCTAGTCAAGAGGAATAAAAATTATATTCACTTCCATATTTTATGGTGTGTAAGAAACTTACTGCTAGCATGTGTTAGCATGATAATATTGTTACTGCTGCAGGCTGAAATGTTGAAGAGTTCCTTAAACTTAATCCTGTCTTTTCCATTTAAGAAATCTAAATGTGTGAGTTGGAGAGAAGATTTAAATGTTCTCAATTAACCTTCCTTTTTAAAAAAATGTAAAGTGTAAGTAGCTTGCCAGCACATTTTCCATCCTAACTCTGCTATAACAAATGGATTAATTGTTGGGTAATTTAATCAAATGGCTTGCTGATAAAATTTGAGCAAAAGCTTGATGTGTGTCCAGCGCTTGAAAAATTGGTCTGGGTTTTTCAGCTGTGAGAAGTCTGTCCAGATGGCCCTGGAATGAAGGATAATGCTCAAAATGTTGTTCCCAGAGGATTGGCCAGATGTATCTAACATGGAAAGGCTTCTGTGGATTTTTTAAAAAACATTAAGTATAATGGAGAATACTGGAGAGAGCATTTAACTGTAATCCAGCCACAATTTAGAACAATTGACTCAGTTGGCAGGAGTTGTCTTGAATTAGGTATTAACAGGCACCACTGCTAACACATCTCTCATACAAACTACATCTAGAACTAAGATGCTAACTTTTTGGAAACTGCACTTCAGTTTGTTCTCTCCAGCTAATACCTGTCTTGGCATTATTCAGAAATGTGCCACCTGCAACAAAAGGCCTCTCTAAAGAAATCCAACACATACTGTTCTGCTGAGAAACATATGAGGGTACTTTAAATCTCTTTAAACATAGATAAATATAGTCAGGACTCAAGAATTGAGAGCAGAAACTGAAACACCTATATTTGTGGTGAGAAGGCATTTTGGGGTGAGCATTTTGTAAGAGACTTGCACAAGAGGTGGAAAAATGACTTAAGTCTTACACATTAGAAGCAGCATCACTTTTTATATCCCTAGGAAGCTTTTATGTTTCACATTAGCATCTTCCTGGGGTTCACCTATACACTTCATAGCAGAATTTTGTACCACCATCTGACAAAGCTGTATTCAGTCCAGGATGATGGTCTTTTACATCTGCCAAGGGCTGAAAGTGTAGTGAGAGAGAAAGCTGAATCCTTCTACTTCCCACTGCAGCAAAACAGCAATTTAACAGGGCCCCAAGGAAGATCCATTAAGCCTTCATCACATACTGACCAAAAAGGTGAAAATAATCTAGACTTTACAGGCTAGAACAGTACTATAGGAAAACCAAATAAAACATTTCTGAGGATTTCCAGCAATACAGAGAGCATTACCAGGAAGGGAAGAAAAAAATGCCATTTTAATGGATGTAGCTACATTTAAAAGAGAACAAAAAAAATTATTAAGACATGTTAATGTAATCACATGTAATATCAAAATGTGCCTTCTATTGTTATTTCTTACAACACAGGACTCATTCTTTCATAAATAAGAGCTGTATGAAAGTTTTCTTTGGTTTAATTGTGCACAGAGTGTTTAGATTTTTTTCCTTTTTCCAATCTTCAAAGTTAGACCAGCTCACCTTTATTTTATTTTAAATTATTTGTTCCATTTGATCTGTAGATACAAGCTGAAGACAGATTGTAGGATATCACAAGATGATTATAAATAATAGTAAATTGGAAAAAAAAAATAAACTGTAAAATCTGACAGAAAATCCACAATAATCTGCAGCTATGGTCTCCATTAATTTATTTCTGTATCATTATATATATGTATATAATATATATTTTATATCATCATCATATAATATATATATTATATATATACATATAAATATGTATATCACTAACATAATTCATTCACACACAAGAGCACACACAAGCAACAGCAAACCCCTATTTTTATAGTATGAGTAATTTAGATTGAATCAGATGCAGCAAAATCAGGTTTTCTTATGCTTTCCTTCATTTACAGTGATTCATGGAACAGTTTTGTTAAACAAAATGTAAGGTGATGATGTTTTTACTGTAAGATGATTTGCCAGGGACAAACACATGACAGTGCTAATTGCAGGAAAACATTGAACTATAGAAGTGACTAGTGACTCTACCAGTGGATATGGCTGTCGAGCTGTTTAAAAGCTGTGTGTACATGAGGTTTTAAGACTGTGGGTTCTACAATGGCTTTGCTTCCAGAAGCCAAGAGAATGAATTAGGCAATGAGAGCAAATTCAGACAACTGCATGATTTTAATGAAACCTTTTGCTAGAGCTAGTGACTGATAAAATGTTTTCCTGATAAAATGTTCTAAAGTTTTAGAAAAAAAATCAATAGGTTCCTAAACAATAAGTTTGTAAAATTTAGAGACTAAATCAATAAGCTAAGAGTTAAAGAGATTTTAGTTTTTCCTTAAATTAAAAAATTAAAAATCTCAGTGCAGTTTCAGCTACACAGTTTCTATGGAAATCCTCAACAATACTGCTATCCAGTGAACATTATTATCCCACATGAATGCCACTGTGAATGTCTTGATATCTTCAGTATTAATTTGAAGATACTTCCAGCATGTCTTACAGTTTATTCTTCAGCATTTATTTGTGTATTGTGATCTGAAAGATAGATATCTATAGAGACAGGGTGGCAAATTGAGAAAAAAATACCCTGGTTATATGAATATGGTGTATCTGTCTGAATATGCTTATGATGTCTTGCTTCCTAAGAAGGTGGATGAACAGATAGTGTTAAAGAAAACATCAGGAGTGGCAAAACAATGATAAAGTCACTGAGAAGATAAAGCTGAAGCTAGCCTTTGTGAAACATCTGATTTGCCCTCTAAACACCAAGCTGAAAAAACAGAGACATGCACTCACTCCAGAGTACCTGAAACACAAAAAGAGAAGACCCACAGTTACCCCAGTTAACTTTAGGCACTCAACTGAAGTGCCTAAGTAATACCATTTTTCATTATTAGGAGACACACACTTATTTAAAAAGTAGTTCCACCTGTCCAAGGTTTGCTTTGTCCTCTACTGATATCTGTCTCTATTACTACAAAAATAATGAAGGGTGCCTGCACTCCTCCTAAAGTACTCCAGAGACTGAGATGACAGGCCACTCTATGCTATGAAATTTTAGAATACAAAACAAGATGGGAAAGACAAGGAGACATAAGCAGCAGAAACTGCTGAAGAATGACTGACTTATCATTCCTCCAGAAATTGAGACAACTAGTCTCAGAAAGGTAGGCAAACTTGAGGAGTATGTTAACACTGAATAATCAGAAACATAGATGAAGACCTTAGTTTTTTTCACCATCCGGTAGGTAAGGTATCTAGCTGAAAGTTTGTCTTGATGACAAAAAACTTGGAAGGAGTGAGCTTATTAAAGTAAATGTGAATCAGGCCTGTCATGCTAATGTAGCTGCAAAACAAGGGCTTGCATTTCTACCCAAAGAGAAGGACAGAAAGCCAAAACTGCCCTAAGGGACTCAGATAACTTCTGCCCTACAGCTGTTGCAGACAGCAACTCGAAAATGTTTCTGTAGAGCTTGTTTACATTGTCAAATGTATCTGCACTTAAGAGTGCTAAATGCTGAGCTAGTATGAAGCAGTGTAGCTTTGCTGCTTGCAAATGAGCTGTATCATTTTACTCAGCTGACTGGGTGTCATGAAAATTCTACTTACTGCTGAATGTAAATGTTTTGGCTGTAAGTTGCAGCAACTTTCCCCTCAGCTTCTGATCCTGTTTCCCTTATGGTGGTTTGAGCCCATACTCTCATTAAAGATTCTCATTAAAAGATATTAAATTGATTCATGAGCAGAGTTCAAGCAGAAGAGAGGTTCATGCACACCAGGCAAAGGATGCAGAAAACATAGCAGAAACATCTGCAACAGCCAGTGAATTTGGTAGGAAGCAGAGATGGTTCAAAATTCGTTCTTTTACTGGCTGCTGACCTGTTAAAAGTGATGCTTCTTGTTACAAGAATCTCCACAAGGAACCAAAGTGTATTTCATCTCAACATGTTGAATTCTCACAGGTTGACTGCTGTGCTTCGTTTTAGATACAGAACTGTCTCTTTCCATTACTGGTGCAGACTACAAAGCCTTTTAGCATTGCCATATGTCAATTGAGCTTGCTAAGATATCCTCATTGGCTCTTTTTTAACTTCAGCAGCAGCAGGAAAAGAAAGATGTGCTTAGCAGTCGTAAGTATTTATGCCTTGGCACTATTAAGGTGTCTAGCCAGCTCTTAGATTGAATATAGTTGCAGAAGTTTTGATGTTAATGTAAAATACCTGGTTTTAATGTGCTGGGGAGAACCAAGGCACTTGAAACTTCCATTGACCATAATAGCAAGCCGTGTGCACAGGGCTTCACATTCTTCCATACTACAAAATAAAGTTGGGGAAAACAAAAACAAAACCAAAAGATTAAAAGAATAATAGTGAGAACAGAATATTATTATTTATGCTTAACTTTAACTGAAGTGGAAGGAATCTGGACAGCTGCAAAAATGGGTTCAAAAAACATTTGATTTAAAGACAACTGCTCAAATTGTAACTCTAGTGAGTACCTACCAAAAGTTATTAACACATGACAGCTAGAAGGAAGCCCTAAAATGGAATTCATGTATTTAGTCCAGAACTAATTGGGCAATTCTGACCACATTGCAAAAGTTTTATTACCACAGGCATATACCTGACAAGCAGTCTCAGAAATGCTACTGGGTGTGAGAGACATGGATTCTGTTATTCCCTATAATATTTGTTTGTGGTCATTCTGACCTACAGGACAGAGGGAAAGGAATGAAGTAAGTTTGCTCCATTTACCTTTACATACCTTTAAAGAGTTAGTCTGATTACAAGGTAGAAGAAGGTGCCAAACACTACAATCCAAACAAAATTTAGGACATGGAAATGAAGCTGAATAGAAAATCAGGATCAGGTTAGATGCAGCTGCTTCAGATGATAAAGAATAACTTTGAATTGTAAAGCTTAGGACAGATGGGCTGTCTTTCTATGCATTTTACATAAGTATGTGATGTGAGTAGTTCTTCCAAAGCACTGCTTTAGACATAGGACATCAGTCAGGACATATCCACCATCTCAAAGAGGAGATAAAAGTTCTTTGAAGTTCCTGCAATTCGTCGTGTTCACTCCCTAACTCTTCTTCTGAGATAGCTAAACAAGAGTTATGTTGTGTGCCTCAGTGTCCTGGTTTCACCTGGCAAAGAGATAATTTTCCTCCTAGGAGAGCTGGTACAGTGCTGAGTTTCAGATTTGCTGTGAGAATAATGTTGATAACACTGCTGTTCTAGTTGCTGCTAAGTAGTGCTTATCCTAACATTAAGGATTTATTAGTTTCCTATACTCTGCCAGCGACCTTCTGCCCGGGAAGCTGGGAGAGAGCATGGCCCAAACAGATGAAAAACTACCCAAAGGTATGTTCCACACCATAGGATATCATGCTCAATATATAAACTGGGGGGAGTTGGTCAGGAGGGGCATTGGTCAGCAGGTGGTCAGCAATCGCATTGTGCATCACTTGTCTTCTCTTGGGTTTTATTTCTTTCTCCTTTATAAATTTCAGTACTATTATTATTACTATTATATTTTTATGGTTATTTATCTTTTACTTTAGTTATTAAATTTTTCTTATGTCAACCCACAAGTATTACTATTGTTTTTTCTTGATTCTCCTCACCATCATAGCAGGAGGGGGGAAGAGTGAGTGAGTAGTTGCATGGTGTTTTGTTGCTGGCTGGGGTTAAACCACCGCAGCCATGTTCCAGTTCAAATTAAAGTCCTTTTACTGAGCAAGCATAGCAATTAAGTACCCTCCAAGGAACAATTTACATAAAATAGGACAGAGATATGGTAAGAATTGCCAAACCACTATATATGAAGGATATGTGAAGGGGGCTTGCTAGCACATCTTCCCACCAGAAAAGTCTCTGTGGGGTTCAGTAACTCCTAATGCTCCCCCTGGCATAGCACTGCCCAGCTGTTTCAAAATAACACAAATTTAGGCCTGTATGGACATTTAATACAATATCACACCTCCCTCCTGCAAAATAAAAGTTAAACATTGTCTCTGAAAATTATGTAAAGAGACCTCAAAAATTATTTTTTGCATAGGAAATTATCTCTATCTTATGCACTTTGCTGATGTGCATAAAGTTTCATTTAATAACAAAAATTCATTGACTTTTACAACTAGCATTTGAAACTATCCCAAATAAGCCTTCAATGGCCTTCAGCCATTGTAGCATAAATAGTATAAAATAAATTCTTCTTTCTCCACCCTGGCACACAAATTCCTATTAAACAGAAAAGCAATGTGTACATTACCAATGTACTACTATCTGCTTCAAGTCATTTGTTTGTAGAGCTAAATGAGTAATTAGTCACAATGTGATGGATTTGTTTTGTTTGCTTTTTTTCTCTTCTGTTTAGCTGGTGTTTGGCAACTAAGAGTTCTTAATCTGAACTTAGAAGTCAGAGCAAAATGTTTCCTGAAAATCACTCAACTGAATTCCCAATGCATAATTCCTGTTCCCTAAATGAGTGAGCTGATACCTGCATTTGAAACCCAAGTGCTTATTTGATTTTCAAGATTCAGCTTCCACAAATAGAATACCAGAAACTTTTTAGGTTATTTTTCCACTGCAGAGAAGGACCTAGGGGTGCCTGTCGACAGCTGACTAAACATGAGCCACCAGTGTGCCCAAGTGGCCAAGAAGGCCAACAGCATCCTTGCCTGTATCAGAAATGGTGTGGCCAGTAGGAGTGATAGTCTCCCTCTACTTGGCACTGGTGAGGGTGCACCTTGAATACTGTGATCAGCTTTGGGTCCCTCACTACAAGAAATACATAGAGGTGCTGGAGCATGTCCAGAGAAGGGCAACAAGGCTGGTGAAAGATGTGGAGAATAAGTCTTATGAGGAGTGGCTGAGGGAACTGGGGTTGTTTAATTTGAAGAACAAGAGGCTAGGGGAGGCCTTCTCGGTCTCTACAAATACCTAAAAGGAGGCTATAGCGAGGTGGGGGTTAGTCTCTTCTCCTGGGTTATCAGTGATAAGAAGACAAGAGGAAACAGACTTGAGTTGCACCAGGGGAGGTTTAGATTGGATAACTGAAAAAAATTCTTCACTGAAAGAGTTGTTAGATGTTGGCATAGGCTGCCCAAGGAAGTGGTGGAGTTACCTTCACTGGACGTGTTTAAAAATGTATAGATGTGGTTCTTAGGTACATGGTTTAGTGGCACAGAGATGATAGGTTGACATTTGGACTTGATGATCTCAGAGGTCTCTTCCAGCCTTAATGATTCTGTGCATACATGTACAGAAACAAAAATACCTTCTGAGAACATCTGAAAAAAATTTAACAATAGCTAAAAAATATTGAAGGGAGTGTTGCTGCATTGTTTTTTTGATTCATTCAGATCTCATTTGGCCAAAACATTATATTGCTATTTTGGTTAATGAGTTCTGTCCTCTCTGGGCATGTTTTCATGATCTCTCCCCATTTAAATTTTTAAATTTAAATTTAAGTCATTTTATATATAATTATATGTACTATACTATATTCCCTAAGGGAGCATTTAATTTATTCCATTTTAGTAGAGATGTTACAAAACACTATTGATGTTTCCTCCATTAAATTGATATACCAATGACCATATCAGGGAATTGACAAAGTATTTAATGTAGATAGACTCTTCCAAGAGGACAAGGTTGCTCATACCATTTCCAGTAGTGCATACAGAGAATAGCTGACACATCTATCTTTAGGATGTTATGGCATGTTCTCTTTGTACACAGATGCAAAACAGAATCCTTACTAAAGCCAGAATAGGGTTTTTCACTCCCACTTCCCTTTGTAAGGATTTGTAAAGTAGGCAGCTGCAAAAGGATAAACCGGTGTTCCAAGCAAGAAGAAACACTGAATTGAAGAGGCATTGAATAAAAAGGGCATAGAAAAGGAAGAACTCATTGGACCACTTTCATTCTGTGTCTGCAGCCCCCCTCAGCCTCATTCTAATCCTTGAAAATTAAACATAGAAAATATTTAGGATTTGTGCAAGCTGAATTTTCATGAGTAGGAAGGAATTGCCAGAAAATAGTAGCAAGACATATTCCACGTTTCACAGCACGGTGAGCATGCCTTCAGAATATGCTCTTCTGCTCTCAGTTGGCAGCAGGTGAGGAGGAAAAACAGGAATATGCTAGCTGCTGGGATAAGGATCTTACCTGTGGGAGGTAAGCACAGCTGCACAGCCATCCTGAACTTCCTTTAGGATGGTTTTCCAAAGGTAGCGTTTAGAGCAGGGATCCATCCCAGAGCTGGGCTCATCCTGCAGGAAAAGTGAAAATGGCTATACAGCAGCATGGAAAAAGCATACCACAGCTCTAGCCCAGCATGAAGAGGTAGTAAAACTCACAATAAAATTAACTATTTTTTCTGTAAACCATCTGCATCTTTAGGAAGCCACTTAAAAGACACCCTAATCAGGGGCGGGGTGAGGGGTTTAAACACATATAGTTTCATTTCTAAATGTATACAAATCATTTTTTATTAAGGAAATCTATCTATACAAAGAATATGTTTATGTATTGCATAATATGATAAATGTAATATTATGTATAAATACACAGATATGTTTACTAATACTTATATACATATAATGTTTTTAATGGAAGAGACTTGCAGATGGGTTTCCTCACTTTCTGTAAGGCATTGGTGCCTGTTTCTTCTCTACAGGGACATCTGCCATGAACACAAACAAGTGGAGAAGTCCTACAACTCCTGGTTGCCTGCAGAACCCATCCTGCAGCTAGATGTGGATAGTAAGTTTGGATTTGATAGCCTCCAGCAGTTACTCCCAGCGTCCCTTTGAGAGGAACTCTCACCTATGATGAGAGAATCCCCAGGATTAAGCAACAACCCAGCCAATGCTGCCTAATGTAAACCTTCTGGCAGATCCATTTCCCATTAGCAAATTCTCTTTCCATGGAGAAAGTAGCTGTAGTGCAGCTACACAAAAACTCTATTTCACCTTCTTACCCAATCCTGCTGTCCTCAGTAAATCAAATTTTGATTTCACCTACTGGTGGAAGCAAAAGGAATGACATCTGATTGTCAAAAGCCAATCTCTGTCACTATAAAACTAGGGAGAAGGAAACTCTTCCAGTTGTTTTTTTTTTTTTACTATGGAATTTCATGAGGATTGTCAGCACCTATTAGGGTGGTATGGCCTTAGCCAATGTATCTGCAGCAAGGAATTCCAGTCAAAACCTGGAAGCAAAGTTCTCAAGAAACAAAGCAAACAAAACATGTAGTTTGCAAAGAAAATGTAAAAAGCAATAAAAATAAAGCATCCCACAGTATTACTCAAATGAATAGCTATGATCTTGGATGCAATCTAGAAGCAGATTCAGTGTTTCACATTGATGTCTTTGCTTTCAAACAAAAAAAACCCTACTTTAAAAATACTGCATAATGCCTTTAAAATCTGCTAGCTTTCTAAAGCCAGCCAAATGTTTTAAAGCATCTGACATATTTAGATATTTTTCTTTCCTGTTGTCATTACATATGCAATAGTCTGTGCCCTGCAGCAAGAAGCATGTTGCAATGGATACTCTCAGAAGCAATTTTTAACACTTTAAAAAGCAGTTGGAGCATTTTCTAAGATCAGAAAAAAGCACTGATTTAAGACTATCTCCTCCTTTTACTAACTGAACCAGGGTCAGTTGAAGAATAAAATGTAAGTAAAATAATTCATCTCAGAAGTGAAGCAATGACAGGAAGTTAGAAACAGCAAAATGTGTCTGATCTTCTGAAACACTAACCCCATGAGAAAACCAGGTTTACATGGCTCCACTTAACCTGTTTATTTAAAAGGTTTATTCCACTATTGAACTGGATTAGTTTTTTCCAGCCAAGGCTTAAGAAAAGTATGTTCATTCTTCTCCAGCACAAAAATAGGCAATGGTAAGAAAGAGAATGTGATGTCATAGTGATGCAGTACCCAAAGCCTTTTAATTCTCTGATCTTCAATATAAAAGGCACTTTTTAAACTGGAAAGGTCAGTTTCAAGCCTAACTGGGCAGTAGGATGCAAGCAACAAAATAAGATGTGATAAATAATTCAAATTAATATAATTCAGGAGTATTAGTTGGAATGCATGATTTGTGAATCCAACAAAAATCTAAGGACTAGCCAGATCTACTGAGCATACCATAGCAAGGAATATGAATACCCTGAAAAAGATCAATCAATTAGATGACCAGATCCAAATTACAAGTTAAAATAAGCATCTTCTTTCTTAAGGAAGCCAGTAGAATTGTTTATGTATATTTTTCTCATGTTTTATAGAAAGTAGAGAATACACAAAGCATTAATATATTTTACAGTAATTTTTAATTCTTCCACATAAGGAAATTATTATTTTTTAAAAAAAATACCTATCCATTTGCCCATGGGATGCCACAAGTGCATTTGTGTGTGTGTAGGGGCCTTTTCTTTTCTTCCTGCTCACTCAACTACCCCAAGGGTAAACAAATAAGGAATGAAAAATAAAAACAATAGGAGGGAAGGAAAGGAAAGAAAGGAATGAAAGGGAGAAGGAGAGAAGGAAGGAAAGAAAGGAGAAAAAAGAGGAGAGAAAGGAATGAAGGAAAGAAGAAAGGAAGGAAGAAAGGAAAGAAGAAAGGAAGGAAGAAAGAAATCATAGAATGGCTGAGGTTGGAAGGGACCTTAAAGATCATCTAGTTCCAACCCCCCTGCCATGGGCAGGGACGCCACATGCACTAGACCAGGTCATCCAGGGCCACATCCAGCCCAGCTTTAAACACTGCCAGGGATGGGGCCTCCACAACCTCTCTGGGCAACCTGTTCCAGTGCCTCACCACCCTTTGGGTAAAGAACCCCCTTCTAATCTCCAGCCTAAATCTCTCCTCCTTCAGCTTGTAGTAGGAAGAAAGGAAGACTGACCAACTTCACTTTCTATTTTTGTGGGCCCTGGAGTATAAGGTAAGTTTTCATACAGCAAAACAGAAAGGATGGTTGTACATCTGTACATCAATTACTCCTTGACTGACCAGGAAACTGCCTGATTTTTCTTTAGAGCAACATACAGCACAATAAAAGTCAATGCAGTCCATTTATTGTAGGTACAGTATTTTCACTTACCAGTAAAAGTATTTGGGGTTTACCAACTAAAGCCACAGCAGTAGAGAGCTTCCTCCTTGTGCCAGCACTGTATGTTCTCACCAATTTGTCAGCATGGGCATTGAGGTGTAACCGGTTAACAAGATCCTCTGCAACCTGTGGTTAGAAATTTGAAGGCCAGCAAAGATGAGCCAAGTTAGGTAGTGTTTGTGCTTAGATTAAAAGAACACTCTGTTCATGCATACTAAACCACTGTATGTGTTGTTTCCTTATTTACCCCCATTTGCTGCATATTATTACTTTTGAATCCTAAACACATACAAAAAGCTGCTCCCGGACCTCTCAGTTCTCCAAAAAGGATAAGGCTTGAGAAAATTTGTCTTTGTCACTACTAGTAACAGACATTTGCATTCACTTTGTGTCAGTGGGTCAATGATCTAAAATGTTCCTCATTTCACCTTGTTCTCCAGTATTTATTTGATAGTGACTGAAAGTTTCGGAGACAAAATTCTACCTCAGCCACAAAAAGATGGAAATGGCAGAGAAGCATGTTGAGGATTTAGAGTTTCTTAAAGATAAAAGGCAACTTAAACTACTGTATCCTTCTAATAACTGAGAGGGGTAAGTTGAGCCAGCTGGTTTGGCTGTAATTGCTTTAGTAAGTATCTGTGAGCTCATTAAGCCAGGCAGATAAGCACAGCTGGAGACAATGTTCATGTTATCCTAATATCCAGGGCTCCCTTAAGTACTGGAGCTAGAGAATTTCAAATGCAGCAAGAGCTTTGCTCAACCTGTATCAAATACCATTGCTGAACCATTCAGGGAGACCTCATGCAAAAACATGAGGGACACAGCAGTGCCTCTTCTGCTCACTGCTGCCAGATGCAGGTGTTCAGTGGCATGCTGCTTAGTGGTTGTATAAACCAGGGGGGATTGAATTTTGTTATAAAGTGAGTATGTCTTCAACCAGAATGTACCACAGCTGGGAGATTCTTCTAAAACAAGTAGTTTCATGATGCACTGTTGCCTGACATGAGTTGGCACTCCCAGCAGTATGGTGTATTCTTTTTCCTCTCTTTGAACAAACTTCAGCAAAAAAGCAAGGAAGAACTGGACAGATTAGTCCGATCAGATGGACAGTCCCCAATTAGTTCAGAAAATCCAACAGAAGAAATATATCAACAAGCAAAATTGTGAATTAATATTCACTATCAATTTCAGATACACTGCCATAAGTATAAGAATATTCTTATAAGACAGTTTTATGCAAACTCCTTAGGAAATGATCAAGATATTCATGATTCTTTTAGCAAAATATTTCACTGCTGTGTATACAAACAAGGGACACCTCTGAGAGCAAGTTCTCTGGCAGCAGGAACAATGCTTCAGTGGGGAGAATCTGAAGTATTCAAATGTACATCCTGGCAGTGGTGTGCCTTAATGTATAACCTGACAGCAATTCCTGTTCTCAGAAAAAAGCTGCATTTCAGAAATATTGCCCTGACTAAATTAAATGCAGAGTGCTTTTAAAAATAAATAAATTAATAAATAAATAAACCCCCCTTTAGTCAACAGCCATTAAACCACCCACAGGGAATTTTAGCATAAAAGCTCAAGTCTTCTGCTATTCCAGAGTTATTTCACAGTAGTTTATTTTTGTCTAGACTCTATTGCTGTGCACAAGTAAAAGTCCTGCAAATTCAAACATTCTATAGCTTTAGAAATAGTCAAGCATCTAAGCTGCATTCTCAGATATAGTAGCTGAGGTTTCATCATTGTCATTTGGGGTTTGGTTTTTTTTTTAGGTCTCATTATACACCAAAACAGCTTGAAAAGTGAACACCTCTAAAGCATGTTCAGAGAGCTTACCCATTCTAGTAAACTGACTTGACTTTACTACCACTGGGAATGCATGCATGATAAAGACAACAGGATTATGTTCTTACAAATCCACCAACAATGTACAGAGAATTGCATGGAAAAGCTCATAAAAATTAAGACCAGAATGTGAAAAAATGTGTGACCTCTGGTTTATGCCAAAAATTAGCATATATTGCAAACTACAACAGGCTTCAAGACTTATTAAACAAAAAGGAAAAAAATTATTTCCTATCACAGCTGAAATGTAGTAAAAACTATCCTTTAGCTATGTGACCAGAAACAGTATTTATATTTCTAAGACTGCTTTGAAATGTTACTAAAACTCTTAGACTAAGTCAGCAAAAAGCCATTCTTTGAAAGCAGCAGTGGATGCTTCACAGGGATGAATTTAGAAAGCCAAGGAATTCTGCCAGAGAGAAAAGAAAAGAAACATTCAAGTAATCCATGTCTAATCGTTTGTCTGTAGCCCCCAGGCAAACTCAGTCAAGTATCAGGCATGAATGTAATACTTTTTTCAGGAAGCAACATTAAATAGTTTTGACTTTGCAAGTTAAGAATCCTCTTAACTGTCTGGTACATACTCAAACATTCAGATACTCATGACTAACACCATCTTCTGTTTTGTACTATAAGAGAAAGCCTGGCAAGTCCCCTGCCATGGGAATTTTGCAAGACAAGGTTTACTTAAGGTGAAAAGAGAGGTGTGTGAATCACTTCATAGTATGTACTTTGCTGCTGCTTTGAATGTGCAGACCTTCCAAGATAAACCTTGCAGATCGTTACTGTGCACAGCACAATGTGACTTAATATCTAGCCACACTCCTTTGGTGCAAATTGTATCCAATTAGAACAAATTTAGAGCTGAATCACATCAGCAATACAAAGGCAGAAGGATTAGCCAGCTTTCTATGCTACTTGTGATTTCCCAGTTGCAGCTAAAAAAAGGCATCTCCTATTCCTGCTAGCCTCATAAACCTGTACATTTCAAAGGAGCACAATAGAGCATGCTTCAGCAAATAGGAACATATAGAGCTCATTCTTCTCTCAAGATGTGACCCCAAACACTTCTTTCTTTTCTTTATGGAGTATCCTAAAATTTCTAGTAATAGCAGTCTCAGCTTCATCAATCTGACCTAAACAACAACAAAACATTTGTTTGAATGAAATTAGAAATATGTAATAGGTTTATTGTGGAGGATCCTGCACATCTCTATTAGAATTTCTTGTGGTTTGTGCTGCAGTATACTATAAAGTAAAAGT
Organism: Galbula dea; assembly: GCA_013399015.1. Taxonomy (NCBI): domain Eukaryota; kingdom Metazoa; phylum Chordata; class Aves; order Piciformes; family Galbulidae; genus Galbula; species Galbula dea. Next base: position 39,314 of record VWZX01006239.1, on the reverse strand, counting down.
GAAAATGTCTCAAACTACTTTAAATCAAATTCAGAATTGAACATGTGATGAATCTTCAAACAGATAAACACAATTAGGCAAGAGATTTAGAATTCTAATGGTCTCCTTCCTTTAGTTAGTGTAAGATACATACACAAGTACATTCTCTCCCTTCTTGTCACATTCATCATGATTTTCTATTTCTGGTTTTAATTACTTTCAGCAGTGAAGAGTGAGGAGATACATCAATTTATTTAGGAAGCTGGTAATAACAAGGCCAAATTAAAAGACACAGAGCTATATGAAAATATATACAATTTAAGTGCACTTGAACCATAAAGATGTTTTACATCCAGTCATAACTGCAGAAATCTATTTAAACTGCTTCCTTTCTTCTCCCCCATCCAAATCTACATTATAACAGTCTTCATATCTATTATCTATCAATTTCCCTATTTTCCTATACACCATAAATTATTTACTTTTCCCTTATCAATTCTAACATCTTCAGCAGAAGTTCTTTTCCCCAAAATCAATTTGAACTAGTTCTCCTAGTTTTGGAATAGTCATTGGAATCTGTGAAATCTAAACCAAATCTTCCAACACTTTATGTATTTTCTGAAGATTGCATTCATTCCTAAAGAGTCAGTAATGTAACCTCAATTTTTGCACATATTAATACTTGTGGGAGTAAAGATTAAAGTAAGCATGGTGTCTTCTCTCCACCAGGGAACCAACAGGCACATCCACCTCACTGAAAGCAGTAAATGGTGCTAATTATGTAACCACTAATGCTAATGATTTTCCACTCTTTTTGGAAATTACCCTTCATATTCAAGTTAAAGTGGTACTGAGAGTTTTCAGTTAGTATATCTTCCAGAAATCCTTGGAGTTAATGAAGACTCAATCTACTAGAAGACTAAAAATGTGGCAATATGTCTTCTGACTCAAAAGCCTGTATGCATTAGTGTATTAATTGTGCATAATTTCTGACAAAAGAAATACAATGTATAACTTCTTGCTCTTTTATTTTGAACAAACCCTCCTAAAACAAATGTGAGCTAATACTGAAAATGTGTATCATACCTAGTACAAATGATAATACACATGGGAAGCATTTTAGAGTAATCTGCAAAAGTAACTATACACTTCCAAACTAGTTGTTCAAAGTGTCAGGTTCTAAGTAAGTGAATGAATGCAGTGTAGTTTAAACATCCTAAATAATAACCATGCATCAACCCACATCAAACATTATTCATGCTGCTTCAGAGTACACTCAGAATTGTACTAGATGATCTTTTGAGGTCCCTTCCAACCCCTGGCATTCTGTGATTCTGTGATACTGTTCCTTTCTTCTTTTTTTGCATTAGGGAAGTGCATATTCATGGTCAAACTTCTAGAAGAAAACAGTTCTTTATCCCAGAATCTTATAAACTAATTCTGCTTGGGGTCCAAAAAAAAAACCAACCAAGTATGCAAAAAATGAATGAATTTACAAATTCCCTTTTCCAGCAGCTGCAGAATGTAACTTTTAAGGAAGTCAATGAGATTCCAGAGTAAGTGCAAAAATCTTCCTGGAGAGTTAGCATAAAGAGAAATCATATTGACATTTCCAGAAATTACCTCTGAAGGCCTGATGAAGCTTGTTTTGAGATTTGCAACTAAAGTTTTAATGCAAGTGAGAGATGTCATTTAAAGTTGTGTTAGTATTTTCTTATTTTTAACAAGCTATATGCTGTCTTTTGGAAAGAATTGAGATATTGAAATTTAATATATTAAAAATAATATATACATAAGGATTGAAAATATTATATTAAATTATTACTTGTCTAAATAGCCCAAATGCTGGACTCTAAATTTTCCAGTTTCACAGCAAAAAAAACCCAACCTTTCAGAACAGATTTAGGAAGTAAAGAAAAACTTTACATTACATGAAGCTTAACACTGATATCAAATGACTGATATTCCTCCTCCTTTCTTATTCTGTTAATTACTGTTTTGGAACATTAAATGCACTCAACTTTATGTCAGGCATTTAACACCTGCTGCTGATAAATCTTCTTAGTAAAGGATTTGATTCTTGAAGTTAGTGCTTCAACAGATAACTTTAACAGCAACATATCCTGCAAGTCACATGCCTGCTTGCCAAAGATTTTTTTAAAACAAAGTAAATATATTTTTCTTTCCACATGAAAATATATTACTCTCTAGAATATATATGTGTGTGCACATTAGCATAAACACTCACTGGTAAATATTCAGAAGCAGGCTTGGGAAACCATATCACAGGCAGGAGGGAATGAGAAAATAACAGCTTATGTTTCCATATAGCTGCTATTCCAAAGCATTCCCAAACCTTAGTTTCTTTACAGGCAACTAAAATGCACACATTCTCCAGGCACTAGCCATTTCTGAGTTGAAATACTGCAGCTGTTCAACACTTGACAGCAGTGCTGAAATAAAAACCATTTGATTTCCTCTGAGATAGCTGCATTTCAGTTTTTTGATGAAGGTAAACCAGAGTAACTAAATATTGTTTGTGGGTGTCCTTTGATGCCTTGATTGCAGGCATATGGCAACAAAGTCTGCTCTGCAATCTATGCAGACAAAAAATTAAGACAACCGAAAGGAAGAACAGTCTCTATATCACAAATGTGAAACTAAGGCACAGAAGGCTGCCTGCAAAGATCTAAGCCTACATTTAGATCACCTAAGGTCTAGGATAATCAGAAGATTAACATTTATCTTCTCCCAGTGCACCATAGCAAAACAATTCATCTCTTAATAACACAGAATTTATTTTGATCCACTTGAAGCAGGACCCGTACATGAATTACCACATCGGTTGAGGAACTGCTCCCCAAATAGTTTTGAGAACTGCCCTGAGAATAGCTGGATCTAAACATGAAGTGGAAGCTCTTAGGTACACCAATTATTCACAAATACTTCTGCATTTGAAAAGGGTTTTATGAATGCCAGCTATTTCAGAGAGAGCACTATTCTCACATTTTCTACAGAATGAGTCTAAGAAGCCAGGTTACCTTTGTGGCTCCTCACCAAATAGTGGTGTTCATTTACACATGCACACACAGAGAGACATCCTGCAGGCACAGCTTGGAAATCTATTGGTATCATCCTGCTGATCAGGATCTGGAAAACTTCCCAGACCCCTGCCACCTGGGACAGTTTACTTATGAAATCCAGGTCCATAAGCATACCATAGACCTCTCTCCATTCTCAAACTTCCCCATAGCTCCTGATCCTGCTCCTCATCCTCCAAAAGGCTTGCTACTGAGAGGCCAAATGACCTGAAAGAGTCACAAATCAAAAAGTGACAGCAGGATTCGTGTGCAGACACACACAGACACACTCTGTTACCTGCTGTTGACAGGGCTTGCACAGAATACATGATTAAAGTATTAACAGCCTACTGTAATGCACGGATCAGTTCACACTTCTCAAACCTACTGTCTCCAGTTGTCTACAGATGAGATATTACCAATAAGAAGGTGTCTGCCAGTGTCACCTGAATAGTTTTTCCTCACACTTCTAAGTACTAAAATAAAACAATAACTAAGAGTCTGTGACTCAGGAGACAGGAGCTGTAGAACAGTACTGAAAGTCCTAATTAGCTCTCACTCAAAGACACCCCTCTTGGCAAATTCCAGTCAGTTATAAAACTAACTCTCCAAAAAGGTTGAGGCAACTATTTTAACTGTGAGGAAGTGCTTCTTAGCCTACATCATAGCCTTTACACAGAATCACAGAGTCATTAAGGTTGGAAGAGACCATTAAGATTATCAAGACCAACCATCAACCTATCACCACCATAGCACTAAGCCATGTTGCTAAGTATTACATCTGTAAGGTTTTTGAACATAATTACTCCATTTCTTTCTGAGATGAACATCATCTGTCAGGGTTTATGTGCTTCTGCCTATCCAGAATGGGGACTATGCTTACTCTATACTGGAGTGAGCTTGCTGTGAGTAACATTGGAGGTATTTGGCCCAAACTATGTGTGTGATGAGCTTGCACTGGGCATGCTCAGTGCAAAGGTTCAGGAAGGTTTCCCCAGCTCTGGTTTCAGTCCTGCCTCTGGGTGGAACCAAGCCAATCAGCACCTCTAAGTGGGGAAAACAACCTCTGTGTGTGTGTGTGTGTTAAATTTTTGCTTTCCCTTATGTCTGGTCTGTCTTTTGCCCATCACTGTAAGTGGTGGATGAGCCCTCCCTGTCCTAAGCTTGGGCCCTCGAGCCCTAGTTGTGTTTTCTCCTTCCCATTCCACCAGTGGGAGGGAGAAATGAGTGAGCAGCTGCACAGTATTGACCAGCAGGGGAGGCCAAAACCAGGACAGTGAATCCCATGAAATCTTATTAAAATTGTGTACTTCTACCATTCAGGTATTTCTGAAATTACCATTCTTCTTAGGGTGCCTTAAAAAGTACTTCACTTAAGTAGGTGGTGTTCCATTTGGACACATTCATTACAAGAATATATTGTCTCATGAAAATGATAGTACAGAAAAGCTTAAAAGCCATGTTTAAGCATTTTAAGAGCACTGCTATGTAATTAAACTTTGATTCCTGTTTCAAAGTGCACTTAGGATCAAAAGCATTCAATAACATATGTAAGATGTATGGATATTTAACAACATCCTTTTGAATGACTACAAAGCTCTAGAAGAGATGGCAGAATCTGTTGCCACCTTTGTGTCTATTAAAGTGTCACAATAATGGATGGTAGTTATGGTAGGCTTTTAGCCCAACAGGTAAGAGAGGAGCTGTCAGTTCATGGAGAAAACAGGTAATTATAGTTGAGGGGGTTTGTGCAATAACAATTATCTCTTAATATACTTCCTATAGATCAAGGGGAACATCTTCAAGTTTTCAGTACTCTGCTGGCAGTCAGAAGCAAAAACTACTACTGATGAGTTATGAGGAGCAAACAACTAAATAAAAGTCTGTAAGATTATTTCTAAGTAGCCTGCAATAATGTACTGTTAAAACAGACAGAAATCCAACCAGGCAGCATACTCCCCAAGAGAAGGGGCAATCACCCAGCCTGTCACCTGGAGTATTGACATTCATTATTAAGAATTTTCTGACATGGGTTTGGTCTCTTCTTGGGCAACCCCAGACTTGGTATGGCAGCTGGGATATTTTAGGGACTGCTCCCATCAGTCAGTTTAAATGCAGCCACCATCTCATGAAGTTTAAGACATTTACAGCAGAGTGCTGACAGTTGCCATCTCAGCACCGAGGTGTTTGGCTTAATCATTAAACAATTTTTTAATTCCTTCAGAGTTTAATCCCTTTTCTGAAGTGTGCATGACTCAGAATGTGTGATGTTGCCTCCCAGTTTTCTAGGTGTGAAAATAAAGTTGTTGAACCATTCATAAATTTAATTTACTTTGGAGTTTCAGTGCCTGAGATTTCATTTTCATTTTTACTATCCTCAGTGAATTTATTGTGTTTCGAACTGGCATAACAGACAGAAAAAAACCCATATTAAATAAAGTAGTAGTAATTGAAAATCTTAATAATAAGGCTGAGATTAAATCTTAGTTATTCTCTCATGTAAAAAATGTGCAATTGTTTTATAAACTATACAGCCCAACTTGGCTTCAGCTCCCTCTGCAAATTTGTGCTGCAAAATTACCTTATGGATCTCCTGCTTTGCAATCCCACGCAGTGTGCAGTAGTAATAAAGATGCTCCCAACCTGTTAAAAGTTCATCCAGGGCATCTTGCTGTGGACAATACCCAATGAGAATGCCTTCAGAGCTAGCAGACAGTATATCCATTTCAGAGCTGTTTAAAAAGAAAGTAAAATATTTGAATGTTGTGTAAAAAAATATCCCCAGAGCCCTGGATTTCATTCTTGGGATACAGAGTCTTCAAGACAAACACACTTAGCCTTAACTCCATAGGTAAATAACTGCATTTTTGTGCTCTGATCATTTGTCCCAGTACCACCCATACACAATGCATGCTTTTTGTCCCTTTCAGATTAGCACTGCCACCACGTGTCACTATTCTAAGAGGATAGTGCATCAAGGTGAAGAGATCAACACAGGAAGAGGCCAGATCTGGGAGAAATCAATCTTACCAGGTTTGCTTCCCTTATCTCTTTGGCAGACCCTACTCTAAGGAAACATATTTCAAAACCATCCTGCTTACATACATTCAGGATTAAAGGGACAGTAATTGACAGAGAGGAAAATGTTGATGTGCTTTCTGTGTGTGTTTGTGCACACATATGCATGCATGTGCTCTCTAAACAGCAAGAGCAAAACAAAATGCAGAATATTAAAGCCTAGTAGGTTAAAAGACAACATAGAAAAAAATAGAAAAATATCCTGATTTAAAATTTTTTGGCCATCATTTTGTAGCTATAGAGCATTAGTTGAAATTACATTCATTGCTAAGAAGGAAGCTTGATTGCAAGGGTGTCTCATTACCCATAATGACACTAAATCTATCCTATTTATTCCAACATCTAATTCAACATTCAATGATGCTGATTTACATGTACATAAAAGATCTCTCAAAACTAAGACACATAATAACAAAAAAAAAGTCTGAGCTTTGAAAGAAAAAAATATAATCAAAAGTTCTGACCAACAAAATGGTTTTCCCCTTAGTGGTTTGCTATGTTTCTGGTTAAAAGAACTAATTATGTGATTAATCATTTAGACACAAAGTAAATGCATTAAATGCAGGATCTACAAATGCTAGTACTAGTGAAAATATAAATATGTATCTCCTGTTCACAGGATTCATGAGTCTGAGGACAAAATAAAATACAAATTGTGCATTTTACAGAATGAACCACAGCATTAAAGTATAATTGATGGTAACAAAAGACAGATTATCATGATTATGATGACTCTTGCTAGGGACTAATTAGAATGGTCCTTTGCTCTTAATAGCAAACATATAAAATTTTAGTATCTTTGTAATTTTGGATGGTGCCAAGGAATTTTAACTACCTGTAGACTTCTCTTTGTTAACAAAAGCTTAGCAAAAAAAGGGGAAAGAGGATACTAGAAGTATACTTCCTCATTAATTTGTATCCACTTATAGGTTATTTTAAATGAAGTATGTATAGAATTTTTACCAGCTCAGTTTCCATTGCTTTTCAAGGTCATCTTTACCATAAAATACAGATAGAGTAATGTTGATTTTTTTGCATAACCTGTCAGAAGCATTGGATGCCTTATTTAATGAAATCTAACATAGTGAAACACTATCCACAGTGAAATGCTAGGTAGATGCTGCTGAACACAGAGATGTGTCTGAGGTTTGTTTTAGTAGAAAGGTTCAGGCACACTAACTAGATTTCCTTTTGGTGCAGCTGCTGCCTGTGGAGAAACAGAAGACTGGGCTTTTGGTAATATGCCAAGTTCAGTCACAAGAGAACAAATCACACCCAGGGGTAATTTCAGGGACATCTACTCCGCATGAACCCTATAGCTAGACAGAAATATCTAGTCTGGAATGGATCAAAGAATAAAAAATAAGATGAACAAAATAGAAAAATAAGAACAAAAATAAGAATAAAAAACATGACAAAAAAATAAGTATGCAAGGCTGAAAAAAATTGAGATCTAATATTCTTTAGTTAGAACTTTATTAGACAATAGTTACTCAGTTTGCATCAGGAGATAAAAACATATCAGTGTCCTCAGTGCTAATTGTACAGATTTTAGTGTTGTGCCTCCCATATAGTGCACAGCCTTAATTGAACAATATCCCACTCACTGCCCTTTAGCTTTCATGAATGAAGAGTACAGTGAGAATAGAATATTTAATATTCTTACTCAGTTTAGTCCTTATCTTGCAACTTCATCCATTAGTGCTCACTTTGAACACCTAAAGAATTCCTATTAATTAAGAAATTCGAATGTATTCACTGAAGAAGACATGGACCTAATTTTTTTCCATCTCTGTATCTGTCAAATTAGAAAACAATTTGACCAGAAGAAAAGGGAAGCAAAACAAAACACCAAACCAAACAAAACCAAACAAAAACAACAACAGAACCCACAAAAAACCCCAACAAAACCAAAAAAACCCAAGCCATATGGGGATTCTGGTCTTTCACTGAGTCTCTTCTGGTATATATAATACAATGCCTATTTGTTCCTCAACATCACTGAGTGGATTTCCAATCAAAAAGCTGGAAATCATCCTTAAGTTTTGCTTAGCCAGGCCCTAAGATTTTTCTGAATACTGCAAGAGCATAAAACCAGCATAAGTTTTAATTATAGTAGACATCTTACAACAGAAAACTGCCCTCATCTTTGGAAATTTATTTTCCTTGAAATGCAGATAATCTCTCAGATTTCCCAGTTCAGGTGCCAGAGCACTGGCACAGACTGCCCAGGGAGGTTGTGGAGTCTCCTTCTATGGAGATACTCAAAACCCATCTGGACGCGCTTCTGTGTGACCTGGTCTAGGGAATCCTTCTGTGGCAGGGGGGTTGGACTAGATGATTTTTCAGGGTCCCTTCCAACTCCTAACATTCTGTGTGATTCATCTTCATGGGTTTAAATTAAGTGAGTGTTTCAAGTATCAATGGCATGATACCAGAAAACCTTTTCACTAAATTATATACTGTAAATTTTTTTTTCTTAAATTCTAATGCCATTCATTAAACTAATTATAATCCTCTTCTTGCTTAAAAAATATCTTCATATATGGTGTTACCAAAATCAAAATGGAAATATATTTTTTGATATTTTCTGGAATTCAGATTAGCATACAGAGAAATGCTGATTTTTTTTCCCTCAAGCTAAACAGACATTTGTTTTCGGCACTTTTATGATCTGCATGCTAGTATTTCTCATTAGTCCATTCATATACACAGGATACACCAGGAAGAAAACACAATCTTGTTTTATAAAGAAAGAAAGAATGTATAAGTACAGATTCCAACCCCCTCAGCTTTTTGCCCATACTACAGTAGACACAACAAATTCCAGTGTAATATCTAAAAACTGTAGGCAGGAAGCCAGACTTTTACACTATAGAGGACTTTCTGTATAATTATAAAAACACTGAGTAATTGTTATCTTTAAATTCTGTTAGTAACTTTGGTTACACATCCTTTTCAAGTTAAGACATAGAACTGACTAGGAACACAAGTTTTTTCCTTCCTAGTGAAGACTTCATTTTTAGTTTAGTTCAGTCAATACTTGCACTTACTATTTTAGTTTTCATTTAAAGTGAAACAGCTGCAATGGACAAAACCAAAAGAACATGAGCAGAAAAGTTTATATGTTAAATAAAATTGTAAAATTTCAAACTTAGAAAAGTTTTAGAAAAGTTCAATGGAATGTATGGTGTCCTCAAGAAAAATAGCTCAGTCTAGCATTTGAAGCATGGAAGATTCTGTATTCCACCTCTTTCTAATTACTTTGGTCTCCATCCTGTATTCTACCTCTTTCTAAGTACTTTGGTCTCCATTTATACAGTGAGAACTATGATACTGTGGTGCAATTCATCCTGAAAAAAAGTCAGGACTGAAGTAAGCTTCCATAAGCCTGGAATGTTCATCTTACAAGGTTCTGTACTATCTATGAAAAAACTTGCCAGACTGGTAAGATATTGGGGACAATAAACTTGAAATGAATAAAATTGTTGATTCGAAGTTATTCGTCAAGTGATCATTTTAAGACCTTTCACATTGATCCATTTCTTTTGTGCATTGAAAGAAACTCCTGCAATCTGATTCCAGCCCTTGAAGGCTACATTGGGATGGTGTGGGGTACTCCAGCCAGGAAGCTTTTGTTGGCACTGGGAAGAAACCAAAACACCAGAATGAGAGAGAATGATCTTGGGCAAACACTGCTGCTTTCTTCCGCCTGAACGGCACCTGTAGTTTCCAGAAGGCTAAGCTGGACTTTTGTTACAGAGGTTACCAGCAACATAGCTTTTGGATAGCTGTATGTTGACATTCAAAGGTACACCTCAACTTCAAGTTTTCAGAATCAATTTAGTACCCTCAGTATCAGCCTTATGGCTATTTGCTTAAAAAATTTTCACTATTGACTCCATTGTGCACTTTGCTTCACTTTTGTAAGCTTTTCCTGCAGTTTTTAAATGCAGCTAAAAGAAAGGTAGTGATATATCTGGTACTTACAGTGGCTTCTGTAGAGAGATAAATTCCATTATTTAGTCTAAATGAAATAGATAAATTTGCAGATTGCAAAAAGTAGTCAGACATTCCATTTTACTTTTAACCATACATTCTATTTGGTGCATACTAATGCTCAATTAACATTAAAAAAAATCAGGGTTAAAATATAATTAACGTAACTATAGCTTAGTTATAATTAAGCTAATTATACTGATATATAGTGTTACAACAGCTCTTTCAGCCATTATGTTGATGTAAATTTATTCTGCCTTTCAAGTAAAGTTATTTAAATTACATTTTTAATTATTTATCAGGCTGAATATTATAACTATCAAAAGTGTCCAGGTGGTAGCTATAAAGAAGTATTTTACTTTCTCTGCTTTTTTGGTCCTGTGACTTTGTAATGCAACCACTGATATGACTGGCATTTAATTCAAATAGTATGGGGAGTTACTGTCATGAAGGATCTCTCTATGCAGAAGGAAGATGGAAATTCATGAGAGAGAAACTAATTACACAAGGAAGACTGCCAAATGCTTCAGGCATCAGCAGGACAAGTTGTGATCAAGATGACACCCAGCTTATCTATTTCTTCCTCTAAGCATCCCACTACAAGTGAGATTTTACTGCAAGTATGAACTTAAACTCAACATATTCAGCAAACTACAATGACAAAGACTGCAAAATAGAAAGTGCCAGAAAGGCAAATGAATCAGTAGTCACACTATTTGTTATTTTACATTGATCTTGACGTGACACTTAAAAGAATTTTGACACTTTTTCTTTGAAGATGTGTTTAGGCCTCCACAGAGGCATAGAATTTCTGAAGAAGATTAAGACACAAATATAGAAAGGGAAAGAAAATGAAGAATGGTCTATGTACACTGGAAAAAATGTAGAACAGATGTAGAATATTTGCTGATATATCAGCCCAGGAGAGATTTAAAGACAATGAGGACTCACATATTGTCCTTTGTTTGACCACCTTGTTAAGTGTCAACTTTTCTTAGTACATATTTAATACAGATCTTACTTCTTCAAGCTATTTGACAGAAAAAGTAACTACAGAAATGTTTACAGTTTAGTACACTAGCTTTCATTTAGCCAGCTCACACACTGGTGGCAATCCAGTTATGGCAGTAGAGCTAAACATAAGCTAATTTGAGTCCCTTGTACCCTGAAAGAGAAACAGCTGTGATACAAAGAACACCAAAAAAACCCTTCTAAATGTGAAGCAGATTATGCAGTTAACTATTACACATATTTAAACTTGACAACTCTTTTGTATGGATGTTGTTCAAAAGCCAGAGTCTTCTGATGTTTTATAGCATGATACTTTATAAATACAAGTAAGAAAATTTTATTAAAATACTCTCTTTTCTAGTATTTTTCCCTTTTGCTTTTACTATTTCTGCACTTTAGGACACTGATTGCTGGTACTTCAGTATCAGTATTTTATTTCCATATCTTCCAAAGTAACAGTTTCAATGCTGTTTCTTCCTTTGGCTGCATTTAATACTGGGGTTGCAAATATCCCTAACATGGAGACACTCTCTGTATTATAATTATTTTTATGTTTCATTTGGACAGATATGTCACTGATAATGAGATCATACTACCCATCAGCCTGAATCCTGGAAATCATACAGTACAGCACTAGAGAGGGGGATATATGTCCATGCATCTGGACATACTATATGTTAAGATTTCTTTTACAATTTTAAAGGCTGTTGTTAAGGCTTCCCACAGTTTACCCTTTTGCTACTAGACAAGTTTATTCTCAATTAATAGTGTTCAGATGGAATTAAATAATGCTAAATTGCTTTCCTGCAAAGACTTAAGAGCAATAAAGCTATACACAGTTAAAAGGGAAGAAAACAGGTCCTTAGAGTGCAGTATGAAGGACTGAAGATGTGCTGAGTTTTTGATCATTGGCATTATCAATTAGCATTACTCTGATCAAACTCTCTACTACTTACCCTGTAGGAGTCCTGATAACAGCACGACCTGCAGATGGGATGATATCTCCAGTCAGCATCTTAAATGTTGTGCTTTTCCCAGCTCCATTTGTTCCCAGGAGTCCAAAACACTAACAGAGATTTAAAAACAAAAAAAAACCAACCCAAACAAACAAAAAAATCAATCCTCTATTGTGAAACAAATAAGTAATATTAATTCTTCAGAAGCTTATTCTCCCCTTTTCATCTTTTTTGTCACATGTCTGTAAGATACTGTATATGGATATACTGTATGTGCAAATTCCCTCTCCCACAGAAAACAAGTTTTCAGAAAAACCATATACATATATATATATACACATATATATAGTATTTTGAATAACCCTTAATCCCTGAAAGTCACTTGTTTTGGATTATAGCCCTCCAGTTAAAACTCTGCCTAGTAACTAAATGCATTATTTAACTATATTCTTAGTAAATGCTGAATTTGAATCTGAGGATCTCAAGTCCTGTTTGAGAGCCCTGACTACCAGTCCATAGAGTCAGCATTTCTCAGTTTCTCATGGGAACACTTTACTCTGTACAAGTGAACGAACACCAAACAACCAAGACACACATTGACCCTGAACAGTCATTTCAGGCCCCTAGTTGCAATAACTATATGCTTAAGCTAGGACAGGATTCATATTAAGTTACATACAGCACTTCATAACTTTCAGAATAGATGTTTCATGAACTTTTTTATTGATAAATAGCCTTTAATATGCAATACCATCCTCCTGGTTACCCTAGTTACCTAACAACTGGCAGGATATCACTGGACCTGCAATGTCATGCACTAGTTTCTCACGTCTTCCAATTTGCTATTAACAACCAAGAAAAGTCTGTCCCTTATCAGTACTTTTGAAATTAGTACTTGCAATTCTCCAAAGCTTTAAAATAACTCAAAAAAACCCCCTCCAAATAAATGCTGTTTTGATCTCTCCAGGTTTACCATATTCAGCATTAAATTTCATGTTGTTAAAATAGTATATTAGTATATTATATGTTACAATAAAATACTGTGATGATCTCAGCATGGGAACTACAAGTTTGCCTTGGTGACTAATTCAAGGTTCAGTCCACAGTTTATAACAGAGCTAGGCTTTTTTTTCTTTCTCTTCGGACATTGACTGTTATCACAGAATCACAGAATGTTAGGAGTTGGAAGGGACCTCTAAAGATCATCAAGTCCAATCCCTGTGCCAGAGTAGTATTCCCTAGACCAGGCCACACAGAAGCACATCCAGACAGGTTTTGAATCTCTCCAGAGAAGGAGACTCCACAACCTCTGTGGGCAGTCTGTTCCAGTGCTCTGTGTCACCCTTAGCCTCCTCTTCTCCAAGCTAAAAAGATCCAGCTCCTTCAGCCTTTCCTCATAAGGAAGATGTTCCAGCCCCTTCATCATCTTCGTGGCTTTGTGCTGGACTCTTTCAAGCAGTTCCCTGTCCTTCTTCAACTGAAGGGCCCAGAACTGGACACAATATTCCAGATGTGGCCTCACCAGGGTAGAGTAAAGAGGAAGAAGAACCTCTCTTGACCTACTAGCCACAGCCCTTTTAATACACCCCAGAATCCCATTGCCCCTCCTGGCCACAAGAGCACACTGCTGGCTCATGGTCATCCTTCCATCCACCAGGACCCCCAGATCCCTTTCCCCTTCACTGCTCTCCAACAGCTCAGTCCCCAACCTATACTCATACATGGGGTTGGTCTTTCCCAGGTGCAAGACTTAGCACTTGGCCTTACTGAATTTCATTCAATTTCTCCCTGCCCAACTCTCCAGCCTATCTGAGTCACACTGCCTTTTTTTTTATGTTAGCCTATAAAACAGTAACTTAGTAAAGAAAAGCAAGAAGAAAAAGTTAAAACCCTGATGAATTTGTAATGTAAAATATAGTGAACAGTTGCTTTTTAAACACTACCAGGGCTTCTGCTTTTAGCTAGTTATTGATTTTCAGAAATTACTGCAATTTAAATGGTTCTGCTGCTATCTACAGACCTTTGATTGTAGACACCCTGAGGATGTCTGAACAATTGCTCAGAATGAAATGTTATTTTCTGAAAGGAAAAAAAATGACTTCTTTACCTCTCCCCTTGGTATTCCCAAGCTTATGCTTTCAACAGCTGTGTTTTTCTTACTGAAACCTCCGTAGCACTTCCTGAGGTTATAAAGAAGGAGGACATCATTACCAGTTCTTCCACCAAAGAGTCGCTGTCGCTCCATTTCAACATCAACATCTTCTGAAGGGCTGACCATGCTGTCAATTGAACATTGACCCCTAAATCAGAAGATGATAACAAATGATACTTGGCAAATTGGACATTGCTGCACTCTGGATAACTCTGTTTAATTTCCATGGATGTTATGCCTCAAAGCTTGGCAATCAAATCTCAGCAGAGTTGAAGGGAAACTGTAGCTACTTGTATTTTTGATGAAGTTTCCACTAATTTAGGTACTTCATGTTATCAGAAGTATTTTTCTTCAGGTGTTCAAAAAAATTCACCATTTTCTTACTTTAAAAATTAGTTTGGTATCCACTATGGCAGAATACAAATGATGACAAACCTTGGTTTCTGGAGGAGATCCCAGTGAAGAAAAAGCCTTAAAAGAAGTAGTAGGGTTCCCTGCAGGGCCATTTCCACAAATATCCAGCCCAGGAAGTTCATCTCAAAGGGGCTCACATATGAATCTATTCCAAAGTTGCTGGTCAGGTCAAACTTGATCTGATTGTACGAAAGTTCTATTAAACCTTGGCCTAAGCAGAATTGTGGAAATAAAATGAAAGCCCACTTGAGGATGTTGTAGATGTTCTGAAGACTCTGTATTTGGATTAAGCAAGAGGGAGGAAATAAAAAAAAAAAGAAGAAAAAAATTAGTTTTCACCCCCAGAAGGTTAAGGATACTTACAAAGCTGGATACATCCTTCAAATCTCACTCAGGGTTAAGTGATTTTAGAAGAGTATATTGTGAACTGTTTGGTGGCAAAGTTCACCTTTTATTGTATTTTAGACTGCCTAGGGCTATGGGATTCTAATTTCACAGAATCACAGAATGTCAGGGGTTGGAAAGGACCTGGAAAGATCATCTAGTCCAATCTCCCTGCCAGAGCAGGAATCTTCCCGGACCAGGAATTGAACCCAGGCCTCAGCAGTGAGGGCACCAAATCCTAACCAGTAGACCACCACTTCTTCAACTTAAGTTGAGCTTGGGAGAAAGTTACAAAATATATGTGGCCATGATCATTCTGATCATTCTATTTTCTTAAAATTTTAATGTTTGAACATTATTAATTCTAAACCACTAAATTAAACCCAAAACAACACCAAATCTGCCTCCAAACTTGAGTGACATGTAATCCATATTTGACTTCAAACATAAAATTTTTGAGCTAATACATGCATAGATATTTATCCATATCCTGGACCTCTCCCTCCATCAAGTTGCTTAATTACCATTTTGACTAATGAAAATTACATACATGAAATAAGAATGCCCATTATTATACATACAGTGCATTCATACAGCTTCTCTCATGTCAATATTATTGAAACACATTTTACAATGCATATAATCTAGCCAATGGACCAAAACAGCTCTCATTATGTGCCAATTACAACCTAATGGTCTGGAAAATGTCAAGGTTTCAATTAGCACTGTTCTTCCATTATTACAGCACTTTTTTTCTTTTTTTCTTGTTACAAAAAAGTTAAAATTCAAGATGGTAACAAGCAATTCACTACATATCAGGTGAGAAAAATAATGAATGTTTAAAATACAAGTTCTGCTGCTGGAAAAAATCTTGCCTGTGCAAATGTATAAACATACATATCTATACACAAACATACATACACACACATGTGCATACATCTCACTTATGAGTAAAATAAAGCAAAGGTTTTATACAGACCTGTACTTTGGAAATTATGGCTAATAAACGAGGTAAGAGAGTCACCAGCATGGTACACAAGCCAAACACAAAATTTAAAGAGATGTAAGAAATAAAAGCTACATCTGAACTTGAGAAGAATCTGGATACAAGATACATCCACGGTAAAGTTGCATATCTGAAAGTTTGAAGAAATAAAAAAGGAAAGAGAAAGTGAGCAAAGAAAGAGGGGGAAAAAAAAGAAAAAAATAAATTAATATTTGAACTGGAAAAAATATTTGTGCCAATGATATGTGAGAAATGAAATTTGTTAGAGATCGTGTTGGTGTTGTAATAAACCAGATTATTAGTTAGTAGAGTAGTAGCCATCAAAAATGAGTGCATAGTCACTTCATAGAACAATGATGATAAGACAGGGCTACACCATGTTCAATGCAAATCTGTAAAGGAGGAGGGAAGGCAACCACCATTCTTGCAAGTCATATGCTGCCTATCCAAAACTGAGCACTCACAGCTTTTATAAAGAGTAAGATATCTCAAGCCAGCCCAAAAAATTGCCCAGGCAATTAGATAAGCATGAATGTCACATAAAGGAAATTTGTTTTCCATTCAACATAGCACAAGATATATCTATCAAACAAGCATTATATAGGCTGCAGGAACATAAGCACCAGCATAAACCATTTAATATAAATACTTCTTACATAGTACTACTATACTTGCATATATAATTGTTTTAATAGTGAGCTCAATGTAAGAGCAACTTGCCAAAAATCTGTGAATTCACTTTTTCATTGCATTAAGGTGCAGTTTAGATTATGACCCATGAAAGTCTCTTTTAAATTCAATAGTGTATATTACAGATTAACTTTTTTCAGCTAAGCATGCCAAAATCTTTTCCTTCAGGAACAAGCCTTTACCTGCTATGAAGTAATAGTGATGTTATCCTGTTTACAAGAAAATGTAAACTTAATGCCTGGGTCTCAAATAACAATTGTAAGTATTCAAGGTCACACTGTAGCATCCTGTTTCCAGTCTTAATCACATCATTCTTCTTCCCATCATGCACATACTAAATTTACTGTTCTAAGTTTTGCTCTGAATAACAATAACATAAATACAAGTTTGTCTTTGGCAAAATCTCAGGAAAGAGACATGATTTAGAGTGCTGTTACTCTCCTGTAAATGAATGCAAAAAATTTGTTTGCTTATACCTTCTAAGAAATAAATAAAACTTTCAGAATGCTAAAGTTGTGTGATATTCAAATCAAGCCTTTAAAGTAGCTGCCCATCGTGCCTATGTGTCTATCCTGACTCTTCTTCAGCCTCAGGTTCAGCTTTAGCTGTAATTTGTTGGTTTTTAAGTATCAAAGATAGCACATTTTGGACAGAAGTGCTAAAGCAGTTGTACTATAAAACACTTCTGCTATCAGCTAAGAGGAAAAAATGCATTTTAGTTAAGAGACCATTATATTTTTTAAGGAAATCAGTTTTGAATTAGCACACTAGGAAATTGCTGGTTATTCTTTCAAGCACATGCTCTTCAGGCACATAGCTTAATTTTTTCATACAACTGGGTTGTTTTTATCTTTATTCTAGATGAGAAATGTTGCACAAGTGTACCTTGAATTAAAAGGTAAAAAATGTATTATGGAATATAGATAGATGAGAAATACATGCACAGTACTGGGGAAGGATAAAATGATCACAATGGGCTTCATCACATTTACTGTGTAGTCAGGTTGAGGAAAGGGTATAATAGGAAGAGTGGAAACTTTGAAATTGGTGAAAGTGTTCTTGAGACATGTTAAACTTACTGACTGATGGTTAATACATGTTAATACACATTGAATGGATAGATCTCCTTGTTAAAAATCACTATAATATCTCAGCCAAAACAGAACAGTATAGGAGGGAATATGCTGAGATGATTAAGCTATATCCACGATCAACAAAATAAAATTTAGGAAGCAGTCCAGCTTTGCAGTCAATGCTTGGATTTTTTTTTTTTCCTAAAATAGTGAAATACCCAAAATTTAACTTAACTTTTTGGTTAAAACAATGCTAGCATAACTTTTAGCACCTGGGATTTAGCAGTACACTGTGGGCAGCAGATGTCTTTTCTTACACTAGATTCACAGCAAATAGGTTACAGGAGGAATTCAACAGCTGTAAAGGTAATTGTACACAAAGAAAGAGAGATTTAGTAGTGTAAAGTCTTTGCAGTAAGACTGGAAGGCATTGGTTGGTAGTGGTGTGGGAAGACGAGTGTTACAGTGAAGAGAAAAGCATGAACTTTGGTTACTTCATCTGAGTGAGTTACAAGATCCTGGCATCATGATCTCTAGAATACTACTTACTAGTCTGGCCACATAAGCCTAGGAAATATAAGCTCAAACTGGAGTTACAACAAAAAATGTTAAATAGAGTTATTCAGAGAATGGGAAGGCCTTTTTACAAGAGAGGACTTGGCTTGTTTGGGCTTGCGAAAGATGTTTGATGAGGGAGAATTATGAAGTATGGATACAAATGAACTGAGTCTGGAATGTCAAATTATATATCCAGCTATGGAGATACTGAAACAGTTTTCAAAAAAACTCAAACAAACAAACAAAAAAAGAAGTTGCTGGAGGTATGGGATCTTGAAAACAGTTGCAAGATGAAATACAGAAGGATTTTTTTCTTTTAAAGTGTTTATCTGAGGCTCTGGATTGGATCATGTCCTGATCTTGCAGAAGGTCCTTTCTGCTTTCCTTCCCTGTGATTCTTTCATGGTGCAATTATATTTCATTATCTAAACACCTGTCTTGTAAGATACTCATTCTCCTCTAAAAAGATACAACAATTAGTTGCTTGAAATAAGGAAGAAACCACTTCTCAGAATGTTTATCCTGCAACTATTCATCTTCAACATTTCTCACATTACCTGCACATAGGAAGAGTTAAAGGAACAGAATAGACAGACCATTAGTTTGACTGAACCCAGGGCTCAACAGTTCAATTTCTATAGGGAAATCAATCTTCTGTTTAACCATGGGTTGTTGTTATTCTGACAGTGGGTTTTTGGGGTGTTTTTTGTTTTTTTGTTTTTAAATTTTTATAACTTTTTTTCACATGAAACTAAGCAAAAGGGTGATATGAGAGGACTTTTCTCTCTCACAGTACTATTTGCAGACGAATCTCCAATCAGCCCAGTACTCCACATTTATAGACTTCTCATTGGAAGCTGGAGTTATGCAAAATTCCTGGAGCTATGTAAAATTACAGGATTACAGAAATTAGGTAGAACCATAATATAAGACAGACACTTCTTACCTCCTTGATGATATTCAAAGCTAAGCACTGAAATTCTGACCTGATTATGATTCTGTCATTTTCTGGAGGATAGCATGCAATCAATTTCTAATAGCAAATGATTGTTATACAGGCTGAGCATTTTTCTGAGACATTTGCAGTCCTTTTTAAAAAAATAAATAGATGTGTGAGTGAATCTCCCCCACCTTCCACACACAATTTTCAAGCTCAGCCTGTTTTCTCACTATCTCTTGCTGAATCACAATCATTTCTAAAGAAAGAAAATCATGCATCCAGCAGCAGGTGCACACCAAGTCTAAAGATTTCAGTTTATTTCTTAGAAGCTATAATTCCATAGTAACATTTCCAATCACATACCCAAAGAGTATCAGCAGGAGAACAGTGGCTGCCAAGTTCTTTCTGAAAGTGAAGGCTGATAGCTGGAAGGCACTAATAACAGTCACACACAGGGTGACGGGAATCATGTAAACCAGCTAGAAACAGAAGAAAAAAGGCACTTTAACAGGTGAGCACTTCTTAGTAGTCCTAGCTAGCATAGAAGGGCTCTATAAATTAACTTTTCTATATTTGCAATACAATAAGACCATAAATTGGAAGGTAGTAAAGATCTAAGATTTCATAGGTAGTAGATTTCATAGGCCATATTAGCTGTGAAACTGACTCTCTCATACATATACATATGAACCTGCCTGACAAAATAAAATCAAACTACAGAATATTCCCCTTAATTTCATTTCTGTTTACCTTTCCAATAGATCCATTTAACAAGCTAACTCTTCCAGATAATGAGTCTGTATGGGACAACTGCTCCAAACCATCACATTACACTGCAAATACTGAGTCCTGGATTCAGCAACAGCAGTTTCACTGATTAGCGCTCCAGTCATAGGAGAACAGAATCACAGAATCAGAGAACCCTTTAGGTTGAAAAAGACCTTTAAGGTAATTGAGTCCAACCAATATTAAGGATCCTACTTTAAAAGAGACTTTAATGAAGAGACTTTAATGTGTGCTGATAAAGCAAATGACAACTTTTAATGGAAACAGATATAATACTTAGAAGAGTTACAGCTATTAGGCCAAAGGGAAAGCAGGTTCTCTATTTGGCCTCTTAACATAGTGGTAACCAAATATTTAAGGAGGAGAGGGTGAGGAGGATTGGTTCAGCAGACTTGTATCCAAGTATGTAAGAGAGAGAGGTTCTGCTTGCAACTAGCAATGGCAAGAAGTGAAAGTCTGTGCTTAGTTCCATTCTCAGCGTCTGCCTGCTCTGTGTGCTGAAGCCAAGATTGTTAGGATAGTGACTGTCTCCATTTCTGCCTTATCTTAATATAACAGAAATTGTGGAATATAACTGCAACAGAGGTAACAAATCAAGATCTAGCTAAATATTCATTGTAGAAGAACAAAACATCTCTGTTTGTCATTAAATTTTCCTAGCACTTACACATTTTCTATTTGTTGAACGTAGCAAAGTATACCATTCACATGTATAAATACAGCAGAAATAGCCTGATTTTCATGACAGTCATTTTATATATCAAATACTTCTGCAGGTTTAGTATTAGGCTACCAAATAACACAGGACACAGCCTCTAATACTTAAGATATATAGAAGGATTTCAAATTTGACAGTTCATATATTCATGTGTTCAGTGTCCCTAAATGATCTGCAGCACAATTAGCTTTTAAAGCAGTGTCTGTTCATTCCCAGCTCATGATTGATCATGCAGCATTGTGCTGAATTTGTGAGAAGGTTTTGAAAGGAAGAGATTGGCAGAAAATAATGAGTTGACTTTGCTGCACAAGGAGAAACTGAAGGATGAAGGACTGAGTTTTTAACCAAGTCCTCTTATCTGACACAGCAGAAAAAGGAATACAAAGATTGACTGGCCAAGTAAATAACATTTGGAGAACTGTGCTCTTACTTCAAGTTTGCTCAAGCATGAAAATTCTGATTTCAAGCATGGATGGGTGAAGATCTAACATTTTAGATTTATAATAGTCTGAATGAGAACAGAGAGTGTTCCAAAAATCTCTGTTCCTGACTAGGCTAGTTCTCTTGTGCTGCCTATGCTAGACCACAGTCCTTCCTTCCATGAGCTAGTATGTTAATCAGAAACTTTATGTCCCTTCTCTGGGAACAGGTATGTTTTTACTTTTGAACAATTCAGGTGACTCCAGTTGCTCACTGTTGCCTCTGAAACCAATTTAAAACACCTTGAGAAATAACTATCAACAAAAACTTTAAAAGCAGTAGTTCTATCCCTTTCCCAGAAGTACATGACCTAGTCTCAAATTCTTGCCAAAAACTCATAACAAGTGAACTATGAAAAAGCCTTTCAGTAAGCAACATATACACATGCCTTATATATACATATATATATATATACATATATATGTATGCACCAATACACATGCACGCAGACAACACCAAGCTGAGTGGTGTGGTTGACACGCCAGAGGGGTGAGATGCCATCCAGAGGGACCTGGACAGGCTTGAAAAGTGGGCCTGTGAGAATCAGATGAAATTCAACAGGTCCAAGTGTAAGGTCCTGCATCTGGGTAGGAGCAACCCAAGATATGAGTATAGGCTGGGAGAAGAACTCGTTGAGAACAGCTGTGTAGAGAAGGACTTGGGAGTGATGATAGACAAAAAGCTGGACATGAGCCGGCAATGTGCACTTGCAGCTCAGAAGGCTAACCGTGTCCTGGGATGCATCAGGCAAGGCATGACCAGCAGGTCTAAGGAGGTGATTCTGCCTCTCTATTCTGCCCTCATAAGGCCCCACCTGGAGTACTGTGCACAGTTCTGGGCTCCTCAGCATAAAAAAGATATGGACCTCTTGGAGCGGGTCCAGAGGAGGGCCACAAAGATGATCAAAGGACTGGAGCACCTCCCCTGCGAGGACAGGCTGAAGGAATTGGGGTTGTTCAGCCTGGACAAGAGAAGGCTTAGAGGGGACCTTATAGCGGTCTTTCAGTACCTGAAAGGGGATTATAGGGCAGAAGGAGAGAGACTTTCCTCCTGGTCTGATTGCAACAGGACACAGGGGAATGGCTACAAGCTGAAGGAGGGGAAACTTAGGCTGGAGATTAGAAGGGGGTTCTTTACCCAAAGGGTGGTGAGGCACTGGAACAGGTTGCCCAGAGAGGTTGTGGAGGCCCCATCCCTGGCAGTGTTTAAAGCCAGGCTGGATGTGGCCCTGGATGACCTGGTCTAGTGCATGTGGCGTCCCTGCCCATGGCAGGGGGTTGGAACTAGATGATCTTTAAGGTCCCTTCCAACTTCAGCCATTCTATGATTCTGTGATATATATACACACACATAATGGAGCAATTTTTAATTTTAGCTTTCAAGAGTCACCTTTGCAAAAGATATTTTAAGATGATTTGTGGAATTTGTGTTTAAATGGAATCCAAACAAGCTCTATTACACAGCCAATGAAAGAATTTTCACAGGATCACAGAGCAGGGGTTGCAAGTGACGTCTGGGGACTATCTAGTCCAAACCCCTGTTAAAGCAGATTAACCTAGATCAGGTTTGCACAGGATTGCATCCAGGTAGGTTTTGAATAGCTCCAGAGAAGGAGACTCCACAACCCCTCTGGGCTGCCTGTCACCCTCAAAGTAAAGAATTTTTCCCTTGCGTTTAGATGGAACTTCCTGTGTTCTAGTTTGTACCTGTTGTCCCTTGTCCTGTCACTGGCTGCCACTGAAGAGTCTGGCATCACCTTCTTAACACTCACCCTTTAGATATTGATGAACATTGATAAGATCCCCTCTCAGTCTTCTCCAGGCTACACCTGTACTCCTGGTCTCTTAGCTTCCATAAAAGAGAGTCTCCAGTCCCCTCATGATCTTTGTAGCCCTCCACTGGCCTCTCATTGGTAGTTCCTTGTCTCAGTTTATCTAGACTATTGAAGTAGGAATGTTGTCCCAGTGCTAGTTAACATAACAGCCAAGAGCTGTTGCGCTGCACAATTCAAATCTCACTCACATCTTGTGACCATATTTCCTTTTGCTCATTTATGACAAACTAGTTTAAAACTGACACCTGAATACATGCTGCCCCACATGATACATACCATATCACAGCAGAAGTTAGCAAGCCAATAAGTTTTGTAACCCAGGCCTGTGATGTGCTGCAAGCGTTTACTGCCAGATACTCTGTCTTTCACTATGGCACTTCCAATGGATGCCGTAAGGATAGAGAAACCCAGCATGATACACAGTGCTACCCCACACTGACGAACCTTCTCCATTCTAGGGTACAAAGCAAAATGGCATATTGAAAACACAATTTGGGGGAAAAAAAAAAACTTACCAAATCCAAATATTTTCAAGGCCTACTTTTTATCAAAACAACACTAGACATTAGGACCGTAACCTGTTTGCAAACCCCGTATTTGTATGCTCTTAACATTTAATTAGACAACAAGAGCTAGATGATGTGCTAAGTTATAAAACTCTACATGACTTACAGAACACAGTGTGTGTTTAAAGTCAGAATAATAAAGTGAAGATTTTGCAAATATTTCCCCCCTTCAGAAAATGAAAATTTTAAAACTTGACCATCACTTGAAGCAGTTAACCTGTTTGAAAATGTCATGACCTGTTCACAAACACTTTGTAAAGGGCAGTCAGTGTAAATTCAGTATTTTTTCCTACCAAATAATGCAACCATATCTGATATACACAGTAGACTTGACATATAAACACCAGCCTAGAGAAAATTCTTCACTCAGTGGAACTGAATTGCATCTATCAAGTCACAACATCTATTGCATGCAACATACACGCTTATTGAATTAATAGTTTCAATTATCTGCTCGTTGCAACTGTTACATATTTTAAGAGTTTGCTCACATTTTATCCTCATCCAGTAAGGCTCCCCCATATGGCTGGCTGTAGAGTGTGATCCCTGTGAAAAGAAAAATTATGAAATAGTAAATGTTACATCAGGACTTCAAGTTCTAGAGTGCACTGTTGACATATTATTACACAGAATTAATGAAAAGGCTAAACACTTAATAAGGAATAGAAAGAGGTCAACCACTAAGCTGCCAAATCAAATACTCTCTCCTGTTGAGTGATTCCAGAGTCTGGATCCACCCAAATCTAACGAATAAACAGAAGTAATAGCTGCTTTTCTGCATTCTGAACCGCAGAAATGGGTTCAACAATGTTGTGTATTGCTGCAGGATCTACATCACAGAAGACACCAAATACAAACCCTAATTAGAATTTGTTCATATGCCTAATCATCTGGAGTAAGGCAGATTGTTACTGCAATTTATATACTTTGTATTTTGTCATTACTAAAAACATTTTTAGACTGCTTATGTTTTGCAGAGAAAAAGCTGTTCAGCTAAGTTTACCAAAAAAACCCCCCAACAAACAAACAAACAAAAGGCACATCACAGATTGAAAGTGTAGAGGTTTGAATTACCCAGTCTGGGAGACCAAATTGGGTAATTTAAGATAATTTAATTTAAGATACCCAGTTTGGGAGACCAAGAAAAATCCTGAATAGACAATGCATTCTTAAGCTTATTTTTGGTCATGGTACAACCAGCCTGTAACTATCCAGCAAATTGAACTTCAGAATTGTGAGGTAATTTATAGATAAAAACTGTAGCTTTTTGCTTTTCCCTTTTTCCAGCAAAAGAAGAAAAAAGACAGAGGGCAAGAGAGAGAACTTTGTCAGTGCAAAAGCTGCTGTCCAAGAGGTCTTGCTGCTGTTCCTGACCTATTTATGCATGTGTACCTGACAGGTGTGCAAGCTGTAATGTAACAGTAACTGGAAATTCTTGTAGTGAGATCAAACCAGTACTACCTCATAAGAGTATCTAAACAAATCTATATTGTTCCCAATTAAAAAAATTAAAAAAAAAAATAATTAAATTAAATTTTAAAAATCTATCCCAGCAGTAATTACAATCTTCCCAGTATCCTTGGCAAAGAAATAAACTGTTTGCAACCTCAGATGGGCTCTGCAGGGTGTCGTGTAATTGGACACACTTCAATATTTCTTTTAGAGTCCAGCCATATAAAAAATTGTCTTCATCCCAGCAACATGTGTGATCTTACTGAGTATATCTATACATATATTTTTGCCTTTTTGCTTTTTTCTTCTTCATCCTAAAGCCAAAGTAATCCAAACATCACTAAGTCACTGTGCAGTAAAGAGCTGAAGAGAGCCTGGTGATTAACTCACACACAAAACTAGTACAGGGTTAAGACTTTTCAAATATAGTTAAAAGCTCTGTGCTGAAACTCTACAATCATTAACAAATTGGAAGAAGATTCAAATCAATAAGATTTTGATTCATCAGTAGTAGACACATGCTGATTGTCCAAATATAGATGCTGAATCTAAATAAAGCCAAAAAAAAGTTTTGTAATTTACAGAGGGATAAGGTGTCCTTGAACCTAAGGTAGAGTAGATTATATTCAATAGTAATATAAGCCAACAAATTTGAGTTAAACTCTTTGCTAGTATATTTTTTTATTAAAAACCCTTCTGTGTACTTTTATATTCTATCCTTTTCTAAATTTCTCCTAACACCTAAGACCATCATTATTACATATGTCTCTGTCCCAATACAGCTGCTAACGTGATATAAAATGTACTTCTTGATGCTTTCTTTCCTTTACATGCCTTCTTACTATGTAAATCTGCTCATTAAGTTGAAAAGTAAACACCATCTTTGAGGACTTAAAATAAAGCCCATAAAGAACAAATAAAGAAGTTCTGAATGGCAAAGCTTCTATTAGACAGAAGTATATAGTGTTCATGCAAGGATTTAAAGAATTGTGTTTGCAAGCCTTGTGTTGAACAGCTTCAGGGCATTTTGCCAAACCAGTATTCACAAGGGGAAAACAAGACAGGCAATACCAACAAATATTATATGATTCAGGCCTAAGTCTATCTGCTCCTTTTCATAAATTCTCAATATAAAATTATTTTTCCACATCTACACATTATATTCTCCTGAATTAATCACAACTACAATTTTTCCAGTTGTCTAAAACATTTTTTGTCTATGTCCTTGGTACAGAGTTGATCACATTATTTTTACAGTGACAATTCATAGGCATCTTTTTGGGCACAGGAGGTGAAAAATTGTGACAGCCACCAATTCCAATATTTCCAAAGCCCTGCATAAGCAATTTCAGAAAAGGAAAAGCTGTGACCATGAAGACCCTTATACTATATTAGGATTTTAATGCTGTATTCAGAAAGTAAGTGAACACCGTGATGACAAGACTTTCTTAGACCAATTAACCTTCTCCAATATAAAAATGAAGAGCTTGAGAAATGAGAAGCACTATTTCCCTGATTAGTGAGGTGAAGAGAAGGGCATCTCAAAAAAAGAAACATGATTCTATGCATGTTAACTGATCTCTATATGCATGTATAGTTCTGAAAAGGAATGAAGACAGATGTCAATTCCAATAAAGAGTCCACACAAAATGTTATTTTGGTAATATAGGTTCTTAGCTGTCTTCCCACCAACAAACTTCTTTTTCTTTCTTTCCTCAGTTGTTTTGCCTGCAGTTAACCATAAATTTCTGGTGTGGGGTTATTTTGTTTTCAGTTTTTTGTTTGGTTGTTTTTTTGTTTAAGTTAAAAACTCAGCTGCTCTCTCTTGTATTGCTCAGTGAAAGACTTATATTTATACAATTGAGAATCATTTTTACCAGTCCTTTAAGCTACATTAGTAAGAAAAAAAAAAAAAAGGAGGGTATTAGTCAGTGCCAGAGATTCACAGTTTAACTATAAATTGCATGAATAATGCAGTTGGGGCAGGGAGGAGTATTTACATTGGAAATGCCCATGGTACATGCTTATTAGTAGAGGAAAAAATCTCAAGGGTCTTCAAGCTTGTGTGCCGTCACCAGAGGATAATCAGGGCTGTCCTAATGTATATTTTGTGGTTCTGCACTGTATTTTGGGTGTGTCTGAGCCTGTCTCTTGGCTCTTCTTTTTTTAAACTCTCTCTTCTTTTTGTCATGTAGCATTCTGAGTCTTGAGTACATAGAACAATTTGGTTCTGTGCTACTAATTCTAAATATAGTAATTGTTACAGAATTGAATCAAAGACCAATCTAGTTTCTTTTATTCCAGACATTTCAGTTCAGATTAGAATAAAAAGAGATTAGAATAAAATCAAACCAGCTCTTCTTTGTGTATTTAAATTTGCATTTAAAATTTATTACAAGATTTCTGTTTCTGTAAAATGAGACATTGCTGTTTATCACAAATCAGAACTTCTATTTTATGGAGAATTCACAGAATTCATTAATGGTTTATATTTTACTTTCCCCGCCACTTACCACGTGGAAGGACATGGTTAAGAAGGTTTTTATTAAATACCATTTCACATTTTCCTTTGAAAAGAGGTTTAAAGTTTCAAATTGCAAAGCAATCAGGAAACTATATGGTCAGTTTCTACCAAACCTCAGCTTAAAATGGGTCTCTTGATCCCATCAGCTCCTTTGAAGAACTGAATCTGAAATAAATGAGGATGTTATATGAAAGCTTACAATGAGTCCTAGCATGAAAGGTTTTTTAAAAAATCAATTACTTCAATAGAAGTCCTGAGATGGAGCAGCTGCATCACACAAGGCCCTTCTGTATCGATACATTTCTGTTCTTTGAGTAATGATGTTAGAACTTTTTTTAACTGCTGTACTTTCCAGAGATCATTATAGATAACTACCACTCCTTTTTCCTTTATATAACCTTAACTTAAGAGGCAGGTAATAGTCCTTCCCTTATATTCCATTGTGATATACATATTCCAACTCAACTGTACATAATTAAGTGTGAAAAATAATATAGTTTTACTTGATCAGAATTTCTGGCTTAAGCTCAGGCAAAAGATGCTGTCTTTTAGGTTTTTATTTCTCTTACTTCATTATTCCATTTTTATTTACCCACTATTATATTATCTAATTGTAGAAATTACACTATCTATTGTACAAATGCAACATTTCAGAAAGTTTTAGAAACAAACATTATTCACACAAGCTTGAAGACCAGACAGAAGAATTTTGACAAAAACCCAATACATCTTGCCTTCTCTGTTGAATACTTTCTCACTTTCTTTCATAGTTTAACACATTACACTTTCATTATCTATCACTGAATTTATAAACCACTAGAAAACAAAATGTATTTAGTTTCCTTTCCATTAAGACAATTGTGTTAGATTTGTCCACAATAGAAATGCAGACTTACATGATTATGAAGGTAGAGGTAGCTACCCACATTGTACAGAAGATGAGCTATTTTCATACAAGAAATATTCCTCAACTACTGTTCCAAAACAGACATCTTATCCATTAACTATGATGAACTGGGACAAATCAATCTGGTTAACCTCTGTTGCTCTATCTATTTACATGCACCTCCAGCTGCCACACACATTTTCTTTAATTACTATACCAATCCTTCCATGAAAATTACAGAAGCAAACACTGCAACTTTCCAAGCATCCTCATGGAGAATCTTACTAACAATCCCATAATGGTGGGGTGGAAGAGAAATCTCTCCTCTTGCAAAGAAAGGATTTCAAGATCAGGTTACACAATAACAAAAGGAAGTATTTTTGATCTCTAAACAACTATCATTTCCTGCTTTCACATGCTCAGGATGATCAAGAGTCCATAACCTGGACTGACACAAGAAAAACAATTTTCTTTTTCCACATCTTTTTGAATAGATACAAATTCCTCATGATATGAATCAGTGCAAGGTAGCATATATTTTCTGTATTCTTCAGTACAACTTCTTTCAAACTCACATAAAATCCTAAGTCTGCATTCCTGTACCCTCCTGAGCAAAGAAAAGACATTAGACAAAAACGTTTAGCTTCTTTCTCAGTTCTTTATCACTGCAAACTATCACAAACTGGTACCTGTACTACTGATCTCCTATGAAAGTTACTGCCCCTGTGAGCAAAGTGGGCAGGACTAGCCAAACTGTCTTGAAAGACTCTTCCCTCCTCCAGAGAATGAGGGAGAACACCAATTGGGTCCATGCTCAAGAAATACCCACAGAATATAAATGTTAAGTGAAAGGGTTCCTCAGTATTGATGTGAGCATTCAAATAAGCTGCTGGCATCTTTTAAGGTTGTTTCAATATCACAGTAGTTGTGACTCTGTTTGCATCCATGGTGATGCTCTACTCTGTTCAATTGTCTTCTGCAATAAAGGGTGTCTTACTTTTGTGAAGGAAGGAAAGACTGTGCCCTCACACTCCCTTTTCAAAGATCAAATTATTTTTAAGTCACTTAAAAGTAATACAAAAGCACTGGTTCTTTTGAAAGGAAAAAGTTATCCTGTGGAAAAACCCCATGTCACTAATGCAAGTCAGAATTTACATTTCTGCAACACCCTAAAAAGCTTTCTCACAGCAATTTCCAATAACATTCTAGAACTGATCTTGCATATAAACTGAGTTTGTAAAAGAAAAAAGTAAAATATAACCAATAATAGATTTCAGTGTTGAAATACAGTGTGAATTTTTCTGACTGCTAATTTACAGGACTGTATATAAACATTTTAGTATATGAAAAGCATATAAATAGATCTTCTCTGTCAGAGTATCCTTAAATAAAAGAGAGTTAAAAGTCAAAGTAAACTGAGCTTAAGTGCCCTGTATAGCACTGCAAATCACTTGAGCTTTTTAAAGAATAAAACATACATATATATTTGTTGCTACACATACACATGCATATGTGTGGGTACACACACATGAATATATTTGTGTAGACAGACATATACATATGCACAGATAAATAAGTAGGTGACTTCTCTTTCTAGGATTTCTCTGACAAGTGCCTCTGCTATGTCTCAAAAGCATGATCAATCCATCTTTATTATCTTTTTTATCTATCTCTAATAGATATACACATACACTCTTTTCTAGTTGATGAGATGATCTTGACTTCTGCAGAGACTTAGCTAACATATTCTGCCAGATTATATGAAGAGCCCATATTTGTATAGATGACAGTCTAAGACTTCAAATATTTATTAAGCAGTGTTTTGTTTATTGTGTTTCTATATTATGCAACAAAATAAATTATAACTTTTCCACAATTCCTCAGGCAAGTAGATTTTTTTCCAACTGTGAACTGGATGCTAGATCCTCAGTTCTCCATGACAAATAGAAAAGGCAAAGGAACATAAGCATTTAAGTTCCAGAAAGGGATCTCTAATGCTACAGAAAACAAGCTAGCTTCAGTACTATTCATGAAGTGCAGGGAAAGTTGATTAAAAATTAATTTATATTTAAAATTCTCATTAAAATACCTGATTTCATTCAAACTTTACAAGGCAGAAATACATTACATTTGATTTATTCTCATAATTCATATAGAAAAATTAATCATAGTCATCTTGAAAGCAAGGTTTGGTTTTTTTCATTGATATTCTGGAAATTTTTCTTAATTTATTTCTCTTTCAGATACTCAGGATTCCTTCCCCTTTTTTCACTTATTTTTATCTTCTATGTTCCTTCTTCATCAGAAACACACCAAGAAAAAAATTGGTCATAAGATGTTTTTTAAATGTCTCCAAACCAAACTAATACCTGTTTAAGAGAAACTTAAGAATGAAAGGAACTGAATGAACAGACATTAGCCTGAAATATCAAGCCCAGTTTTCAAACTAGATTTAGACATCCTGGAAGTTCACCTGTGTTAACAGCTGGTTCTTTGGCTGCAGTAATTTTTTTTTTTTTTAAATCTGTTTGTAAAATTTTTCTTTTAACTAGTTCTTATATATTTCAGGGATATCTGAATCAGAGAATCCAGTTGTCTGTTTTGTTAGGTACAATTATAAGATCACAGAATCACAGAACGTTAGGAGTTGAAAGGGACCTTGAAAGATTACCTAGTCCAACTAGGTCTAGAGTAGGTCTAGACTAGTCCAAGAGCATGATTCCCTAGGTCTAGACTGGGTCTAGACTAGTCCAAAAGCAGGATTCCCTAGACCAGGTCACGTAGAGTGTTCAGATGGGTTTTGAATACCTCCACAGATATACCAGTCTCTCTTGTTCCTTGAGCAACAGAACGCTATAGAACATCACACTGCAATGTGAATTTGCAGGATACTCTGTGTTTACCCTGGATATTTACATAAGGAGATAGAGTAAATTGACAAAGAAGTTACAAACTCATACTCTGTTGTGCATTAATCATCCCAAATGTAGTGAATAGGATTTGGTGCTCTCACTGATGGGGCCTGGGTTCGATTCTCAGTCAGGGAAGCTTTGTTGTGACCTAGTCTAGGGAATCCTGCTATAGCAGGGGGGTTGGACAAGATGATCTTTTGAGGCCTTTTCCAACCCCTGACAATTCTGTGATTCTGTAAATGTCCTTTGTAAGAAAGTAATATGGCATAGTGAGCTGTAAATTCAAACTTTACCTTACTGTGTACTATATAATTCACATAAAAAACCTTCTGCTTAATTACAATTCCCACTTTCAAATCCCCTCAAGAAATGTGTGACTCTGCAGTTCTACTTTGAATTGTGAAAAATTTTCATACTTAAAAACATTTTCCTTATTTAAAAACTACTTTTCAAAGTATATAAAAAAAGACTCAAAGAAGGGCTATTACCATACTGTCTCCAATCCACATTAGGAGGCAAATTCAGCCACAGAATGATGTTATTGAGTTCATTTAAGTAGGATGGCAGTGAATGAAAACCTTTTTGGTTGTACCACACCTGGAAGAGAGTATGGAAATTGTGAACAAATATGAGATGAGGAGGCAGAGAAAAGGGGCATTAGACTACAGAAATGTAATTTCTTCTGAACACCTGTATTACTACTGTACTCTTAAGCCTCAAATCTCAACTTTTAAGACTGGAAGAAAGGCACACTTCAGAATGCCATGTGAACAGTACGTTATGTTATAAACAACAGCAGCTAGGAAATCATCAAAACCCCATTTTGCCCATGTTATCAAAGGAAATCAGAAAATACATGGTCATGGAAACAAAAAGAATTTGGGCAGATACTGTGCTTTTGCCATGTAGCAGTATCATCAGTGAATGCCAGTTAATCAGTCAGTCACATTTGTCATGTGGTATATATGTCCTGCCTTTTGTATACACACACATACATTCTCCATGTGCATGCATATACAATGTATGTGGTCTATACAGCATGGTAGCATTAGGTAAAGTAACATAGGTATTAAGTAAGTATTTTTAATTAGAACTGGAAAAATTGTTGGGTTTTGAATGGAGGGCAATACAATATAAGGGTTTGGAAAGTTTCTAGAATGAAATGAATCACACAGTAAGTCTCTTCAAATGCAAATTTCTCATTTTCTTTCATGCAAGGCTATGTAAATGGCACATTCACTGTCTCATGAAGAAGCCTGAAAGGTCAAAGTAAGAGTCTGGTTATTAATTACTGAAAGGTTAATGTAATAATTTGACATTGCATCAGTTGAAAGCCACTTCCAGGAGGTATTTTAGATAACACAGTGCCCTTTATAAATTTGCTCCACTAGTTTCTTTGGATGTAAAATATGAAGCTTAGTCACTAATAGTATAAATGTAATTTATCTCTGTGTTGATGGCAGGTGGAGCTCTATGCCAAAGACATTTAAAAAAAAAAAAAAGGACCCTGACAAAAGCCACAGTGCAGGCATGTCATAACATGACTCTAAAATGATTAAAGATATATAG
Organism: Galbula dea; assembly: GCA_013399015.1. NCBI lineage: Eukaryota > Metazoa > Chordata > Aves > Piciformes > Galbulidae > Galbula > Galbula dea. The sequence goes on along the minus strand of VWZX01006239.1, from coordinate 6,267 downwards.
GTCAAAAACAGCAGTCAGAAAACCACATCTAACTGCAGTCCTCTAGGACTTCAAGTTCCTAATGAAGGATTGATGGAACTGGAGTTCAAAGTTATAAGAAATCTGGGAATAGAAAGTAGATCACAAATGACCAAAATGAAAAATGTATATACATGAGGTAGGAGGTGTGTATAAGACAAAGGTTTTTAACAAAGCTACATGGAAAAGGCATTGTAAACAGGCACTGACTTTGCAAAACTAAACTTGAAATTAGATTAGTTTAGAGAATATCTGTATGTTTTTTAACACATCTTTGTCCAGAAATGGACACTGTTTCTTCTCTTCTTCTTTTATAAGAGCAAATAAAATCTAGTTTCTATACTCCCATAAAACAATTTAAAGGCAGAAGCATCTGTCTTTTCATGTTTCAATCTGGAAAGTTCACACCTTCGTCTTAACAAATCTGTTTTGCCTTGAATACAAAAATAGAGACCACTCACTGTTATTCTTCAATACTCCTCCAAGACTGCTGTTCTTCTACTCATTGCTGGTCTACATTTGAATGGATCTCAAAAGAACTATTCAAAGCATTCCCAGGCAAAATAAAATCTCTTGCAGTGGTAAATGCTTATTAGCCTCTAGGTCCTATCCAGAGTTTTCACAGTATGGAGATACTATATCCTTCCAATGCATACTAAAAGGCCTCAAGGAAGAGCTTTTAATTTCAATCCTTCTCCTGTCTTCAGAGGTAGCTCCAGAAAGAAAACAGTGGCTCTGTATAGCATTGCAAGACAGTATGATTCAATGTCAAGAAAAAATTCAGATTTCACAACCTGACTAATTGCAGCAAGGCACACTTCTCTTTCCCTGGGATAAAAATGGAAAGTTGCTCATATTGAAAATATTATCATAAGCACAGGGTAACATATTTATTATGCAGAAGAGACTATGCCTAGAAGCTAAAACTTTACTTTGGCTGGGAGGAGGAAGGTGGGGAGAAGGAGAGAAAAGTAGCAAAGAAAATGATTCTTTGCATGAATGATAAAAACATCAATAACAATTCATTTTTGAGATGTTCAGTGAAATTTTGTCAATTCTGATACTGACTTTTTGTATGTAACAAACAAAAAAATGTAGGCTGACTACCTAAAAAGGAATTTTATGGGTGAGATCAGACTCTGAAATAAGTTCACAGAAAAAAAAAATAAACACAAAAAAAACCCCCAAAACCAAAACAAAACACAAAACTCCTATCACTTCTCACTACACAGGATAATAATTAAAGAATTATTAACAGAGAAGTGGACTATAATGGAAAGAATGCTGTAAAGTCTGGAGGCTGGATACGTAAGGAACACATAGATACAAATGCACACACATACACAATGCTTACCTTAGCCAGAAGCTTAGATTTGGTGTTATTGAGTTTTTTATCTTGACTATAAAATTCTTTATTCCTTCCAAAGGACCAACCACCATATCTGGTAAGAGAAAACAAAGTAATAGCAAGTTACATGCCTTAAGCTTAGCAGTCTTTTATTGCAATGATCAACTGGTAATATCTACATTAATGCTTTTTTTTTTCGCCTGAAAGTAAATCTTCACCCCTCACAGATCCACAGGAGTTTATTACACTCTTGAATCAGGTGAACATTACTACTTTTTTTCTAGCAAAGGGGTTCCTTCAGATAAGAAATTTAATTTCTGCAAGCTGAAATCCCTAAGCAACTGAAGGGTTTGTGAGCACTTGCTTAGAAGTATCTTAAACAGCTCTATTTGTACTCTATTCATATTGTAGCTCGAATCTTTCATTCTGAGATATTTACCTACATATTTATCAAATCAGATACTCTTTATAAAATGCATAAATGGCTATTTTATTTCTTCTCCTTAATAAAATCATACTTGCTTGTATTTGCACTTACATCAAAGGTAGTGGTTGAGCTATAAATGCAACACCTAAGCAAATCTCAGTCACAGCAGATTCTAACCTCTGTGGCTGGTGTCACAGAATATGTTTGCCAGGGCACACCAGGGGTTTTTATAACTTCAAAGAGGAGTTTCTGATGAATGGAAACCATACATATTGTTCTTCTGACTTGCATATGCATATACATTGCCTTTCTCTGAGATGCTGAAACAACTCTGTGTAGAAAGAAGAGCCAGGGTATGCCTAGATGCAGTTACCATGAACTGCTGGAGGAACCTCTGAAAAGTGACCATGAAGGAGGTTCCATGTCACCTTCAACTGACTCTATGTTTTGACAACAACTAACAAATAAAGGCAGTTATTCCTTATATTCACAGTTGCATCAGGAATGACTGTAGTTTTTAACACAAAGCATAAACAAAATATTTTAGATAGATATTTAGATATTTTAAGGTTACCTTGCTTTGCTGGAAGGCCTCACTAAATATTCTTCCACTGGGAACCCTGAAAGATTATACAAAATATGTCCTTTCTTATTCCTCACATAGAGAGCAGAAGTATTAAACCTTGGACACATCTGGAAAACATAACACAAACAGTAAGTGATGCAATCCAAAATCAGTACCACTACCTTTAGCTGGATTTTTGGAATTTTTTTGTGTAGATTTTACAGTATTGCTTTTCAGTTAAATTTGTGTTTCTCAGCTTTGATAACTTTTCAACTAATTATGTATGTTTTTATCTTTTTAAGGCATGTAAAAATATTATGTCACCTATATACCAGAATCATCTTTTATTTCTCTTGCAACCCTGTCTGTCAGTTTTGCTTTGAAAACATCAAAACTTGTATAGAAGTTTAGAAAGACTGATATTCACTTGTGCCTAAGAAGAAACACAAAAAAGGCAGCAGATGAATATGAGATTAAAAAATACCCCTTCTAATTAATGTAACATACTTCTAAAAATGTAATTGATGGACTGCAGAGAATAATAAAGGAAGATGTTTTCTAATGATTCTCACAACCAAAGAAAAGAAGAGAGGTATTGCCACCAGATGTCTCAGAAGCCTTATGAAGTACATTACATATATCAACTGAAAAATTTTAATGTTTATTTGACATCTCAACCCTACACAAATGAAAATTCACTCTCAGAGATTCTAATTTTCCATAGCTCACAAATATAGGTCCTGTCTCCACTGACAAGTGACTTCTCTTCTTTGAGCTTTCATGATTAATGAGCCTCCCTCTGTGTGAGTTCCCATTCCCATTTCATTTAAGCTTCTTGTATTTTCAGGATGCATCTCACTTTGTCCAGCAATGTAAAAAACTTAGTTTTCTCTTTCCATTTTCCCCAAAACTCTATTGCTATATTTCAGTTGCAATTCTTACTCTAAATATTTATAACTTTATGAAGGAGAGAATATATTTGATAGAATGGTCCCATCCAAAGATATAAATTTGTCACTTCAGACACAGTTTCACATTCTTGTTTATTACTCAACCTCAGAGCCAAGTCAGCAGGAATGCTCACTAGTCAAGAAGGTCAGAAATTCATTAATTTTTTTCAAAATCCTTTTGTTCTTTGAAGGCTGTTTTATGTTCAAACACAAAATTCAACTCAAAAACCAAACTCTAACAATTAAATCTCTGCAAGTGTTGAATCCCTNACTGGTTACCAGGAAAAGCCTGGGTGAAACCATTACAAAAATTCAACTCAAAAATCAAACTCTAACAATTAAATCTCTTCGCATGTTGAATCCCCGGTAGCTTCTATCTTGTAGGATCATTTGCACTTCCCTTTTGAAAGCAGGTAGTCTTCCAGGTATTATGGATGTGTTCTGCTTTAACTTGTTTTACATGAGATTTTGTAATCCAAGTCCTAAGTGAATAGGAGGTTGAGGGAGGTGATTCTCCCTCTCTGCTCTCATGAGACCAACCTGGAGTACTGAATTCAGCTCTGCATCCCCCAGCATTAAAAAGAGAAGCAGGTCCAGAAGAGGGCCACGAAGATGATTAGGGGAGTGGAACACCTCCCCTATAAAGACAGGCTGTGAGAGTTGGGGCTGTTCAAACTGAAGAAGAGAAGGCTCCACAGAGACTTTATAGCAGTACCTAAATGGGGCCTATGTGAAAGGTGAAGAGGGACTTTTTATAAGGGCATATAGTGATAGGACAAGGGTAATGTTTTTAAACTGAAAGAGAATGGATCTGGATTAGACATAAAGAAGAAATTCTTCACTGTGAGTGTGGTGAGGCACAGGCACAGCTTGCTCAGAGAAGTTGTGGATGGCCCCTCCCTGGCAGTGTTCAGGGAGGTGATCTTGCCGCTCTACACTGCACTGGTGAGGCCACACCTTGAGTACTGTGTGCAGTTTTGGGCACCGCAGTTTAGGAAGGACATTGAGCTACTAGAGAGGGTGCAGAGAAGGGCAACTAAGCTAGTCAGGGGTCTGGAAAACAGGCCTTATGAGGAGAGGCTTAGGGAGCTGGGCTTGTTTAGCCTGGAGAAGAGGAGGCTGAGGGGAGACCTTATCGCTCTCTTCAGCTACTTGAAAGGCCATTCTAGGGAGGCGGGTGTTGGCCTCTTCTCCCTTGTGACTAGTGACAGGACTAGAGGGAATGGGCTTAAGCTGAGCCAGGGTAGGTTTAGATTAGATATTAGGAAGAATTTCTTTACTGAAAGAGTGGTTAGGTATTGGAATAAGCTGCCCACGGAGGTGGTAGAGTCACCATCCCTGGAGGTTTTTAAGAAGAGGATAGATGTGTTTCTTCAGGGGATGATTTAGGGGTAAGAGTAGTGTAGGGCTATGGGTTGGACTAGATGATCTTGAGGGTCCTTTCCAACCGTAATGATTCTGTGTGATTCTGTGTTGTCTGAGGCTTTGAGCAACCTGGTCGAGTAGAAGGTGTCCCTGCCCATAGCAGCAGGGTTGGAACTAGATGATCTTTAAGGTTCCTTCCCACCCAAACCATTCTGTAATTCTACAACATATTTAAAGCAAAGTTGCATCTTCTGAGAGTAGTTCAGCCATCTCTGGTTCCTGTTATTTCAGATCAACCTACAGCCATATCTAGTGCATATATACACCCATGTATATATACATCAAAACTGTGCTAGCTCTTTCCCTGAAGACTTCAGATCACATAGCCCAAATATGAGATGAAACAGAAGGAAATCTCCAATCATAACAAAAACAGTGCTCTACTTCATCCCTGTCTCTTGCCCTTCGAAAAGAAGAGCCAAGGTATTTTAATACACACACATATAATATTTACATATGTAAATAAATATAAAATAACATACCTCTTGTTTAGCTACACATCCACATGAATCTGGGGGTGATATAGATTCCATCCACCAACATGAGTTATTTTTTCTGATGGAAATAAACATAACAAGAACAACAATGTTTAAATTAAAGGAATCTCTTACCTAACAGAAGAAATCCACAAAGTACTAAGCAGATCTGGCATCTTGACCACCTTCTTAGCATTTTATCACATTGGCAGCTGTGTCTGTATCAATTTTACTCATTTGTACCAAAGTGGATTCACTAAAATTATTTTTATAAGTAAAGCAGCAAATTAGGTGCATGCCTTATATTTGCAGCAGTAAGTAAAGCATGGTAACCACTCTGCATTCCTAAATTTGGAAATCTGGAATGCTTCCTAAAAAATATCATAATTATTGTCTAACTTTCATTCATGTGGACACCAGATTGGATCAAAATCATCCTGAAATTAATCAGAAAGCTGTCACTGACTATTAAGGGATTTGGATCAGATATAGAACAATGAAGCCTACTTATGTACTTTACCTGGATGCCAGGATGCCAGTTGCTTCATCAAAACAGATTTGTCATTAATCTTATGGTTCCAAGAAAAGCTTAGGATAGTCCATATTACATAGAAAAAATACTTAATTTGTAATATTTAGAATTTACAATCAAGGAAGCAGTTACTTTATTCACAGTTACCCTTGTTTTGAATGCATGCATGTCTGGTCCCAATCAGAGAAATATCGCAGTAGAATCTGAGAAAGGTTTCCTAGGTTACCATCTTCAATGCTGCTCAAAGTGGGCCAGGGGTGGACAAAAAAGAAAGAGAAACAAAAACATGTTAATATGTCTAGTTCTATAAACTTTCAGGCTCAAAATCCTAAAAGTTTACAAAGCAATTAAAGAACTAAAAAAGTCCATGTGTAAGAAACATACCAGCAAAATGATCTAATTTCAAAAACTATATGTGAAAATGTAAATTAAATTCAACACAATTATGGGTAAACAAATCTCAGTGTCTCCTATTGGTACTCATGTACTCATGCCACTAAACCAGGTCCCTAAATACCACATCTAT